>CM054062.1:56667805-57037805 GCA_028641055.1 Alopecurus myosuroides | reverse complement strand
CACCCTGCCGGGAGGGGAATTCATCACCGAGGGGTCTACACCACCATGCCCTCCTCCGAAGTGATGCATGAGTAGTTCATCCCTGGACTACGTGTGACGCCCCGAGATCGGGCACTATGCAGATTTCAGCATTTCGCCAAAATACACATAATAACCGATTTCAGGTTGCCACTTGTGATAACATTACAACAGTTCACGAATAATCCACAACAACAACAGAGGAGGTATATACAAGATGACTCAAACGAGTCGAGGATACAACTGATACAATACAAAGATCCAAATAACAGCGGAAGAAACAACATAGTGTCCGACTACGGACAAGATACAAATTGGACTAAGAGTTCTGAAGATAACTGATGGCGTCCAATACCTGCCCAGGCCAAGCCGGAGGGATTCCCAAGCTAACATCGTCATACTTCAAACCTGTTGACTGCAATGTGGAATATGCAGCCACGAAAAGGATTCGTGGGTCAGTACGGTTAAGTACTGGCAAGTGGATAACCCATACTCACAAGATACCAGCGCAACCAATCATCACAAGATACAAATACTTTCGGTACAACGGAAAGGAAGGGATTATTGCAAAGAAGCGGCAGCGGGCTGCACTAACTAACTACAGAGACGCGCTACAACATCCGGCTAAAAGAAAGGGATAAGATAGCGTATCAACACCAACTACAACTACTCACCAAACAATACCCATCCAATGTTACCCCCTACTAAGGAAGCAACCCAAGGAAACTCACGCGGTTGATTAAGGTGACATTCATTTTTATGGTGGAGGTAATATATATTACTAGTCAAGTTATCATCGTTAAGTGTAAGTTGTCTGAGTACTTGTTAGCCAGCACTTTCACCAAGTCATCCATAACCGCGGACAACACGGCTTCTCAAGAAGATATAACCCTGCAGGGATGCACCAATTTGGCCGTACACGTAAGCATGACCCGCCAGGCGGGGAGCAAACCCACCAAGCAGGCCACTCAACACAACCCAACTCTTCTTCGCATCAAGCCCAAAGAACCACGTGATGTGCGTGCGCGGCTAATCGAGCCCCCACGAAGAAAAGGGGGACCCTCATAGCACTGGAAGACCACGCCGCCCTAAATGCCGACTACAAAAGTTCCAACCTGGCGCCAAAGGTTCGCACCTGCATATGCATGCATCAAATGGAAAGCCCGAACTAAGTGTGGTGATTTGGACGAGATGTGAATCGAATCAGAATTGCGGGGGGCGCCCATACTCGCTTCCCACATGCGGTTAGTGCGCTCATCATGGATCGGAGGACAAGACCCTTTTCCTAATTAAGTTCGACACTAGCAGGCCTCAAAACCACGCCGGGCCTCCTGCCGGTGCCTTATCATCAAATTATTATTACCCAAAACATTGACATGTTGTTGATTAAGTTGACACCCAACTATCAAACTAAACAGGTGATAAGACGGACAACAAGACTTGAGCGCAAACAATACTAAGCATGCAACTACGACACGTGGGCCAACAAGGTAAACAAACAGCAGTTAATAGGAAGTGGAAGGAAGGCTATATCATGGTTGCAAGGTAAACATATGATAGGATCGAGACACAATCATCGAATCATAAGGCTAGAATAAAGGCAACGGGAAGAATCGGTAACAAGTGATGAAAGGCAGCCATAGGTAGCAAGTGAGTATACTTGCCTGGAATCCAGCAAGCAGAGGTACATCCGAAGAACTTGTCGTTGCTCACATCATCTCAATGTCCTATCCGCGAAGAAGCAACGAACTAGAACAAACACCGGATGCAACAATTACTTCTACGGCAAAATATCCAGCATGATCAAGATATGGATGCATGACAATTAATTGATGCATCAAAGTAAACCAATTGACATGGTAAACATATTTAAATGGGCCCATATGCAATTTGGATTGCATATGGAAAAGCCCATGAATTAATGTTGAATTAAATGATCTACATATAACCATCATGTGAGAGTTGATTAGAATGGTGCATGGATGATGAAAACAATAATAAAACAACAATAGCTTCAGTTGGATATGTTGTTTACCAAGTTTGGAATTTTATTTATTAAGTTATGAACTTTGGCATTTTAAATGATTTAAACAAACATTTGTTGTTTTCACCAATTTTAAATGTTCAAAACAGATAACAAAATTTATATTTGGAAAGAACACAAAATTTTAGATGGAATACATATCTCATTTGTTGAATTTGGATTTTAGATGAGCAAGTTATTAAATTGACAATTTTAAATGCATTAATTAAGAAATAGTTGTTTTCAGCAATTTAAATTGTTCAAAACAGAAAACAAAGTTGATATTTGCAAAGTTCATGAAAAATGGGATGGAAAACATATTTTACTTTTCAAATTTGGAGTTAAAATGAATTAGTTATGATTTATGCAATTAAATCAATTTAAATTGAGCCGGAAGCCCAACATCTAATTTAGGAGGTTCGAGTTATTTATCTACCCATCAATATTAAGCGTTGAGTTAACATGGCGAGATAACATAAAGATGAGCTATGCAATTTTAAATAGAACCGGAACAATATTTAATTATCCCAACTCATTCCATATTTAATTATTAGATGATATTACTATTACCCGCACCCACAAGATGCAATGCAACACATGAATGATTTAATATGCACGATATAGATGACATTTAGAAAATAGGCATATAGGTATAGGGTTGGGTTTTGGGTTCGCACGTTGGAGAGATGATCTTCGAGGTTAACGCCGGAAACTTCGGAACGTGGAGGAAGTAGGCGTCCGTAGAGGAAGTAGTCGACGTCGAGGAAGTAGGGGAAGTAGTCGTTCTCAAACCACACGATCATCGTCGTCGAAGTAGTCGTTCAACGTCCGAAGTCGATGTAGTCGTAGTAGTCGTGGGCGAGCCGCTACCGCATCGTCTTCGGGGTCGGAGGTGATCGTGCCGCATCTCCGGACGATGAGAAATTCATGGACGCGCACGAAGGCGGCCAACGCAAAGCGGACATGGCGAAGATCTTGGCGCATCGGCGACGAGGTACTTGTAGGTCGGCAGTATTCGTTCTCGTTTCGAAGATCTTGGCGATGGTCGATGTTCGACCTTCGAGTCAAACACATTCCCACGGCCGTCGTCGGTCATGGCGTTGTGGCGGATCTTGTCGACGAGGTACATGTGGGGCGACGGTAGTCGTTCACGGTGGTTCTTGTTGACGCATCGTTGACGAGCTTGGTGTGCTATCTTCCGAAGATCTTGACGAGGTTTTAGCCTTCGTGGTCGAGGGTGTTCTTGTCGATGGTGGTCATGTACCAGGCACGGGCACGAAGAACTTGTCAAAGTCGGTCTTGTGAGTAGAAGAACTTGACGCATAGGAGTGCACGGTCATCGACGTTCGAAGCGGTGGTGTCGAGGCACTTGTTTGGGTCACGGACTCCATGGTGCGAGCGGTCTTCAAGGTGTCATACCCCTTGCGCACATTGTACCGAACACGTGGCGGGCGAACACCAGCAAAGGAGAGGCCGGAGGCGCACGGGGCTGCCGCAGGCCACACTCGACGCACGGTAGGAGGAAACTGAGGTGGACAGCGGCCCTAGGGCTGCCGGCCCGTGGCTGCGGTCACCGAATAGAGAGGGAGAGCAGGCAGCGACGGACGCGTCGTCCATGGATGAGGATGAGCAGGTGGGGGCGGAGGTGCTCCGGGCCGATCTTCGCAGCGTCGTCGTGGCGCAGGGAGGCGACCTCGGCCGAGATAGAGGGGACGGCGGCGGAGCATGGCCTCCTGGCCGTGGCGAGCGAGGAAGGGAGGCGAGGGGGGCATGCGGTGGAGGGAGGGAGCCAGGAGGGAGGCGGCTGTCTCGCCTGGCTCGTGACCAGCAGAAGGGTTCCCCCCGGCGTGGAGTGCCGGGCACCTGACGACGAGGTTGTGCCAACTCCACAAGACGGCGAGCGGGTGGTCTTCATGTCGCACTTCGAGCGCGGCTTTGGACTGCCCGCCTCCGACTTTCTGCGCAAATTCCTCGACCACTTCGGGCTGCAGATGCACCATCTGCCGCCCAACGCGGTCGTCTTCCTCGCCTACCACGCCGTGGTCTGCGAGGCTTTCCTCGGCATCAGGCCCACGACTGATACGTGGCTCAGGTACTTTAATCTCCGCCAACAGTCAGTCGGGAAGAAGGACGGTGCAGGTATCGGCCGCGCCACCGACACGGGCTGTGCCATGATGGTGCAGCGGACGGGTACGAACCATCCCCGCATCCAGGGGCTGGATTCCTGCCGAATGTGGCAGCAGACCTTCTTCTATGTCAAGAACGTCCCCGCCACGGAAGGAGGTGTGGTTGATGATCGAATCAACCTGCCCGCTTGGAGGAATCGTGCTCCACTCGGGTCGAACTGGAAGGAGAAGCCCACCATCGACGAAATCGCCGTCGAGATAGAAGACAGACTCGGCGAGTTGAAGAAACTGGGCCTCAAGAACGACGACCCGGTGGTATGCTGGATCAAGCGCCGAGTACTCCCTCTGCAGGAGCGCTGCCATCTCATGTGCTACATGGGAGGCCCGCGCGACTGCACCAGGACCACCACCATCGAAATCGACGACGCCGATGTTGCCTATCATGCCAGGAACATGCTGAAGACAAGCCTTACCGAGAAGTGGCGGTATGGTTTCGTCCCGTACAGCCGCACGCAACCGATTGCCCGGGTACGCTGTTCTTACTCTGCTTTTGCCTCTGCTTCCCGAGTAGATAACTTTCCTTTCCGCCCCGACTAGCAATCACCTGGCGCACCGAGTATAGTACTTAGTCGACTCGCGCTTAGGCTTAGTATGCTTTGTGTTTGCACGCCTATCCGGGTAGAACACTTGGAAAACTGCATAGGCTTAGTGTGCTTTGTGTCTGCACGCCTGTCCGAGTAGAATACTTAGAAAACTGCATAGGTTTAGTGTGCTTTGTGTTTGCACGCCTATCCGAGTAGAGTTTCATCCTGCTAATCGGTTTACTTATGATCCTTTTCTGTCTTTCAGACTCTTACTCGACAGCTGATTGAGAGTCGCGAAGTTTTCGAAGACAACTGGTTCGCCGATCGCGAGGAGGATGACATGCTGCCCTCTGATGACGCGGAACAGAGCAGCCCCGTTCCTGACAAGCGCGATGCTCTCCGCACTTGGTCGGATGAAGGCTCTCACGGTATTGCTATTTTCATCTTGTTTGTTTCTGAGAAATATCAACCCCTTGCATTGATGTTTCTGATTCTTCCTTCTTCTCTTTTGAATTTCTCAGATGAGGCCGCTGCGGAGAAGGGTGACGAGGATGAGGACGAAAACGAGGGCGATGCGCCCCTTGTCGTCCAACCTCTGTCTACTGCCCCTCCCGAAACCCGCAAGCGGACCGGGAGCGAAGCGCAGGCACCTCCAGCCAAGAAGAGGAAGCCCGCCGAGAAGGAGGAGGCCGCCGAGAAAAAGAAGAAAGTTACTGTCAAGAAACCCCGACGACAGCTTAAATCCACCAATGCGTGAGTTCTCTTCTCGTTTGCCCTCCTTCTCGCGTAGTACTGGTTTCTCCCAAATCTTCTTCCAATCCCTGATCTCTTTCTTCTCTGCAGTCCTGCCATGGATGCGAACGCAGCCCTCGCGTCCGACCAAGCCCAGAAGAAACCAGTACCTCTGGTCAACCTGGACGATGATGATGAGGATCGCGACGCCAATGCTGCTGCTGCCAATCCAGCACAAGGAGCAGCGTCAGAACCAGCAGCACAAGACACCGCCGTCCACGACGAGAGACCCCCTTCTCCTCCGGCTAGCAACGCCGAGGAGAACCAAGAACGAGAAATGCAAGACGCCGCCGCCCTTGAGCGGCCAGAAGTAGAACGGGAGCAGCCTACCACCGAGGCTGCCGCACAAGAAAACATCACTGCCGAGCAGCTGGTGACAGACGACGCCGCCGCGGATGCTACCGTAGCAGATGTCTACCCTCTGCCAGGCGGCGCATCGAGTAGCGTTCAGCCAGGAGCTGCACCGGGCGATGGAGCTGCTGCGCCTCCAACTGCGCAAGGCCCTACGCCACCAACTGCGCAAGGCCCTACACCACCAACTTCCTCCTCGTCTCCACAGAGCAAGGACACATCCAGCCCTCCTGGGCGAGCAGCCAAGCAACAGGCCCTTGATGCTCTGAGGGATTATTGCTCCAAGAAAGGCCTTTCTGAGAAGGAGACTGCCGATAAGATGGCTGCTGAGGAGGCCAAGGCCAAGGATGAAGCCGCCGACAAGGTCAAAGCTGAGAAAGAAGCTGCTGAGAGGGCCAAGGCCGAGCAGAAGAAGGCCAGGGCTGAGCAGAAGAAGGCCGAGAAGCAAGCTGCCGAGAAGGCAGTCGCCGAGAAGGCAAAGGCCAAGACTGAGGGGAAGAAACCCGAGGATCTCGAGAAGCAGGAAATCGAGAAGGAGCGAACGAAGAAAAGGGCCAGAGACCAAGGCGCATCCGCAGGCGGAGCACTCGTGATTCGCGACTCCGGCCCGATTCCTGCTGCGCTCTCGGCTGATGATCGCGCTGCTGGTCAGCCCTGCTACCCGGAATATATGATTGAGGTTAGCCACCAACGTACCATCGGCTTCCCTCCCCAAGATAAAGCTGTAGCTATTCAGAAGGGGAGGAAAGCTGTAGCCAGGAATACTCCTCCCTTCGATCCAGCCCAGAACAAACCCGTCAATATTGCTTCTCGGGGAGCCCAAGACAAGCCAATAACCTCCAAGGGTCTTGAGCAGGTACTGGACACTGTCGGCTACATCAGCGCCAAGTGGGACAGCGGGGTTCTCGGAGAGGAGAAGTGGCACGGCTTGACCCTTGGCTCCGTCGACCACTACCGCGTGGAGTGGAACAAGATCGACCTGGGACACCAGCCCATGTCCGTCTCCACCGATACCGCAACCCTCGCAGCCAAGATGTTCTTGCACCGCAAGAACGCCGAAGATATCGAACAGAGCTACGCAGTAAGTCTTTTTGCCTTTTCCGAGTTGAATTTTCTCCTCTTCTACTCGCCTTTCTTCTTTCTTACCATCACCCCCAGTCCCCGAGATTTGGGTCGAGTAGGTGGATACTCTCCGAGTAGCCTCCTACTCGGGCCGAATCTTCTCTGCTTTGCCTAACTCATTTTCTTCTCGGTTTTCAGGATAGCGTTCTTAAGCGGACCAACTTATACCGCATCCTTCTCTGGAATCACTCCATCGCCAGGAGGCGAATTGCTGCGCTGGAGAAGGAGAAGATAGCTGCTGAGGCCGCGAGCAAAAGTGCAAACGACAGCACCCAACAGCTGGCCGAAGTGCAAGGTACGCCTTTAGCCACGCGGTTTCTGCGTTTTATGTTTACGCCCGCTTCAGCTTTCTCACGCGCTAACCTTTTCTTCTCTGCAGACAAACTGAAGGCCTTGGCCGATGAGCATGAAAAATGCCGTAGCTTCGTGGAGAACGCCGAGGCCACCATAAAGAAACTTGAAGGTGAGTTTTGCTGTTTACTCGGTGTGACCTTGAGTTTGGTTCTTCTCTGCCCGTTTACTGACCTCATCTTATCTTTTCGCAGAAGATTATAAGTCATTTGCTGAGGCGCACCAAGATTGCGTCAAGCCAGTGGAGGTGGAGAAGCAGCTATCCGACCAGGCCATAACTCTGGTGAAGGACCATACCACCGAGATGGAGAAGCTGCAGCTCCAGCTTCAGTATGCACTCCAAGATGCCGTGAAGATTGGCGCCGAGAGGGACACGGCCATCGCCGAGAAAGCCAAGGCCGAGACCACTTTCAAGGCCAAGGAGAGGGCCCTCGAGGCTGAATGCGAGACTCTGAAGAAGACCAATGCTGATCTTTTCGCTCAGATGGACACCCTGCGCCAGATCCAATCAAAGCACATTAGCAACGAGGAATCTTGGAGAACCAAGCTGCAGCAGCTGCGCCGCCAACTGATCGGTAAGTTCTTCTCTTCATTGCATCTTTTCTTCTCGGTCTTATTCCTTCTCGGCTTCCTTTTTTCTTTCTCGGTTTTTGATCTTGCCACTTGCTATTTCAGATATCTGGCCTCGTCTTGAGTCTACCTCTGCGCCCACGATAGCCAAGGCCCGAGCAGTTCGCCTTTCGCTGGGTGAGCCGATTGACACCAGGGCTGATATCGAGGACAGCTTGCTGGTGCTCAAAGGCTACTTCGAGCAGCTGGCCGGCTGCGGGACTGATTTGATGCATGCGGGCTTTGAGCTCCACCGGCTGTTCTGGCCTCATGATCCTGAGCCAAAAAGCATGCGGGAGCTCGCCCTCAAGCTGGAGAACGTGAAGGCCGAGTTGAAAAAGTGGCGAGCCTCCGGAGCCCGTGCTGGTGCGGACGTGATGCTTCTCTGCATTGCGTCCTGGTATGAGAACCTGGATATGCAGCTTATCCGCGGGAAGCGCAATAACTCCAAGTGGGAGACTGATGCCGATAGCGTGGCCTTGCGCAAGCAGATTGCATATGATGTCGCAGAATGCGCCGAGACGGAGGTCTACATCGATGGCGTCCCCGAACCCGACACCGAGTACGAGGACGAAGAAGGTGATGATGAGGAGGAAGAGCTTGGTGACTTCTTCGAATCTCCCAAGGGCAAGGCCGGAAAGGGGAAAGCCACCGTCGTCGCGAGTAGCGATGAAGACGAAGGAGCGCACATCGACAGCGAGCCACTCGACTTCGGCACCTCCTCAGGTGCTGCTCTCGACGACACGGTGCCCCCTCCTGGCCACGCTTCCTGCTCCTCCTCGGCTCCAGGACCCGTCTCGGTGGCTACGGCCACTTCCGAGCAGGCGGCCACCCAGGAGGATGCCGAGATGGAGGAATCCGCCGCCGTGCAGACGGAGGTGGATGCCGCCCACGCCAACACCGAAGGAACAGCCGCCACGACTGCCACCGAAGAGGCTTCTGCAAGGACCGCCGCCGAGGAAGCATCAGCCAAGGCCAGCGCCGAGAACAACGCCTCCTCATCTTGAAGCAACCTGCAATCTTTTCTTTCACTTGAACACTTTATCAGATCCCCGGGATGCCGGGAGCAGATGTAACAGACTACCTTTAACTTGCTTGCTACTCAGTTTTTATGCCCACTCGGTTTATGTTGACATTAATCAATATGAACGACCCTGGCTTAATGCCGAGTTGTGTTTCCATGCGAGTCCCCGAGTAGCTTTTCTTATTCACCCTGTATTTTCATCTCTGCTCTACCTGCGACTTGTCGCTTGTTTGGTATTCGAGTCACAAGAATCAAGTAGCAGGGCTGCAAATACTTAGCCGCTAGAAACAATCATGATAACGCAGCCCACCACTTAGCCGAGAAGACGAAAACGGGGAACAAAAAGTAACCGACAATCTACTCGGTTCCTGCACTCTTTCTTCCTTAGCGATTTTCGTGTGCTCATTGACCTTTTGCTTGTTCTCTTGCTTGCCATGAAGCCGGGTTTCGGACAGCAGCAGAGTCGAAGAATTGGCATATAGGTTTAAACACAGTACTCAATGCACTTATGAGTTCTGAAGTGGAGCAACCGAATAGACAAAGGAATAAGCCAAGTAAGAAAAACACTTAGAGCAATTTTGGACGAGGGCAGTCCCCGAGAACAATTTTGGATTGCAGAGTAGAATTTCAACTCGGATAAGAGGGTACATACACATCTTTGCTTACGAATGAAAACGACGAAGTAGAGCTACATTCCAGGGGCGCTTGGTTTCCTCTCCAGCTCTATCTGCCCTGTTCGCCTGCGATGGGCGCACATCTACAAGATAGTACGCATCATTGTGCAGCGCTTTGCTGACAATGAAAGGCCCTTCCCAAGGAGGAGACAACTTGTGCATCCCGGCTGTGCGCTGCACCAGCCTAAGGACCATGTCTCCTTCTCGGAAAACCCTTGGGTTCACCTTTCGGCTATGATAGCGCCGCAGGTTTTGCTGGTAGATAGCCGAACGTGACAGAGTCAGCTCTCTTGCTTCTTCAAGCAGGTCAACGTCGTCTTCTCGAGCTTCTCTCGCCTCCACCTCAGTGTAGAGGGCTACTCGGGGGGAGTCATGCTCTAAGTCTATTGGCAACACGGCCTCAGCCCCGTATACCAAGAAGAATGGCGTGTAACCGGTTGACCGGTTAGGGGTAGTCCTTAGACTCCACAACACCGCTGGCAACTCTTCTAGCCAACACCCAGGTGTTTTCAGCAACGGCTCAATCAGCCTTGGCTTGATGCCTGCCAGTACCATCCCATTTGCTCTCTCAACTTGCCCATTGGAGGCAGGGTGCGCGACTGACGCAACGTCTAGTCGGATATGCTTATCTCTGCAGAATCGCACCATTGCCCCCTCTGCAAAGTTGGTGCCATTGTCGGTGATGATACTGTGCGGGTAGCCATATCTCATGATCACATCCTTCACAAATTTCACAGCTGTGACCCCATCGCACTTCCGAATAGGTTTCACCTCGATCCATTTGGTGAACTTGTCCACCATGACCAATATATGTGTCATATTGCCCTTAGCCGGCTTGAAAGGACCAACCATATCCAAGCACCAGACAGCAAATGGCCATGTGATAGGAATTGTTTTCAACTCGGAAGCTGGCATGTGAATCTTACTTGCGAACATCTGGCAGCCGGCGCACTTCCTCACAATATCCTCAGCTTGCTGCAATGCAGTGAGCCAGTAGAAGCCATGCCGAAAAGCTTTCTTGACTAAAGCCCGAGAAGATGCGTGATGCCCACATTCCCCTTGATGTATTTCCACCAGGATTTCTTCTCCTTCCTCTGGGCTCACACAGCGTTGCAGCACACCAGTGGCACTTCTCTTGTGCAGCACATCTCGGACTAAGGCGTAGCCCTTGGATCTTCTCTGAATCTGCCTCGCAGTCACCTCATCTTCAGGTAAAGTACCGTCCCTTAGAAAGGATAATATGGGCATTGCCCAACTCGGTGTCTCCCGCACGGGAAACACTGGTTCGTCCATTTCCATTGGGACAGGCTCTGTTGGTTGCACAGGAGGAGTAGGAGCGCTCCTCTGCAGCCCAGACCGATTGGCGAGAACTTCTTCGATGAATGCAACAGCTTCTGGGTTGAGGGCGGCAGTCCCCGAGTAAGGAATGGCAGTCCCCGGGTAGGGAGTGGCAGTCCCCGAGTAGGGAGTGGCAGTCCCCGGGTAAGGAATGGCAGTCCCCGAGTAGGGAACGGCAGTCCCCGAGTAGGGAACGGCAGTCCCCGGGTAGGGAACGGCAGTCCCCGAGTATAGGACGGCAGTCCCCGGGTTCCCTGCAGCGCTCTCCCAGTCAATCTCCATTGGGTCAGATTCCTCACTTGGCAGAGAAGGGACAAAGATGGATTCCGAGTTGGGGGAAGGCTTGATGGATGGCTTCCTCAAATGCTCCAAGGCAATCCCTGCCGGGATGGACTGCCGAGAAGATCCCAACTTGGATAGCTCGTCCGCTGCTTCGTTCTCTGCTCGGTGAATATGCTGGAACTCACAGCCTTCGAAAAACCCAGTCATTGACTGCACCAGGAAGCGATACGATGCCATGTTGGCATCCAAAGCATCCCAGGTACCTGAGACTTGCTGCACCACTAGATCTGAGTCGCCATAGCAGATAATGCGTTGCACACCAACCTCCTTTGCTACTCGCAAACCATGCACCACTGCCTCGTACTCGGCTACATTGTTGGATGCCTTGAAATGGATCTGCAACACATACTTGAGCTGATCCCGCTTGGGTGATGTAAGCACAACGCCAGCACCAAGGCCTTCTTTCACCTTTGAGCCATCAAAGTGCATCTTCCAATAGTTGGAAACTGGAGCGGGAGGTTCATACTGCATCTCGGCCCAGTCCACAAGAAATTCCGCCAGTACCTGAGACTTGATTGCTTCTCTTCTCGTATACGCGGGAGCGTACGCGGCTAGCTCAATCGCCCACTTGGCTACTCTGCCACTCGCTTCCTTGTTACCCATGATGTCCGAGATGGGAGCCGAGCTCACAACAGTGATGGGATGCTCCTGGAAGTAATGTTTCAGCTTCCTGGCGCCCAGGTACACACCATATGTCATCTTCTGGTAATGTGGATAGTTTTGCTTGGAACTGGACAGCACTTCACTGAGATAGTAGACTGGGCGCTGCACACTCTTGCCTTCTTCTTCTCGCTCCACCACTATCACCACGCTGACTACTCGGTTAGTCGCAGCAATGTATAGCAGCATAGGCTCCTTGGGTAGCGGACTAGCCAAGACGGGAGCGCTAGCCAGCATTGCTTTCAGCTCATTGAATGCCACGTCCGCTTGCGGAGTCCAGACAAACTTGTCGCTTTTCTTCATCAGCTGGTACAGAGGCAAAGCCTTCTCGCCCATCCGGCCAAGAAAGCGGCTCAGAGATGCCAGACAACCCGTGAATTTCTGCACATCCTTCAATGATCTCGGCAAAGACATGCTCTCAATAGCTTTTATCTTAGACGGATTGGCTTCAATGCCCCGACTAGAAACCAGGAAACCGAGTAGCTTTCCAGCTGGTACACCAAAGGTACACTTACTCGGATTCAGTTTCATTTTGTACCTGCGTAGGTTAGCAAAGGTTTCCTCCAGGTCGGCAAGCAGAGTATGTGTTTTATTCGTTTTGATGACAATGTCATCTACGTACACCTGCACATTCTTGCCGAGCTGGTCATGCAAGCATTTCTGCATGCATCTCTGATAGGTTGCACCCGCATTCCTCAGGCCAAAACACATGACACGATAGCAATAAGCCCCGTACGGGGTAATGAAAGCAGTCTTTATTTGATCAGCAGGGTTGAGTGCAATCTGGTGGAAACCAGAGTAAGCATCTATGAAAGACAACAGTTCACAGCCGGCAGTGGAATCGATCACCTGATCGATGCGAGGTAGCGGGAAGGGATCCTTGGGGCATGCTTTGTTCAAGTCGGTGTAGTCGACGCACATGCGCCATGCAGTGGCAGCCTTGGGATCTTCCTTTTTCTTCTCGACCATGACCGGGTTGGCCAACCAGTCCGGGTGCAGCACTTCCATGATGAAGTTACTGATCAGCAGCTTGGTGATTTGATCACCGATGGCCTTCCTTCTCTCATCCCCGAAGCGGCGTAAAGCCTGCTTCACGGGCTTGGCGTCAGGACGCACATGCAAAGAGTGCTCAACCAACTCCCTCGGGACTCCTGGTAGATCTTCATTGGTCCAGGCGAACACGTCCCGATTCTCACGGAGGAAGTGGATGAGCGCGCTTTCCTATTTCTCCGCCAACCCGGCACCAATGATGGCCACGCGCTCCGGGAACTCGGGGTCAACCTGAACTGTCTTGGTCTCCTTGGCCGCTTGGAAAGCAGTACCATGCTGAGTACTCGGCACACCTTGTGCGCCAGCTTGTGCGGACTGAGCCATGGCCACCACCTCGTACATCTTCTTCTTCTCGGCAGCAATCACCATCGATTCCGCCAGCTGAGAGCTAGCAGAGGCACACTCCATGGACTTCTTGTAATCTCCCGAGATAGTGATAATGCCATTGGGCCCGGGGATCTTCATCTTCAGGTAAGCCACATGAGTGGAGGCCATGAACTTGCTCAGAGCAGGCCTGCCGAGTAGAGCATGATAGGGGCTCTGATGATCCACCACTTCAAACTGCAGGCGCTCAGTGCGGCAGTTCTCCCGAGTACCGAATAGCACATCAATCCACACTCTGCCAATCGGGTTGCAGGAGATCCCGGGCACAATGCCATGGAAAGTGGTCTTGCTAGGCAGCATCATGTTCTCGGCCAGGCCAAGCTTCTCGAGTGTATCCTTGTACACAATGTTGATGCTGCTGCCGTTGTCGATCAGCACCTTGCTGAATCTCACATTCTTCTCGGGGCCCAGGAAGGTGGGATCCAGCACCAAGGCATAGGTACCCGGATTGGGCATCACCTTGGGGTGATCTGCCCGAGTCCACCTGATCTCCTGGTCGCACCAGTACATGTAGTGAGGGACAGCCGGAATCACTGCATTGACCTCCATGGCCCGCCTGTGCTGTGACTGCTTGTCGACTGCCTCGGAAGTGAAGATCATATAGCTCTCATGGTGCTCTTGGTACTGGTTAGGGCCATTGCCCCCGTTGTTGCCATTGTTACCGTTGTTGTTGCCCTGATAGTTGTTGTTGCCTCTGTTGTTGTTGTTGCGGTTGTAGTTGTTGTTGTTGTTGCGGTATCTCTCATTGTTGAAGTTCTGGTTGGCTCCTAAAGCCACCTGGTTGACATTCTCCCTTCTCGGGTACACTGGCGGCCGAGCTGCAGGAGCGCGAGTAGGCTGAACAGTGGCATTGGCAGCTGGCAGAGGAGGAGGAGGAGGCAAGCCATCACTCTTGATCACATCCCACCACTCGCACTGCCGAGTAGTGTGGTTCGCAGGCCTTGAGGGGTGGTGAGTGTGAAAGCTGCATGGACCATCCTTCATGTCATCGAAGACAAACTTCTTCGGCTGCTCGGAGTTCCCGCTACCCGACTGCGCAGTGCGGAACGGTTTCTTGTTGCCTTGGCCCTGGTTCTGGTTCTGCCCATAGGCTCCAGCAGGTTTCTGCCTTTGGCCACCACCGCCTCCGACATTTACTGCATTCACCTCTTCGGGATCATACCGAGTATCTACTCGGCGCTTGTTGCGGAACTCGTTGCGCTTGCTGCTGTTGAAGTTTCTTCTCGGCTCGGAGGAGTCCATCAATGGCTGAGTGGGATCGCCGAGTGCGTACTGATCCGCAATCTTGATGGTCTCGGCCAAGGTATTCGGCATCTCCCTCTGCAATCTCTGCCAAAGCATGCTGCCATGTCGGCAACCCTGCGCAAACCAAGTGATGGCCTGCGCTTCATTCACACCCTCACAGGTGTTCCTCAAGGTGCTCCACCGAGTAAGGTACTCACGATCTGTCTCGTCTTCTCGCTGCCGGCAAGCCGACAACTGATGTGGCCTATTCGGCCTCTTGTAGGTGCTGGTGAAGTTGCTGATGAAGGCATCCGAGAAGTCCAGCCAGCAGTTAATGCTGTTCTTGGGCAAGTTGTTGAGCCAAGTGCGAGCTGGACCCTCTAGCATCTGCGGCACATAGCGCACCGCCCATCTCCTGTTGCCGTTCGCGATATGGACCGCGGTGACATAGTCGTTGAGCCAATCTTCAGGCTTGGTGCTACCATTGTAGCTCTTGGTGCCTCTTGCGAGCTGGAAACCCTTCACGGACGGCTCGTTCATGATGCGCGGGCCAAAGCACTCGGGGCCAGGAGGACCCGTGCTCTCAAGCCGCGCCGACAAGCTGATACGGTCCAGCTGGTGCCTCGCATCTCCAGGCGCCAACACGCGCTCACCAACACGGTCATGGATGTCATAACCAGCCATCTCCATAGCCGAGTAACCATCATCATACATATCCACCTGCATAGCAGCAGGCTGCTCCACCGGGTTGGCGACTGGTGCCACTGGGCGCGGCTGCTGCCTCTGCCGAGTAGGCGGAGCTGCGGGTTGCCGAGAAGTACCCGGACGTGCGGCTTCTCGGACACGGCTTTGAGCTTGATGGGCTTGAGAGCCTGCTCTTGCAGCATTGTGTTCCTGCCCGGGCTGCTGCGGCACAGCAACCTGTTTCGCGGCAGCAGCCGGGTCATACACCTGCATTTGCCTGTCTCTACCCGTACGCCCGCTGCGGCTCTTCTCGCGGCTCGGATGTGGTGACGAGGCCTGATCGTTAGATCTAGCCGCGTGCGAGTGAACTACCTGCGAGGCCCCAGCTCCCGGGTTGGCCTTCCGGAACTCCTCGTTCTGCCTGGCGGCCTCCAGCACCAGCTCGCCGAGCCTCTCCTGCTGCCTGCGACGCGCCTCTCCCTCTAGGCGCGGCAACTCGGCAGCCACAGCTTGCGCGGCTCGCAGCGTCTTGGCGGGCGTGCTGTACCTCGGCCTTGTGAAGGTGTTCGCAGTGGCGGACTGCGCGGGCTCCTCCGCAACAGTCGCCATCTCGGCGCCCAGGTTGCGCCGCGTAGCGCCTACCCTGCTGGGCCTCCTGGCCACCGGCGTGAAGCCGTGAGCCTTGTTGTACTCGAGCTGGTCCAAACTCAGCTCAAGCCTGATCTTCTCCAACTCCGCCTGCTCGGCAAGCAGCTCCTGGCGTTGCCGCTCGAGCTGCTCCCTCGCGGCTAGGAGCTCGACGTTGGTGGGAGTGGGCATGCCAGTTCGCGCAGCTGACGCGGGGATGACCGTAGACGTGGAAGGCGGCAGGTTGCTCTCCTTCTCGTAAGGCCGGTGGGTCCTGCCACCCGCGGGCGGGTCGTCAACCTCCTCGACGACGGCCGCAGCGCCAGTAGCAGCTGCACCAGTGTTCGCCGCCAAGCCCGTCACCATCACCTCAGCGCAGCATGCAGAGCTACGTGCGGGCCTTCCGCGAGCAGCAACCACCGCGGGAGGATCCTCCGCGTCCTGCACCAGCTCGGGGTAGGCGCTGTTGGCGACGGTGGCGACGTAGACGAGGTGAGAGCCGAAGGAGATCACCGAGCCGCCCTCCGGCACTGTCCTTTCTCCGAGTACCCGCTCGCCGTCTTGTGGAGTTGGCACAACCTCGTCGTCAGGTGCCCGGCACTCCACGCCGGGGGGAACCCTTCTGCTGGTCACGAGCCAGGCGAGATTGGCATTGGTGACGGAGGAACCCGCCCAGCTAGCCTTGGCCATCGTCGCGAGTGGAAGGAGTGGATGATTTTCGAGTAGAGGTGCTCGGTGGAGTGAGTCCGCGGCGGCGTGGAAGCTTGCGCGGCGGCGGAGGGCTCGGTGGAGAAGAAGGACAAGAGGCAGAAGGGGAAAAGAGCAGGGAAGAAGAAAAGGAAGTTACCGCGGGGGTATTTATATCTTCCTCGCGGTATTACCGTTACCACCGCGGAAGTGGGATCGACTGTGGCGTGTGGTGGGTCCTGTGGCCGGCTAGAAACGCACACAAGCGCGGGCTGCGCGCGTAACGGCCGCATTTGATCCCACCATCAGATCGTGGCCAGTAATTGCGCGTGATGGGACATGACGGCCGGTGGGCCCACAGCGTGAAAACCGGACACGTGGCGTCGTGTCCTGGGCAACCAAACGACAAGGTCGTGGATGCTTGACACGTAGGCAGTGCCTGCGTGAAGGGCTGGATGTTGCTCTGCGCTGCAGAGGCTCAGTTTGCGAATTTTCGCTAAGTCTTTTTACTCGGATACAGAGTAGAAAGCAAGTGCTACTCGGAAAAGGAAACCCAAGATACTTTCCGGATAGCTACTCGGAGGACCTAATCGGCATCTTGAGGTTCGATGGCTGAGATGCGAAGGCTGGTTTTAAGCTGGCAGAGCCTAGTGAATAAGTTCGCAAGACTCAACCAGCTTCGGGGACTGCTGTCGGGGGGTTACCCCCGAGTAGGGTAAAGACAGGTGGTAAAGGCCGCTTACAGAAGAGAGGTTTGGTCGAGTAGCCGACTACCGGGTACACGCTACCCGGTCGACTGTTACTCGGTCTCACCTCAAGATGGCCAGAAGGAGATATCAATCAGTTTCTACCCTGTCGAGTAGAAGGTTTGGCCCGAGTACAATTGGCGGGAACATTCGGCGGGAAACTACTCGGGCAGGAAGTCAAAGGAGCCGTTCTGACACAGGATCCCGCGTATCCTGGGTCCGTACTTGGCAGCATTCGAACTACTGTTCACGTGGGGACGGCCTGCCTGACAGTGACAGCATGGAAGCAGTCGGTGGCAGGATAAGGGGGGCCTACTCTGTGACTAGGTACAGTGATACCAGTCTGTCCCCTAGTTTTGCCCAACGACTTTACAGAAGCAGCCAAGACCAACGACCAAAGCTGTCAGCGGGTACTCGGAGAAAGGACAGTGTGCACACTATGTCGACACTTGTCTAGATTTGGACGTATCCGGCTGGGCACCATGTATATAAGGTGCCCCGCCGCCTCCTGCGCGAGGCATGCTCCCATAGATGCTAACCGTTGCTCCCTGGAAACCCTAGAAACCCTAAGTTCTTGACCTAGCTCTACTCGGAGAGGGGCAAGGGGCTACTCGGTAGCGATATCATTTGTATTGTACCTACTCGGAGAGACATCGTAATACATAGAGAAAGGCAGGAGTAGGGGTTTTACCTCCTCACGAGGGCCCTGAACCTGGGTACATCGTGTTGTTTGTGTTGTGTGGATCTTACCTCACGCGGCTACTCGTCGCGTGATCCCTCCCCGGACACCTCCAGCGTCCATCGTCCCCACATCTTTAGCCATCCCATGGCATCTGCCGTGACACCACCACGACAGCGGCGGAGCTTGAGGGAGGTGGAGGATGGCGTGCGGGGTCGAGCCCCTAGCGGTGGTCGAGGGAGCGAGAGAGGGATCGAGCTGGGCTCGCCCCTGGCGGCGCTCGACGGGAGGAGGCAGGAGACGGTTTGGGGGTCGATCCCCTTCTCTGGCATCGTGTGTGTGTGTGCCTGGGTGTGGGGATGGGTACGGGGTGGGCTTGGTTTGGTCTAGGTGGCTGGCCGGTTGGGCTAGGAGGCTTCGGTGGTGGTCTGTCTGCTGGGCCGGTCGGCCTGGCAATCCAAAGACCTCTTTTTTTTATTTTACAAACCAGTGTATTAATTGATTTAAAACACAATAAAGGTATATTAGCAAACAATTTTATTTTTTCCATTTTTAACAGAAAGGAGGTAGAAACAACTTTGAGTTTTCAAACAAATGAAATGCAATGCGATGCATGATGACTTGATGCGAAAAAGAAAACAATCGATTTCTAATTTGGGGAAACACCCCGGGTGTTACACTACGGGTCCATAGCAGTTGCTAGATGGTTGTTCTCTCCGCTTTGTATCTCATGTTTAGATGTCATGAGCTGCCCTACATGATCGAGATCATCTTTATGTGATGCTACATGTTGTGTTTGCTGGGATCTGATGAATGTTGAATGCTATGTCTTCTGATTATCAATCTGTCATGTTATCTTCATGCTTATGTTATTTATGATCTTGCATGCTCTCCATTATTAGTAGATTCTCTGGCCAAGTAGATGCTAGTAACTCCAATAGGGAGTATTTATGCTCGATAGTAGGTTCATGACTCCTTTGCATCTGTTCTTGAGTGACAGAAACGTGATGGATGGAGGATGTGTTGTTTCCATTAGGGAGAAAACAACGGTGTTTACCTAGTTTACATTGTTTACATTACACACTTTTCTTACTGCGATAATCTGTTGCTTGCAACTTAGTACCCCAACGTTTGTTCGGATGATATTCAGAGGGTGGATTATTAGTCATAGATGCAGCTGGATGACGGTCTGTGTATTTTGTTTTAATACCCGCATGAATCACATAGTAATCTTTATGTCTTGCATATGCACTACGATGGAGCCTTCGTTTGTATCAATTGCCCAGCTGTAATTTGTTCATCACACATGTTATTTATCTTTAACGGAGAGACACCACTAGTGAACCGTGTACCCCGGTCCTTTTTCTCATACTGATAATACACACACTGCTTTCACATTGCTTTCATACTGTTACTACTGCTTTCATATTGTTCTCCTACTGTTTTCCACACCATACGTTTAACCTCTTTGTGTTCAGCAAAAAATGACGAGATTGACAACCTCACTGCTTCGTTGGGGGAAAAGTGATTTGATTGTGTTGTGTAGGTTCCATGTTGCTACTGAACCAGCAGTGTGCCCTGCCATCTCAGCTGCATCGACCTTTTGAAGTTACTCCTTCCTCCTACTGGTCGATTCAACCTTGGTTTCTTTCTGAGGGAAACTTGCTTCTGCACTCTTCATACCTTCCTCTTGGGGTCTCCCAATGAACGTGTGTTCACACGCATCATGGGGTTAGGTATCTTTCCATGGGCTAGCATCAAAAGGAATATTTCATATAGCCCATGGTGGATGACGTCAACTGGTGATCGTCATTAAGGTTGTGAAGTGCAAGTTCAAGAGGAGCATCTCGATGAGATAATATGCTTGAGTCTTGCTACCCTTTTGGATATTATGGCCATGTGAATATGGACTTAAGAGAGCCTCTCCCATAGTGACATATGGGGAAGCAATCTACGTGTCTTCACCGAACAAAGCAAAATCAAGAAGATGTTCCATCTTGAGGAGTTTAAGATCTTCATCATCTAACTCGAGTGAAATGCTCAACGCAAAGGTATGATCTTCATATGTTTTCTATTTTACCGGTCTTGTAGCATTAGTTGGAAGGCCGGGTTATAGGATAGATAACCATACTATCAAGAGGGGCTCTCATATTAGAAACTTGATCGTATGATTCGGAGAGAGCTCAAACCTTTGCATACTTGGCATAATCCTTCTTGGTTCTTTTGTGTTTTCTCCATGTGTGGTTTTAGAGATTTTAATGATCTTCATGATAATTTCAAGTTCATCAAAAACGGATTTCCTATGAAAAACTTATTGTGTTTTTTATTTTGGAGGTTTACCGGTTTCTCTTTTATAGATAGGTAAAACATTTCGTCACTTAGTTTTATCCTCCCTTTTTTAACTATGATGTTTCTTATGCATAATCTTGTAGTGCTCGTTGCTGCGATTTCAACGAGCCCAAGTGAAAGGACATTTTGTCCCCTAATCTTATTTTGGTGTTTGATCACAACACGTAGATGTTTTAACCGTTTGCCAAAGTGTTTTCTAGCGAATTCAATTAAATATGCCAAATATTAGAAACATATAATATGGATAAAATAAAAAACAAGTCTCTCCCTATTCTTACTAATGATACAATCAACAAAGAAGTCTTTGAAAAAAAACATAGAAGGAGAGAAGAGGAGAAGAAACAAGAAAGCGCCTTCCTGGCCGGCCTGGCTGGGACTTGAGGCCGGGCGGCTCGGATAGGTAGCCGGCCTACAGGCACAAGAAAGCTAGCCTAGGCTGGGACCACGGGGCGGACGCTGGCTGGCCGACCTCAAAGCCTCTGCGGGTCGGGCATCCGGCGAGCCGGCCTAGGCCGGGTGGCTCTGGCTACTAGCCGACCTCCCCCCCCCCCACGCCTAGGCCAGCCTGGCCGGGCTCCCAGGTCGGGATTCTCACGCAGCAGAAAATGTCCCCCGATGACCTTTTTTGATCTACCACTATAAATAGGGGTCTTCTCCTACCTTTAGACCGTGTCACTTGAAACTTCTCTCTCCACCATTTGTGACCACCTCAAAACTCATAGATCTCCCCAAATGTGCAACCAAATCTCTTGATTTCTTGGGATTTCGTGGAGAGCCACTAGATCTACAACTCCACCAAACCGATTCTTCACCAACCCACTAATCCCTTAGGGATCTTGAAGTTTTTGGTTCATTGGAACCAAGAACCTTGTTGCTCTTAGTTCATTGGATCTTGGAACCTTGTTGGTGTCCCTGAAGCGTTAGGAGCTCATGGATCTTGTTTCTCGGAGTCTTGGAGGCTTCCAGGATTTGGTGAGGACCCTCCAAGTTGTGGAGTGTGCCTCATCCTTATAAAGGTTCTAGTTGTCAACCTCAATGGCAACATGGTGATTTGTGTCTCATCCACTTTGGTGGTTGAACACAAAGAAGATACGGTGTGCCATTTGACGGCTACTCGGTGATCCACTTTGGTGGCACCGCACCACTCTAATGGAGATTAGCTTCCATTGGAAAGTGAACTTCGGGATAAATGTCCATGTCATTGTGTTCGGTTATTCCTCAACTTACGTTTACTTGTTGCTACTATCTTAGTTCTTGAATATCTTGTGCTAGTATTATTATTTGCTCATCATAGAGGATTATTCACCTAGTTGCATAATCTAGACAATCTATATTCGAGCAATTATCCTTAATAAAAAGAAGTAAAATTTGTAGTTAACCTATTCACCCCTCTAGTTAACCCTCTCGACTCGTTCAATTGGTATCAGAGCCTCGTCTTTATTAAGACTTGACCGCCTAAGAGGAGGATGGACGGGGAGGAAGAACCCGTCACCATGTATGCTATTCAAAAGCTAATTCAAACCATGCGTGATAGGCCGGAAAAGAGAATGGATGGATTAATAAAAGATATGACATCTTCATCTAGTCACTCTTCCTAAAATGTTATTTTAGATGGAAATGGAACTCCTATATCTTGTAAGGAATATTGTGATGCATCTAAGCTTAAAGATAAAATCAATGAAAATGCTTTCGGTCATGCTTACAACATTGCTCCTAATGTTCAACATCCACATGTAAACAATATTGGTGCACCTCCTTTAGTAGATAGGTCTCGTTTTACTAATTGAAAAGCTTCCATGAAGTCTTATGTGTGTAGCTCTATAATACAAATATGGATAATCATTGATAATGGATACAAGCCTAAGGACCCCAAGAACTTGATCTCAAGTGATATCATCAATCAACAACTCAATGTTCATGCTATGCACATTCTAGAGAAGGCAATGACAAATAAAGGAGTTGAGCACATACGATCCTTCACAAATGCCAAGGAGTCTTGGGATTGCATAATTGACATGTATGATGGCAGTGTGAACATTTAACTCTCTAAGAAGTCCTTCCTCCAAATACAAGTCAATGACTTCCATATGAACGATGGAGAGACTCTAGAAGACATGTTTAGAAGACTCGAGGCTCTTGTAATTGAGATGAGAGATTGTGGATTCCAAGATTGCAATGATGACTAGGTCAAGGAGAAATTCCTTCTCACCTTGATCCCCATGCAATTAGAACATGGTGATGAATGTGCAATCAAGGGTTGATTTCTTGGATCTAACTCCCAATTATTTTTTGTGTATCTTCATTACCATAAACATGATGAAAAAGTCTTCTGGTGATGGCATGGCCCATGTGAATGGAATGAAGAAACCTTCTCTCGACTTGAAGGCCACATCTCATGAAGAATAGGACTAAATTGATGGTGGTCGTTCCTCATATGTTGTCTCCGAGAAGGAGAAGAGGATATCATATGGAGAATGTTTGGCTTTTGCCAAACATAAGTGGTGGAAGAAATGATACTTTAGATCAAATGCAACAAACAACAAGGGAAAAGAAGCCCCAAGCATGAAGAAGGAAATAAGTTGCTTCAATTGTGGAGATAGTGAGCACTTAGTTGTGGAGTGCCCTTTCAATAGTAGAATTGAGAATTGTGGAAGGCTAGTGAGGAAGTCCAACTTTGTTCCTAAGGCCAACAACTTCATGAGGAGAAGTCCACCAAAGGCTTTGATTGACAAGGAGAATGAATACATATCCGATGGTGAGGATATTGGTGATATTGATGAAAGATTTGGCATGGCAGCCATGGAAATTGGTGTCATTCTTCCAACCTTGAGCTCTCTATTCTCCAACCCAAATGAAAATAAGGTCCCCTCAAGTCACAAGTGCTTCATGGCCAAGGGTATATACCCAAAGGTGACTCCTACACTCAAACTTGAAATCTCCTTCACTCCCTATTAAATTGTGTTGAGAAAGTATACAATGATCAAGGTCCCCTAACCAACTTTGTAGAAGGACTAGAAGGTGAAACTAAAATCATATTTGACTCGCTCACAATCCAATTAAGTGAGGCACATGGACTAATTGATGAACACGAGGAGAGAATCATGTTACTTGAGGGCTTCGCTCGTGATGATGCTAATAGAATAGTGGAGCTTGAGGAAGCTCTAGATGATTCACAATGTCTTAAGGAAACCATGGAGGAAACCTTTGCTATAGACATAGCTAAGGTAAAAGGTGATCGTGATCATGCCTTTAAAAGGTGATGGAATTCATATCCCTAAATGATGCACCCGGCCAAGGTTACAATGATCTAATTAAGGATTTTGATAAGTTTAAGGGTGCTCATAGAGCACTCTCAAGTGAGCTCAAGACCCTTAAGGGTTCATATGATATAAATGCAAATGTTTGTGACACTAACCCTTTGTGTGTCAAAGCATCTCTCATTGAGGAGAAAAATAGGTTGAATACTCAACTCAACAAAGGCCTAGATACTTGCATCCAAGGTCAAAAGAACATCAATGATCTTTTGAGTAATCACAAGAGAGTTATTGGGAGAGAAGACTTGGGTTTGGATCTACATCCAAGAAGACCCATGAGAAGAAGTCAACTTCCTCCACTAATGCTATTGTTTTTGTGAAGGAGAGGGAGTTTCCTAATGAAGAAGTCTAGTTTGATGCTATTGCAAAAAGTATTGTCCCTAGGAACACTACTACTCATAACAACTTTACGGGAAAATACAACCCACCTTATGTGCTTCTTAAATCTCATGATGGTCATGTAAATGCAAAATATGTTGACACTGCATATGGTGCTGATTATAAGTATGCTATTTGGGTTCCAAAGACCCTTGTGACCAACAAGAAAGGACCCATCCAAAAATGGGTACCTAAGACAAGAAATTGATTCATTGTAGGTTTGTGCTTCCGGTGGAGGACCTTGGATGATTGATAGTGATTGCTCCGCACATATGACCGAAGTCAAGAAGTATTAGAAGACTTAAAACTTCAACTCATGAAATTATCTTAAGTCACCATTGGAGCTGGTTCAAAACTTAAGGTATTGGGACACTAAAAGGTGGTCATTTTTTTGGACGTATCCATTGAGAAAGTCCTCCTTGTTGAGTCCCTTGGCTACAACATACCCTACGTTTTACAACTATGTGAATGTGGTTATTGTTGGGAATACGCCCTATAGGCAATCATGTATGATGTAATTCCCAATGTATTCATAAAATTATTAAGTCGTCCTTGTTTTTGAACATATGATATATGTCATTGAATATGTGATTCGATTGTGGAACTATGTATTCATGTTGTTCATACCAAATTGTCCTTGGTCATTAAGGTTGTGTTGGACACACACCCTAGACTAATGTGAGTGTTGGATGAAAACTTGGTTCCACTTGTCATGGGCATGGCGATGCCATTCCAACGTTCACAGACTTGGCTAAAGAGTTTAGCAAAAGGACTGGCCCATATTGAGATGCAACGAGTAAGTCGTCATTTGCATGTCTCAATCAATGTAATCCTTAGACCTGAGGTTGTCGCACAATCCAAGTTGTGGATCACCGACTTAGGTTCTGTCAAACGTTGTTCCATGACAAGGCAGTTATAAAGGCAGAGTTCGGGTTGAATGAGAAGCAAGCTGCGTGATGTGGATAATCAAGATGGGATTTTGCCCCTCCGACTGGAGAGATATTCTCTGGGCCCTCTCGAGTGATGTGATTTCGGAAGCATGACCAGGCGTGACTCGGTTAAGTGTTAACTGGGTCTATTGACTAAGAGTTAGTCAGATGAATCATATATCACAGACCGAGAAGAGAGTTGGGCTATTTAAGGGATGACGATAATTCGCCTATAGTCCGACAAGGTATATCGTGAGGCAAAAGGGACTCGGATGAAAGTCACATTGGAAGGTATGTCGTCATGACTCTATGGCACTTGGAAGTCGGCACGTTCTGCTAGGAGCCGCTACCGATTGATCGATTGGGAGTCGGACAAAACGTGTCCAAGTCGCCATGAGGCTGCAGGGTCACACACTTAAGAGCGGGAGAAAGTATATTGGTCGGGTTGGACCCGAACCGGAAATGGACTGAATTATTGAGTTGGAATCGCATAGGGAATGGTCCACAAGCATTGTGAAGCCCACTCCCACTCGCTATATAAAGAGGGGCGCAGGTTTCCCAACGCACATAAGTTTCCACTCCCATGTGTTGGGAACCCTAGACCCACTCAGTCCAGCCGCCGGACCAGACCTAGAAGTCCGTTGTACGATCAGCACTTCGACGATCACGGGATTGGATCGGCTGGATCGGATCGTGGGACTATAGTGCATCGACGTGCTTCATCGATAATCCGCACCTATGCGTCTAGTGGTAATCCTCGTGGCCTTCTACCTCGTCTAGATCTTGAAGTACCACGTAGAAAAGTTATCTCTACACGTTCCAACAATTATACATGTGTATTCGGAGCTCATCACGTGCTTGTCCTTCACCCTATTTCTCTTAAAATAGCCTTTGTTGGATTTATGGAAAACGGTATGTATGTAGTGGATTTGTCCAAATAAACTACACATATTGCGACATGTATAATGGCTAAATACGACGTGGGGTGGCTTTGGCATCACTGCTTGGGCCACGTCGGTATGAAAAACTTACAAGCTCTTGTGAAGGGTGAGGACGTGTAAGGACTAACAAGTATCAATGTTTCCAAAGATCGTCCTTGTAGCTCTTGCATAGCCAGAATGATTCATAAGAAGAATCACCCCAAGAAGTCAATCATTTCCACAAAGAGGCCATTTGAGCTTATTCATTTGGATTTATTCGGACCTCCTACATATGATAGTATTGGTGGGAATAGATATTTCTTGGTGATTGTTGATTACTATACAAGATACACATGGGTATTCTATATCAAGAAGAAGAGTGAGACCCAAGAAAAGTTCATTGTTTGGGCCACAGAAGTGCAACATCGATATGATACAAAGATCTTGGTAATAAGGAGTGATAATGGGTCGGAGTTCAAGAACTACACGATGAATGAACTCTTGAGTGATGAGGGGATAATACATCAATTTTCCGCTGCGTACACCCCTTAACAAAATGGTGTGGCAGAGAAAAATAATCGTGCCCTGATTAATATGGCAAGAATTATGATGGCCGAATTCAAATCCCCATATAACTTTTGGGCTGAAGCCATCAAAACCGCTTTCCATCTATCCAACCGTATCTTTCTCCGTCCGATGATTGGCACGAGTCCATATGAACTCCTAACCGGTAACAAACCCAATATCAAGTACCTTCGAGTTTTTGGGTGCAAATGCCAAGTCTACATTAAAGGCACTAGATTATCTAAAAGTGATCATAGAACTTTTGAAGGAATATTTGTTGGTTATGCGACGAACTCTCATGCTTATAGAATCTACAACATAACCACCGGTTGTGTTGAAGAATCTATGAATGTGGAGTTTCATGAGGATAATGGCTCCCAAGTGGATAAAATTGATTCTGATGATGTAGGTGATGAACCTTCCTCCATAGCCATAGGAAGAATGGGTATGGGTCCTCTTATACCCATTGAGGTACACCTTGTGGCGAATGAGGATAGAACAAGCTGTACGCAAGTGGAGCCATCTACTTCAACCATTAATCAAACGTTAGACCAAGAACAAGAACAAGACCTTCAAATTGATACCACTCATCAAGAAAGTGATCAAGATCCACCCAATGATAATGGTGGTTGATGTCTACGCACGCTTCTATTCTTGTAGACGGTGTTAGGCCTCCAAGTGCAGAGGTTTGTAGGACAGCAAAAAGTTTCCCTTAAGTGGATCACCCAAGGTTTATCGAAGTCGGGGAGTTAGAGGTCAAAGCTATCCCTCTCAAGCAACCCTGCAATTACGATACAAGAAGTCCCTTGTGTTCCTAACACACCTAATACAATTTTCAGTTGTATAGGTGCACTAGTTCGGCGAAGAGATAGTGAAATACAAGTAATATGGATGATTGTAAGTGACAATAGCAATCTGAAATAAAAATCGCAGCAAGCAAACATGTAGCAGAACTTCTTGTAAAAGCTGTTTCAATGCTTAGAAGCAAGGCCTAGGGATCTGACGCACTTTGTTGGGAACCCCAAGAGGAGGGTATAATGAGCACAGGGTAGGAGTTTTACCCTTAGTTAAGAACCAGGGTTATCAATCCAGTAGGAGAAATAGGACCTTAGGAAGGTTGATGTCACTGACAGTGGTGCTGGCGCTTCACCGGTGTCAGCAACAACGTGGAACCTGCACACAACACAACCAAAATACTTTGCCTCAATGGTACAGTGAGGTTGTCAATCTCACCGGTCTTGCTGAAAACAAAGATTAGACGTATAGTGTGGAAAACAGTGTATGCTTGTAGTAAGTAAAGAAAGCAGGAAATTGTTGTGGTTTGTTTAAGAGTGTGGAAAATGGACCGGGGTTCATAGTTTCACTAGTGGTGTATCTCCATAAAAGATAGCATGCTGGGTGAACAAATTATAGCTGGGCAATTAACAAATAGAGGTTGCACCGTAGTGCACAATATGACATGAAGATTACTATGATATTTAGTGCTGGCATTACAACAAGATACATAGACCGACATCCATCTGCATCTATGACTAATAATCCACCCTCACGTTATCATCCGAACCCCCTTAGGTATTAAGTTGCAAGCAACAGATAATTGCATTAAACAAAGTGTGTAATGTAAGCAATGATTATGCACACGGGCACTCTCATCACTGTTTTCTCCCTAATGGCAATAGCACATCCCCCCTTCACGTTTCTGTCACTCGAGCAAGGTGGTGAGGAGGCATGAACCCACTATCGAGCATAAATACTCCCTCTTGGAGTCACTAGCAACTACTTGGCCAGAGTAACCACTAGCAACGGAAAGCATGCAAGATCACAAATAGCATACGCAAATAAAGACTATAATCAACTTGGCATAAGTTCAATATTCATCAGATCCCAGCAAACACAGCATATAGAATTACATAAGATCAATCTCGATCATGATAGGCAGCTCACGAGATCTAAACATGGAAGCCATATGAGGAGAAGACAACCATCTGGCTACAGCTACGAACCCGTAGTCCAAGTATGAACTACTCACGCGTCACTCCGAAGGCAGGCATGGTGTTGTAGAAGCCTCCGGTGATGATCTCCTCTCCGGCAGGGTGCCGGAAACAGCTTCAGAACCCCCCTGATCTAGGGTTGACGGTTACGGCGGCTGCGGAACTTTTCGGGATTTTTGATCAGGTGTTTAGGGTTTTCCATCCGAGGGGCTTAAATAGGCGAAAGGGCAAATGCGGTGGAGCTCCAGGGGCCCCACACCCATAGGTGGCGCAGCCAGGGGGCCCGTGCCACCCTATGGTGTGGCCCCCCTGTTGCCCGTCTTCGACTCCTCTTCGGTGTTCTGGATGCTTCCGGGGAAATAGGAACTTCGGGCTTTGTGGGGTCCAATTCCGAGAATGTTTGCAGAACAACTTTTCTGAAACCAAAAACAGCAGAAAACAGGGAACTGGCACTTGGCATCTTGTTAATAGGTTAGTCCCGTAAAACGTATAAAAATGCTATAAATAAGGGAGAAAACAAGTAGCAATTGGCAAAATATGTTCATGGATAATCAGAAATTATAAATACGTTGGAGACGTATCAAGCATCCCCAAGCTTAGTTCCTACTCGTCCTCGAGTAGGTAAACGATAAAACAATAATTTCTGAGGTGACATGCTACTAACATAAACTTGATCAATCTAATTTAAAAGTATATGCATGCTGAGATCATAAAACTTTAAACACAAGCATGAAAAATAAAACTTTAATAATAAAGCATAGCAATTACTTTGCATCACGAAGAGTAACTCAAATAAAGGGTCATGAATAATAATGCAAAGAAAGGTAACATTTGTTTCAGGTATAGAGAAAGCATGGCAAACTGATATTTCGATAGTCCTTAAGAGTGTGGCAAAACATAAATGTCAGGACACCTTCAAAGTTCTTGAGGAATACTAGAAAAAATAATTTAAGAACAAATAATATCACATCATGAAGTAATTATTGATGCTTATGGGACAAATGCATTTAGAACTCAGAATGGAAAAAATGCTCTCTCAACTGTGCATAAAGTTAGAAGATGGAGACTTAACATAAAAGTAAAAGAAAGGCCCTTCGCAGAGGGAAGCAGGGATCACTCATGTGCTAGAGCTTTTATTTTATTAAACAGAGGTATTAAAAATTTGACACTCCTCCCATCCATCTTTCACAAACCATGGCTAACCGAGTCCTCGGCTGCCTGCCAACAATCACATACCGTGGAGGAGTGTCTATATTTTAGGAGATGTATGCTAATGTCAACGAATGGTAAACAGAAAATACAGTACGTCACAAGCCAAATGGATTCACAAGAGCGGCTCCCATGGTGAAGGACGCAACTGGTGTAGAAGGTCATCCCTCTTTCTCTTCTGTTCACACAATTATGCTTTGACTGATAAATCAGGGGCAAAAATAGTGAAGAGAATTTGTTTGCATTAATTTGGGGGCTGGGCACCCTGCTGCCAGCTCTTCTATCATTTGGATAAGCGGATGAAGCCACTAGTCCAGGGTGTGAAATCCAATCAACAAGTGAGATAAAGATTCTCTATTTACGTCCTCATGAGCAAAAACATGAACATAAAGCAGGAGTAATTTTGAAGGTTTTAAAGGTAACACATGAGCAATTTACTTTGGAGTGGCAGTTAAATACCACATGTAGGTAGGTATGGTGGACACAATGGGAAAAACTTTGGTTTAAGGGAGTTTGGATGCACGAGTAGAGATCATACTCAGTACAGGTGGAGTCTAGCAAAAGACTGGGAGCGACAAATCAAGAGAGCATAAGAGTCATAATCATGCATAGCGACATGAGCATGATTAATTAAAACATAATCAGTATCACAAGTTCAAAAACTAAGTGGTCATGGAGGCTATTCGTGACTGGTTGGTAGTCATAAACATGGTGTGAGCATGCTCCAAGTCAACCAAATAAAACATTCGAAAGAGAATACCATATATTGATGTTTTACTATGACAATAACAACTCATGAATCTTTCAATACATATTAAACACTCTCAGCTATTTGAGGATAATCATGCTAATCAATAACCACAAGGCTTTAAAACTAAAATAACATTTAGCATGGAATGAAAAAGTTCTAGCCACAGTCTATACAAGCTTCTACTAGTACTGATATAAATTCTACTTCAAGCAGCAGTTTTCTTTCTCCCAACAAGCAATCATGAGAGTACTCACATAACACTACTAAAACTAACAACTCTAATAAGAGATGCATGCAAACCACGAGCTAAATAAATGCAGCAGCTAGACAGAGATTAAGAATACAACGTATTCTCATGAAAAAGCGGAGCGTGTCACTCTCCAATAAAAGAATTCTGGGGTCCAACCAAGCTTATTGAAAAAGTAAAAACAAACTCAAAGCAAAAGCAAAAACAAACTGAAAACAAAAATAAAAGACGCTCCACATAAAGCACATAAGATGCGACCGAATAAAAATATAGTTTCACTAGAAGTGACCTGATAATTTGTTGATGAAGAAGGGGATGCCTTGGGAATCCCCAAGCTTAGACGCTTGAGTCTTCTTGGAATTTTCTTGGATGTGCCATCGGGGCATCCCCAAGCTTAGGCTTTTCACTCTTCTTGATCACATCATATCATCCTCTTCTCTTGACCCTTGAAAACTTCCTTCGCATCAAAATTCTCACGATCTTCATTAGCAACGTTAGTGCAATTGTAATAATAAATTAACATGGTTCAGTTTCAACACAAGTCTAACACTCAAAAACAAATTATCTACTTCCACAACTTCTTTCAAAACTCTTTTTACCAAAAGAACACCAAAATAAAGAGATTAAGATGCAAATGTGATAAATAGCAGAAATCTGTCAAAACAGAACAACAAGTAAATATCGATTTTTTCAAAAATATTATGTTGCTCAAATAAAAAAGTAGTCTTCTAAGAAACGTTGCGTATATAACTAAGGATTAAGCACAAAAAATATCAGGTCATTTTGAATATTCTGTGATTTTTAACGGAATTAACAGTGGACTGCAGAAATCTGTTTCCTGCGCAGAAATCCGAAATATAGGCTCAACTTTCCACTAGAGGATTTACTTGTATAAACAAAAAATCAAAAGGAAAGATACAGAGGGGTTCCTAAGGAAATATAAAACACCCAGGTGCAAAGAACACCAAAGAAAACGAAAGAAAACGGGTTGAAAACAGCGAAATAAAACGGGTTGTCTCCCAATAGCGCTTTTCTTTAACGCCTTTCAGCTAGGCATAAAAGGCCAGAAGTTGCTCACATAAGAAATATGAGTTATGAAAAAGAGAGAATCAAGAAGCAATAATAAAACAAATTTAAGTATAACCCACTTCCTATGCATAGGAATCTTGTAAAGAAATAAATTAAATAAGCTCAAACTAGAAATCATGGGAAGGTAGAACATGAGCAACTTGAAAACCTTCAACAAAAAGAGAGGTGTATTAGTAACATGAAAACTCCTAAAACCATATTTTCCTCTCTCATAATAATTTTCAGTAGCATCATGAAAAAACTCAACAACATAATTATCACATAAAGCACATTTTTGCATGGTCTAAAAGCACACAATTCATATCAAGCTCAAAAACAGTGGGATCAAAATTTAAAATCAGCTGTTCTTTTTTCCCACTTTTAGCAAAAGCAAAACAAGATAATTGGTCACTCTTAAAAGGTATAGGACACATTATAGAAATCATATTTTCAGTAACATTATGATGATTTATAACATCAAGTAACATAGGAAAATCATCTAGAGCATTATCATAAGATTTATCAAAGTAGCAAGGATTATCATAAATAACAGTAGCAATATCATTATCACAAGTTTCATTCATAGTAGTATCAAGGTCACAAGTATAGCAAGTATAAATTTAATCAAATAATATATGAGTTAAAGAGTTACTATCATTGGAAGGTAGACATGGGTAGCTCCATTCTTCCTCCTCTTGATTATCACTCTCCTCCTCTTTTTCATCCAATGAGCTTCCAGATTCAGCAATTTCTTCTTCCATGGGCTCCTGCAAGGCATCAGTTTCTTCCTTAGGTTGAGAGAATTTATTAAGACATTTCATTATGTAGTAATTACGATCCTTATAATTATCAAAGCAATATTCAATTATAGCATAAATCTCGTATGTACAAGGTGCATCATCAATACTTTCAAGCAAATAGGAAATTTCGAATGCACCCTTCCAAGCAATAAATTCTTAAATTTGTTCCACATCATATAATTCATACTTTCCCTTAACATAAGAAGATATGGTAACATTATCATTATACTCACATTGAAAATGTAGGTGTTTATACCTCCTATAGCAACAAGATTTATCAAAGCAACAAGTAACATTATAAGTAGAGCACAAGTTTTTAGCATAGTCATGCAATTTATTAATTTGCTCCCATAAGTGTATCCCTTTTTGTGTCAAGCGGTGTTCCTTATAATGTTTTTTTTGTTCATCCGTGAACCCACCTTGCCTAAAAGATCTAGTTTCAAAGACATCAAACATTGATAGCAAGCATGATAAAGCAAAAATAGCAAGAGAATGCTTTACTTGAAAATACTTGAGTTGCCCTTATGCCATAAAGTAAACAATTTTTTGTGTTTTTTGATATAGAGAAGAAAAACAAGAAAAAACTAAAAACACGACAATAAAAAAATAAAGAGGTTGAGAGTGAGAGACTGCCCTTGCCATAAGACTTCTTCCTCCCCAGCAACGGCGCCAGAAAAATCCTTGCTACTTATGATGGCGACCGTGGTGGGAGGAAGTCTTCTTATATATGTTTGTTTGTTCCCCTGCAACGGCGCCACAAAAATCCTTGATGCACTTTGTTGGGAACCCCAAGAGGAGGGTATGATGAGCACAACGGTAGGAGTTTTCCCCTTAGTTAAGAACCAGGGTTATCAATCCAGTAGGAGAAACAGGACCTTCGGAAGGTTGATGCCACTGACGGTGGTGCTAGTGCTTCACCAGTGTCAGCAACAACGTGGAACCTGCACACACACAACCAAAATACTTTGCCCCAACGGTACAGTGAGGTTGTCAATCTCACCGGTCTTGCTGAAAACAAAGATTAGACGTATAGTGTGGAATACAGTGTATGCTTGCAGTAAGTAAAAAAAGAAGGAAATTGTTGTGGTTTGTTTAACATTGTGGAAAATGGATCGGGGTTCATAGTTTCACTAGTGGTGTCTCTCCATAAAAGATAGCATGCTAGGTGAACAAATTACAGCTGGGAAATTGACAAATAGAGGTTGCACCGTAGTGCACAATATGTCATGAAGATTACTATGATATTTAGTGTGGGCATTACAACAAGATACATAGACCGACATCCATATGCATCTATGACTAATAATCCACCCTCAAGTTATCATCCGAAGCCCCTTAGGTATTAAGTTGCAAGCAACAGATAATTGCATTAAACAAAGTGTGTAATGTAAGCAATGATTATGCACGCTGGCACTCTCACCGTTTTTTTCTCCCTAATGGCAACAACACATCCCCCCTTCACGTTTCTGTCACTCGAGCAAAGTGGTGAGGAGGCATGAACCCACTATCGAGCATAAATACTCCCTCTTGGAGTCACTAGAAACTACTTGGCCAGAGTAACCACTAGCAATGGAAAGCATGCAAGATCACAAATAGCATACGCAAATAAAGACTATAATCAACCTGGCATAAGTTCAATATTCATCGGATCCCAGCAAACACAGCATATAGAATTACATAAGATCAATCTCGATCATGATAGGCAGCTCACGAGATCTAAACATGGAGGCATATGAGGAGAAGACAACCATCTAGCTACAGCTACGAACCCGCAGTCCAAAGATGAACTACTCACACATCACTCCGGAGGCAGGCATGGTGATGTAGAAGCCTCCGGTGATGATCTCCTCTCCGGCAGGGTGCCGGAAACAGCTTCAGAACCCCCCTGATCTGGGGTTGACAGTGACGACGGTTGTGGAACTTTTCGGGGATTGTTGATAAGGTGTTTCGGGTTTTCCATCCGTGGGGTTTAAATAGGCAAAAGGGCAAAGGCGGTGGATCTCCAGGGGCCCCACACTCATAGGTGGCGCGGCCAGGGGGACCCGCGCCACCCTATGGTGTGGCCCCCATGTTGCCCGTCTTTGACTCCTCTTCGGTGTTCTGGATGCTTTCGGGGAAAATAGGAACTTCGGGCTTTGTGGGGTCCAATTCCGAGAATGTTTGCAGAACAACTTTTTTGAAACCAAAAACAGCAGAAAACAGGGAACTGGCACTTGGCATCTTGTTAATAGGTTAGTCCCAGAAAACGTATAAAAATTCTATAAATAAGGGAGAAAACAAGTAGCAATTGGCAAAGTATGATCATGGAGCATGAGAAATTATAGATACGTTGGGGACGTATCAGGATCCTACTTTTGCTAGTGGACAATCTCAACAATGATAACATAATTGAATGCAGAAATATCATCTCTTCACTATGCTACTCTGAACCACTCTCCTGCCGGATAACAAACACCAGTCCATGCGTAGGGTTGTAACAACACTCCTCAAGTCTGTACTCCCTCTCTAGGGCACCCCACGCTGTCACTATGAGCGCCCGAAATTAGTACTAAACAAACGCCACAATTTCATAGGGTCATCCAACAAAAAATATAAATATCATGCTAAACCACACGATGCACACACTGTCACCTTTACACCGTGATCAATGTTTTTATGGAAATCTCATAATAAATCCGCTTGAGTAGCATAACAGATGAAGAGAAACATCCACTTATTCAACTAGATTACAAAGCTCATGATCACATAAAGATCACACCATGGGAGAGAGAGATGAAACACATAGCTACCGGTAGAACCCTCAGCCCCGGGGAAGAACTACTCCCTCCTCATCATGGGAGACAGCAACAACGATGAAGATGGCGGTGGAGTCGATGGAGATGGATCCGGGGGCACTTCCCCGTCCCGGCAGGGTGCCGGAATAGAGACTTCTGACCCCCGAAACTTGTCGGCGGCGGCAGCGGAGCTACGAAACTTTTCGTGGAAGAAGGCCGATATATTTAGGGTTTATGCATCGGGGGGAATAAATAGGTGAAAGGGCAATGTCGGTGGGTGGCCAGGGGGCCCACACCACCTAGTGGCGCGGCCAGGGGGACCCGCACCACCCTATGGTGTGGCCACCCTGTGGCCCCCCTCCGGGTCTCCTTTGAACTTCCTTGACCCTCCGGGAATTCTAAGACTTCTGGGTTTTGAATCGTCCAATTCCGAGAATATTTCCAGAACAAATTTTCTGAAACTAAAAACAGCAGAAAATAGGAACTGGCTCTGTGACATCTTGTCAATAGGTTAGTCCTAGAAAATCCATAAAAATGACATAAAGTGTATAAGAAACATGTAGCATATAGTATGAAAACAACATGGAACATCATCAATTATGGATACGTTTATGACGTATGAACATCCCCAAGCGTAGTTCCTACTCGTCCTCGAGTAGGTAAACGATAAAAACAAATAATTTCTAAGGTGACATGCTACCAACATAAACTTGATCATCATAGTAATATAAAGCATGTAAACTAGGATCAAATGAATAAAGGTTGTGGTTTATAGTTGAGATCAAATAGAATAATGTATAAACCATTACGAAGAACAAAATAAAACTTTTCAATGAATCAATACTAAAAGACAATCAATAGTGTAGGTGTCGAGACATCGTAGTAGTTTTCATAGACGGGGGTGCCATGACACTACGGTAGAGACGTGGGGTAACGGGATAGCGTAGTAACACAGAACACGGGATTTTACCCAGGTTCGGTACGTCGCGACAGTCCGGCGTACCTACTCCTGCACTTCTCACTAATTGGGACTAAAGCCCGTTTATCAGGGTTACAATGTGAGGGTGTAGATCTAGCTTCTCGGCGAGGATGAGCTTCTCGGCGAGTTGCGTAGAGCTTGAACTTGTTGTGTCTAACTTGAACCTGTTTAATCTATCTCCCGTCCGGCTTTATATAATAGCCGGATTAGGGCTTACAGAATAATAAACCTAGAAGACTACGTTTAACTTGTAACTTGGAAAGCAAGGAATCCGTCTTCTCCTCCAAGCCAGATCACGCGGGCCATGATCCGGGTTCTTCTAGAATCCGGCTTCTGCGCGTCGGACTACTGGGCCGCCCAATGGACCCAAGCCCATTACCATGTAGGCCACCCTGGTAGTCCGGCTCTCTGTCTACCATCTTCTATACCCCTATTCAGTATATATCCGACAGTAGCCCCCAGGAAGGATCAAAACTCTGATTCTCCGCCTTTCGTCAAATACATTTTGTACGGGAAATCTTGATTCAGCGGTCTTGATTCTTTCTACTTTCCTTTTGAAGGAGATGGTAACATGAAACTCGGAACTATGAAAATCCGGCTTTTCTTCTCGCGATCCTTCTCGGAAAAGGAACTCATTACGTCAGCGTATTAATCGTGCTGACGCAAGCGACGCTTGGTTCCACGCGGGAAACCCCTCAGCGTATCTCTGACAGATTCTCACGGGAAACGAGGAGATAGCCATCATTCCCCTGTCGTTTTATTTCCCGGATTTTCCGGTGAGCGACACGCGTCGAACATCCAACGGTCAAAAGAGCTGTTGGCACGTATCTAAACGATTTTCCGGCTATAAGTAGCCATCCTCGTCCTCCTCAGAAATTTTCCTCACTCCCCTCCTTGTCCACACCATTGCTGCGAACGCGAGCTCGAGAGCAAGCCCTGTCCCGACGCACGTGTCCTTCGCACGCCGGAACGCAACGCGCCACCAAAAGATGGCCTCCTCGCCGTCATCGCCAACCCGCGCCGCCATCGATGAGCTCGTCAGCGATCTGGATCCACAGCCAGGATCGCCTAAGCACGCCGGCGGCGAGCCAGAGAAGACTACGGCCTCCGCGGCGGGCGGAGAAAACTCTTCCGCCGCCGCGGACGTTGCGTCATCAAGTGCCGCGACAACCCCACCGTTTGCACCCGAAACGGTGGAGGAAAAGATCGAGCTCCTCGGCGATGAACTCGCCGCCGCCACCGCCGGAGCGGACGAGGAAGCTGAATCTGCAGGCAACTGGATTGCCTGCAGTATTCCTCCGGCTCTCCTTCCAAACTTGGAGAAAGAGGGCCTGGTACTTAAGAAGAAATGGCGGCTTCCGGAGGAAGAGACCGAGCCAACGCCGCAGAACGGCGAAAGGGTAATTCTCACTTCCCACCTCTTACGAGGTATGGGGCTTCCGCCTTCTTCTTTCTTCCTCCAAGTTCTTTCTCATTATAACATCCAGCCCCACAATCTTCCCCCCAATTCCATTCTATACATGGCCGGCTTTCAGGCCTTGTTTGAAGGCTACTTAGGGCTAGAACCTAGGTTAGACTTCTGGATGTACTGCTTTGGAGTTAAGCGGAACTCTTCGGAGGGCGCGCTCCCAACTTGCGGGACCATATCCTTCACTCTTCGGAGATTCCGAGAGGATTGGTTCCCCAAGATCAAAACCTCAGAATCCGTCAAATTTTGGACGGGTTCTTTCTTTTATCATCCCGACGTGCCTTTTCCTAAAAAGGCCATCGGGGTTCCACCTTTTGTGAATTCTGCCGCCGTTCCCCAGGATAACTGGGGAACAGAAGCCGTCCAAGTTCTGCCGCCGGATCTACTAAAGATCAAGCGGCACATCGCCAAGCTCACCTCCATGGATCCGCCTCTAACTGGCATGGACACGGTTCTATGCTGGCTGATTAGGCGGATCCAGCCACTAGCCAACCATAGCGGCCGTCTCCTGTGCGAATACACGGGAGTCGAGGATCCGATGCGGACATCCGCCAAGGATTGGCCCGCAAAGGAACTTAGGCGGCGCATCAATCAGTTGGTCGCATCGCGCGACCAATACACAGAGAGTCGGCCAATGTACACAGCCGAAAATCCGGTTCCCAAGGTAATTTTTCAGTCATTTGGGTACAGTTTTATTTTTTTCTCGGATTTCCTAGCTTCCGATTTTGATCTTGCTTGTTCGACAGTTCGCGGATCTTTCAGACTCGGACTTGGTGTCCGAGGCTGAGCTGGACGCGCTGCGCACCGCCGCTACAGGTGGACGCAAGCGCAAGAAGATAACTTCCTCGGAAGAAATTATCGATCTTGACGGAATCCCCGTCGCCACCTCCAGGTTCTTTCTTCTGGAGTTTTCTTTTATGGGAACTTTTTTCATCCATCTTCGGTGTTTTAACCTTTTCCGGATTTTTTGTTTTTAGCCTGCAGCCTTCCACCCTGAAGCCGAAGAAGCTGAAGAAACACAAGGTTTCTTCCAGCCGAGGCAGCCAACCTTCTCCCGCCGTAGCCCCGGAGACGCCACGCACAATGGCGGAAGAGCCTACTGCAGCCCCCACCACCAAGCCCCCAGAGCCCAGCCAGCCCATTGTGTCCGACACGGACACGAGGGAAAGGGCGGCTCCAGAGGTGGGAAAATTACCTCGGACTTTCGACGAGGAAATTCCCACCTTTGACAAGGATTTCAAAGCTATCAATGACGGCTTGGACGCAGCCGGGAATCTCTTCGCGGAGTACGCGAAAGAGTTTAAAGAAAACTTGGCAGGTTTGCAGCGCATGAGCCAGGTATATAACTCTAGCCCCCAAGCATTAAACAAAATGCGTATTTTTTGCTTTGATGTTTTTTGTAATCATTCTTTCCCTTGCTATGTTTCAGCAAACCTCCGAAGCCATTAACAGGGAAGTTTTCAAGAAACTCACCATCAAGAATAAAGAAGTTAGAAGTCTTCTTTCTATTCTTGAAGAAAGGGAGGCAGAGCTGGAATCATCTAAGCTCGCACTGTCGGAAACACAAGGTAAGCATTTTCCTTCTGAAATTTCCGATTCAATTCTTTGCCTAAGTTTTTTCCGAGAAGCTGGCTAACTCGGATTTTTTCCTTGCTTTTCAGCTGCATTAGCTCAGGCTAAACAAGCAGCGGAAGATTCTGGCAATGCCGAAATTCTCCGCAAGGAGAACGTTGAGCTCCACAAGAACCTTGTGAAAGCGCAACAAGACTTGGAAGCCAGTAATCTGGCCCTTGGAGTTTCTAATTCCAAGGCTTCCGAGCAGGCGGAGAAGGACAAATCCACCATTCAGGATTTGACCGACGCTCTAAACCTTCGCCTGGAGGAAGTTTCCGAGATCGACAAGCTCATCGGTAAATTTCTGCCTCATTCATCATCTTTCCATGTTTTACTTTCTCTGTTTTTCCGTCTAACCCTTTTGGGTGTGTTATTGGAAAAAACCAGGAGATACCCCAGATGGCACTCGGGTTGCAGGCATCCGAGCTTTCGGGGAGACATGGAATTTGATGAAGGCTGCTGCAACGCAGCTGGTAGACAAGTTTCTTCCCGAAAAATCTGGGGAATGCTCGGAGGTTGAAAAACTTCCGGGTGCCATCATGGAGGTGGCGGAGGCCAAAGATTCCCTTCTTCGCTCCGCTGCACGGGGTGGTGCACGCATGGCTCTCGGCCTCATGCGCATGCACTACCCCACTGCCAAATCCTGGCGCGTGGCGTCCGGTGTCCCTCAAGGATACACGGATATGCAGCGAAACACCATCTTTGGTGAAGTCAAAGGCCACGCCACCCAGATTGCCTCCATGGTGAATATCTCCGTCAACTATCCAGAAGAGGAAATCCCTCCGATCCCCGAAGACGAGAGCAGCGAGGAGGAGTCAGATGCTTGAAGGGTTATCTTGAACCTGGATAGCAAAAGTAGACAATAGGAGCATTACTATTCTTTTAATGTAATCCAAAATGTAATGCTTCTTTTTGTATGAATGAAACTTCCGTCTTTTGCAGTTTAAATTATGAAATTCTTTGCAAGTTTTTTGGATTTTATCATTCCTTTATCTTCTAAGTTCTCTGGTGTATATGCTTTAACTGTCCTTAGTGTTTGAAATGGCTCAAATAGCAATATGAATCTTCATGCCGAGTAACTGGGGACGAACCAAGCAGTTTTGAAACTCGGAAACATGGACCATGCTAAAGGCATTTTTACTAACTAGTTCCAGTAACCCAACACACACACAATCAGATAAGACTTAGAGAAATCAAGGAAAGTTTTAAGTGAAACTTGGGCACACAGGCAATTCAAGTTTCCCTTAGCCGTTAACAGGCTGAAAAATCATTCAGTTTTGTAATGCCGAGTACGCAAGCACAATTCGGGTTAACGTTGAGCAATTTGAAAGATCATTGGGAAATAGATGAGGCGGAAACACCTTGCACTTATAAAGAATATGGATGACAGCATTCCGACAACTTTATTTCATGATCTCAAAAGATGTTTACATAGAATTGAACTAAGTACGGAAAGGTACATAACTTTCTAGACGTTCCCAGGCTTCCGCAATCCACTTGACTTTGTCGAATTTTTTCAGCAGCTTGTAGAGTGGTAAGGTTTTAGCCCCCAGCCAACTGATAAATCTGCTGACGGCTGCAGCGGAACCCGTCAATCTTTGGACATCTTTTACACATGTAGGTTTTGAGATGTTCAAGATTGCCTTGATCTTTTCCGGGTTAACTTCTATTCCTCTGTGGGAAACAATGAAACCCAGAAGTTTTCCTGAGGGAACCCCGAATACGCACTTAGATGGATTCAACTTCATCTTGTACGTGCGTAAGTTTTCGAAAGTTTCTCGCAAATCCTCAAGGAGTGTATCTTTTTCCTTGGTTACGACGGCAATATCGTCCACGTAAACATGAACGTTTCTGCCAATTTGACTATGCAAACAGCGTTGCATGCAACGCTGGTAGGTTGCACCTGCGTTCTTCAGGCCAAAAGGCATGGTTATGTAATAGTACGTCCCATACGGGGTTATAAAAGAAGTCTTGATTTGATCTTCCTTTTTCATGCGTATTTGGTGGTACCCGGAGTATGCATCCAAAAAGCATAAAAGCTCAGAGCCTGCAGTGGCATCTATTATTTGATCGATTCGCGGTAACGCGAACCTATCTTTCGGACACAACTTGTTCAATCCTGTGTAATCTATACACATTCTAAGAGCAGTGGTGTCTTTCTTCGGTACTAGGACCGGATTTGCGGACCAATCAGTATGGATTACTTCCTTGATGAAATCTGCTAAAAGCCGGATAATTTCCTTGCCAATAGCCTTCCGTCTTCTTCCGTCAAAACGACGGAGACCTTGTTTGACGGGTTTTGATCCGAGAATAACCTTGAGTTGATGCTCAGCAAGTTCCCTGGGTACGCCTGGCATGTTAGCTGGACACCAGGCAAAAATATCCCAGTTCTCACGGAGGAACTTGATGAGCTCGCCTTCCTATTTGTGGGTCATCCCAGTCCCTACGACGACAAATTTTGTCGGATCTTTGGGATCTAGGATTACCTGTCTTGTATTCTCGGACGCCTTGAAACTATCTGTTGGCTTCCGAGTTTCTTTTCCTGCCGGCATTTCTTTCGGCGATACCTCCTTGGCTAATTCCTTCAGTTCCTCCTTTGCTATAACTCTCTGAGCGCAAAGGGCGTTTTCTTTCTCCAACTCGTTTGCCAGCTTGAAATCACCGGCTATGGTGATTACTCCTCCTTTGGGTCCTGGCATTTTCAGCTTGTTGTAGATATAACAGGATCTTGCCATGAATTTGGCGAAAGCTGGACGTCCGAGTATTGCGTGATACACGGTTTCGAACGGCACTACTTCGAAGGATACTTTTTCCTGCCGGAAGTGATCTTTATCTCCGAAGGTGACATCTAGGGAAATTTCTCCTAGGGATCGTGCTTGCCTGCCAGGAACAATGCCATGGAAGCGTATATTGCTGTAGTTGAGCTGGGACTCGGAGATCTTCAAGTGCTTCAGTGTATCCAGGTACATTATATTAATGCTGGATCCTCCGTCCATCAGCACTCTTCTTAGCCTAGTATTTTGAACAATAGGGCTTACAACAAGAACTTGTGTGCCGGGTTCAGGGATATTTCCGGGATGATCAGACTGATCCCATATTATAGGTGTGTTGGAGTACTTCAAGAATTTTGGAGTTGCCGGAACAACCGCGTTTATTTCTCGAAGTGTTCTTTTTGCCACCTTTGCTGACGGGGTTGCTAAGAAAGTTAGCATTGCTTCTCCGTCAACTCTCGGAAATTTGGGTTCGCCCTTTCGCTGTTGTTCCTGGATTTTGTCATCAGTGTCCGATTCACTGTCTTCTTTTTCAGCTTCTGGCTTTTGTTTGGCAGGTTTCCTTTTGGAACCCTTCCCTTTATTTCCGGATCCTGCATTGCCTTTCATATGCTTGTTTAGCCGGCATTGCGCGTTTGTGTGGGTTGGTTTCCCAAATTGCGAGTGGTGGACGCAGGGTTCCGACTTAATTCTCTCCCATTCTTCGGGAGTGTAATTGATTGGATCTGGACTGCGGCCTTTCCACTTATTCACCTTTTCTCCTCCAAAGGCTATGTTGACCTCCTTGGGCTTTGTCGTTGACTCTGGAGTTCCTTTTTTGTCAGAACGAGGGGTTTTCTTGGCGAGTATTAGTGACTCAATATTGCCTCCTCTTGCTCTGATATCATCTTCGGCTGCAGCATGCTCATTAGCGGTTGTAAGCATAGATCCGAGATCTTTGTGCTGTTTAGAACCAACCATGAACGGTACGAGTCCGGGTTTTAGGCCATTGACGAAAGCATGCATTGCTTGTACGTCAGTTACTCCAGAGCAACTATTCTTCATTGCAGTCCATCTGGAGATGAAATCCACGTATGGTTCGTCCTCAAATTGGGTGCAACGGTTCAGCTGGTTGATGCTATTTGGGCGTTTGTATGTTCCCCGAAAATGCTGAGTGAATACTCTAGCCATATCATCCCAGCTGTCGACAGTTCTTGATGGTAAACCATTAATCCAATCTCTGGCTCCGTCTAGCAACATTAGGGGAAGAAACTTGACAGCTTCCAGGTCTGTCCCATTGTTGATTTGGACGGCTGTATAATAATCTGAGAGCCAGGTATCCGGGTTTGTACTGCCGGTATATTTTTGGTAGGTTGGACCAACTTTGGCGAAGCCAGAATGCAGGGTTATCCTTCGGATCCTGTCAGTAAAGCACTTAGGACCAAAGTATAGATCATCCTTTTCTGCTCTATCAATGTGTGCAGAATATCTCCCGGCTGAATGGACAGAAGGGGATCTGCTCCTTTCTTTTCCATTGTTGCGCGGACGCGCTTTTCCGAGGTTATCTCTATCTCTTCCGTGTTCACGTCCTTTAGGCGGAGTTCTGCTTCTATGCCTTTCCTTATCCTTAGGAGGTGTCCGGGATCTTTCACGTCTGTGAGGTATATCATATCTTCCGGCTTTTTGAGCTGGGTTTCTCGGAGGTGGCATTATTTTGCCGTCATTCCGGTGTTTGTCTTCCCGATCGTGTGGTTTATATCCATCTTTCGGGAGATGAGGTCCGATTCTAGACGTTGCGTCCCGGTTGTCTGGGTTTTTCCTGTCTTTTCTCGGATCCTCTTTTTTATCCGAATCTCCGGGTTCTTCCGGTCCAGGTGCTCCAGCAGCGCAAGTAGCTGTTTTGCAGAGGGCGGAATTATCATGCAGCCTCCCTGATCGTTCTTGGCCTCGCTGTTGCTGCTGTAATGCTTTTCCTAGGAAAGCATACACCCCTTGGAGTTTTTCCCCGTTGGAGTACAGATCGTTGTTTAGAATGGCGAACGCTGCTTCCACGTTTTCCGCTGCGGTTTTGTATATTGGTTCGCCCTTGGCATCTTTGCCGTTTAACTGCTTTTGCCAAGATGGGTTATAGAACCTTTCTTTTGGCGGCAGTTCTTCCGGTTTTGCGATTCCGGGTAACCTAGTAGGTTTTAACGCGGATCTATGCTTTCTCTCGTACTCCTCAATTTCTTCCTTCATGACTTTGATGTCATTATGGGTTTGTTGGAGATGTTGCCGAGATCTAAGCAGATGTTGTTGTTGCCGTTGGAAAGCTTGTCTCCTGGCTTCCAGCATCTCAGGGGGTTCGTCTGGTCCCACTGGTGTTTGTAATAGCTCTTGCTCTTCCTGTTCCGTCATTGGCGGAGCAGTGATTTCCTTAGATTTCTTTTCCGCTGGCTTTGTGCCGCTAATATCTCCTACTTCCAGGTTTTCATCAGCGAGATCGGCTGATTTTTTCTTCCGGAGTTTGTATTGGAGTTTTTTAGAAGCACGGTGCTTTTTCTTGGAAGAGGGAGGTTTTTTGACAGGCTCATCTTCTGTCATCTCCTTAACATTGGGGAATATCGGAGAAGTTTCTCCGTCTTCTCTCTCTTCCACCGGCGGAGGGGTTTTAGGGCTTTCCTGGCTGTCGGCACCCGTTGTATCAGCTGGTTTTGCCATTAGCACTTCATGGAATCCCTCTTGAAAGGACTTAACCTTTCTTACGAAGGCATCCTCGTCTTCGTCTTCGGAGTCGAAGTTATCCGATCCGGTTTCTGACTCCAACCTCGCCTCGATGGCGGCAAGCACGGACTCTGCTTCCGAGTTCATCGTCTTGTTGACGGATGTCGGATCTTCCGCCTCTGTGACGGGTGTTTCTTCTTCCGTCTCTATGACGGGTAGGTTGTTATCTGCCTCTTGCACGGGATTTCCGTCATCCGTGTTTTCAGCGATTTCGGATTGCACCATGCCGATAAAGTGTGTATCACTTTTTTGTCGGCGATCTGAGCAGAATCCGGCATCATAGTCGTCTTCGACTGGGTATAGGGCGGGTGGGATAAACTTGCTTCCACCGCAAAACCCCATTGCCTCTGCAGTTAGTCCGATAAAGATGTTAGCAGATCCGATCGGTAACACGCAGGCACTTACCAGGTGGTTTTGCGCCGGTATATAGGATCCGTTGTCGAGGAAGCGGCCGACGTCGTCGTCGAACTCCAAGCTTCCGACAGTGATCGATCTTCCAATTCCGCCAAGTATCCCAGATCGGAATTTCACGCCTGACGTCGTTTGCCCCACGGTGGGCGCCAACTGTCGAGACATCGTAGTAGTTTTCATAGACGGGGGTGCCATGAGACTACGGTAGAGACGTGGGGTAACGGGATAGCGTAGTAACACAGAACACGGGATTTTACCCAGGTTCAAGTTAGACACAACAAGTTCAAGCTCTACGCAACTCGCCGAGAAGCTCATCCTCGCCGAGAAGCTAGATCTACACCCTCACATTGTAACCCTGATAAACGGGCTTTAGTCCCAATTAGTGAGAAGTGCAGGAGTAGGTACGCCGTACTGTCGCGACGTATTGAACCTGGGTAAAATCCCGTGTTCTGTGTTACTACGCTATCCCGTTACCCCACGTCTCTACCGTAGTCTCATGGCACCCCCGTCTATGAAAACTACTACGATGTCTCGACAGTAGGGTTTATTAAAGATGATTTAAGCTTCAAGAACAACAATATAATCATCCAAGGCATCAAAATTTCACAACAACTCCTGTTAGGATCAAGTCAAGTGACAACAGTATGCACGTAGGAAAATCATTAAAATATTTGTGCACTTAAAACAAGGAAGCGTTCTGCATTGGTCCATGACACCAGGATGTTATGTCTAAAAGAACATTATGGGGGGTTTGGATGGTCAATGGAAGAAATTCTCACACAACTGAAAGTGATCATTAGACAAGAGGAATCCTTATAATCGAAAGTATGCAAGGAGTAGTGTCGAGACATCGTAGTAGTTTTCATAGACGGGGGTGCCATGAGACTACGGTAGAGACGTGGGGTAACGGGATAGCGTAGTAACACAGAACACGGGATTTTACCCAGGTTCGGTACGTCGCGACAGTACGGCGTACCTACTCCTGCACTTCTCACTAATTGGGACTAAAGCCCGTTTATCAGGGTTACAATGTGAGGGTGTAGATCTAGCTTCTCGGCGAGGATGAGCTTCTCGGCGAGTTGCGTAGAGCTTGAACTTGTTGTGTCTAACTTGAACCTGTTTAATCTATCTCCCGTCCGGCTTTATATAATAGCTGGATTAGGGCTTACAAAATAAGAAACCTAGAAGACTACGTTTAACTTGTAACTTGGAAAGCAAGGAATCCGTCTTCTCCTCCAAGCCAGATCACGCGGGCCGTGATCCGGGTTCTTCTAGAATCCGGCTTCTGCGCGTCGGACTACTGGGCCGCCCAATGGACCCAAGCCCATTACCATGTAGGCCACCCTGGTAGTCCGGCTCTCTGTCTACCATCTTCTATACCCCTATTCAGTATATATCCGACAGTAGCCCCCAGGAAGGATCAAAACTCTGATTCACCGCCTTTCGTCAAATACATTTTGTACGGGAAATCTTGATTCAGCGGTCTTGATTCTTTCTACTTTCCTTTTGAAGGAGATGGTAACATGAAACTCGGAACTATGAAAATCCGGCTTTTCTTCTCGCGATCCTTCGCGGAAAAGGAACTCATTACGTCAGCGTATTAATCGTGCTGACGCAAGCGACGCTTGGTTCCACGCGGGAAACCCCTCAGCGTATCTCTGACAGATTCTCACGGGAAACGAGGAGATAGCCATCATTCCCCTGTCGTTTTATTTCCCGGATTTTCCGGCGAGCGACACGCGTCGAACATCCAACGGTCAAAAGAGCCGTTGGCACGTATCTAAACGATTTTCCGGCTATAAATAGCCATCCTCGTCCTCTTCAGAAATTTTCCTCACTCCCCTCACTGTCCACACCATTGCTGCGAACGCGAGCTCGAGAGCAAGCCCTGTCCCGACGCACGCGTCCTTCGCACGCCGGAACGCAACGCGCCACCAAAAGATGGCTTCCTCGCCGTCATCGCCAACCCGCGCCGCCATCGATGAGCTCGTCAGCGATCTGGATCCGCAGCCAGGATCGCCTAAGCACGCCGGCGGCGAGCCAGAGAAGACTACGGCCTCCGCGGCGGGCGGAGAAAACACTTCCGCCGCCGCGGACATTGCGGGATCGAGCTCCGCAGCACCCCCTCTGTTCGTCCCAACGACGGCGAGGGTCAAGATCCATTCCCGTGGCGATGAGCGCTTTGCCACCGGAGCCAACAACGAAACAGAAATTGTCGGCAATTGGAGTCCGAGTAATACTTCTCTCGTCCTTCTTCGTCGGATGTCAAAGGAGGGATCCATAGTTAAGGGCAAATGGCGAATCTCGAAAGATGAACCCGAGCCCAAGCCAGAAGTCGGAGAACGCGTCATCCTTACCTCTCATGTTGCGAGAGGTATGGGTTTTCCCCCTTCCGCCTTTTTTCTAGACGTCCTTGACTTTTATGGCGTTCAACCACACAATATTTCTCCGAATTCCATCCTCTACTTAGCCAGTTTCCAAGCCCTTTTCGAAGGATATCTCGGGATAACACCTGACCTAAATTTCTGGCAATATTGCTTTGAGGTAAAGCATAACATCACAAATGGCATTTCGCCCATTTGCGGAACCGTATCTTTCATCCTCAGAAAATTTAGGGAGGAATGGTATCCAAAAATAGAAATGCCGGAACCTGACCAATCTTGGCTAGGTTCTTTCTTTTATCATCAGGACATTCCATTCCCAGGCAGGGCAACCGGGGTTCCTCCCTTTGTTAATTCTGCCGCTACTCCTCGCGAGAGTTGGACAGCCGCAGTAGGGGAAAATTTGCCAGAAAACCTGATGAAGATAAAGCGGCGCATCGCCAAACTTTCTTCCTCTCAACCTTCTTTGGTTGGGAAGGATACCGTTATGTGCTGGTTTGGACGCCGTATCCAACCTCTCTCTTTTCGTTCTCGACTTCTTTGCGAATACCAAGGGCCAGAAGATAGCATGAGAGGAACAGATAAGGCCTTTACCAGAAAGGATTTTATAGGACGACTTCACAAACTGGTGGCCGTCAGTAGTCAGATTGAGGAAAGTCTGGCGATTTATCACGTGGAAAATCTGGTCCCTAAGGTATTTATCTTTCCTTGTTTCCACGTTTTTCTTCAGATTATCTTCTCTCTCCGCTTTTTAACATATTGTTAACTCCTTCCCAGTTTGATGAACTTGGAGAAAATGATCTTGCTTCCGACGCTGAACTCAACAAATTACATGCCGAGTTTCACAACAATCGGAAGCGCAAAAGGCAATCAGCTACCAAAGAGGAATCTATTCCCAACCTGGACGATATCCGGATAAAAGAAGAACCATTCGACGAACTCGGATATATTCGTCCGGAGGCAAAGAAATTCTTTGTTCCTGCGCCTCTGATTCGCCCTTGGCCACAAAATGGATTAGTTGTTCGCAATGATATCGCATTTTCGCCTCGTCAGGTTATACACGATGGCCTTCATCACGTTGGAATTCTCTTCGCGGAATATGCCAGAGAATTCAACGAGGTCTTGATCGATTTGCGAGAAATGAGCCAGGTAATACTTCTAGCCCCCAAGCATTAAGTTGAAATATGAATTCTTCTTAATGTTTCTTCATATGCCTGTTCAAACTTAAGCATCTGGCTTTCATTTCCATGTTTTAGCATTCCGCAGACGCCATAAACTTGGAAGTTTTGAAGAAGCTTAGTCTCAAGAGCAGAGAAGTAAAAACCCTTCAATCTGTTATTGAGTCTAAAAGCAACGAACTAGCGTCATCTCAGCGGCAACTATCAAAAGCCACCGGTATTTTATTTTGTGCCATTTGTTTTCTCTGGAGAATTCTTCGGAATTGTTTTGTAAACTCAAATTAATTATTGCCCTCCAGCTGCTTTAAACAAAGCCAACAAATTAGCAGAGAACGCTGTCCATGTTTCTCAGCTTCGTGAGGAAAACTCAAACCTCCGAAAGGAACTTCTGAAAGCTCAAGAAGACCTAGAAGCCAGTAATCTGGCCCTTGGGATTGCTCAATCCAAGGCCTCTTTACAGGCAGCGGAAGATAAATCTGTTATCAATGATTTGGAAAGTATGCTACTCCCGCGCATGAAAGAAGGCGACGAAATTGACAAGGTTCTTGGTAAGTTAACTTCTTTTTACCAATGTCTTCATGTCTTATTTCTTGTATCTTTCCATGTAACCTTTACCTTTGTCGAAAAAGCAGGAAATTTTCCAGGAATTTCTCGGACTGAAAAGATCCGGGCCTTTGGGGAAGTGTGGAATTCAATCAGGAATGCAGGAATGCAGCTGATTAACAAATTCCTTCCCACAAGTACTGTATGCTTTTCGGAAGTCTACCGACTTCCGGGTGCCATCACAGAAGTAGCAGAGTCGAAAGAATCCATCCTTCGCTCTGCCGCACGAGGTGGTGCACGCATGGCACTTGGCCTTATGCGTCTACATTACCCTAATGCCAAATCTTGGCGCGTAGCATCCGGTATCCCTCAAGGATATACAGAAGCGCAACGAAATGCGATTTTTGATGAAGTTAAAGGGCACGCTTCCAAGATTGCCTCTATGGTCAACATTTCCATTACTTATCCGGAAGAAGAAGTGCCCGCAGCCCCCGAGAATGATAGCAGTGATGAAGACTCGGATGCTTGAGGGAATACACTCGACCCGAATGATGGATGTGTATAAGAGCATTTTTACAATGCAATTCATATTGTAATGCTTCTATGTCGTTTGTCGAAACAAGAACTCCGCCTTTTGCAATTTCAAGTTTCTTGCAAAGTTTTTCCGGGTTTGACTTGTTCCTTTATCTTCTAAGTAATCTGGCAACTGTGTTTTAACTGCTCTAGTGTTTAAAAATGGCTCAACTAGCAATATGTATCGTCATGTCGAGTAACTGGGGACGAACCAAACAGTTTTAAAACTCAAAAACATGGATCATGCTAGAAGCATTTTTACTGACTAGTTTCAGTAACCCAACACATACATAATCAGATAAAATTTAGAGAAAACAAGGAACTGCTTTGAAACTTGGGCACGCAGGCACAATCCGAGTTTCCTTTAACCTTTAACAGGCCGAATCATTCAGCTTTTAAACACCGAGCACGCAGGCACAATTCGGGTTAATATTGAGTATTTGTAAGATCATTGGGAAATAGATGAGGCGGAAATATTTTGTACTTATAATGAAATATGAATGACAACATTCCGACAACTTTATTTCATGGTCTCAAAGATGTTTACATAGAAATTGAACTAAGTATAGAAGGGACGTAATTGCTGGATACTCCAAGGCCTCTTTGTCTCTCCTAGTTCATCATCTATTTTTCTCTTTCTTTTGCGATTCGGCTTCTCGGGATCATCCTCCGTATCTCGAATGTCGACAAGATAGTATGATCCATTCTTCATGGCTTTACTGATGACAAATGGTCCTTCCCATACTGGGGCCAATTTGTGCTTCCTTTGCTGCACCAATCTCAGCACTAAGTCACCTTCTTTAAAAGAACGATGCCTGATTTTCCGACTATGATAACGTCGTAAACCTTGCTGGTAGATGGCAGATCTTTGAAGCACAAGTTCTCGTTCCTCTTCTAAGAGATCGACGGCATCCTGTCGTGCTTCTTCGGCATCCGAGTCGTCAAAATTCTGCACTCTTGGGCTATCATGGATCATGTCCGTTGGAAGAATAGCTTCCGCACCATAAACTAGGAAAAACGGGGTTTGCTCAGTTGACCTATTTGGCGTCGTTCGAATACTCCATAACACGGAAGGTAGCTCTTCTACCCACGCTCCAGCTGCTCTATGGAGAGGAGATTCGAGTCTTGGGCGTATTCCTTGCAGGATTGAACTGTTCATTCTTTCAACCTGTCCATTAGATTGCGGGTGTGCCACAGATGCAAGATCTAAGCGGATTCCCGTTTGTTGGCAGTATTTTGCCAACTCCCCAATGGAGAAATTTGTCCCGTTATCAGTTATTATGCTATGTGGGACGCCATACCTCATTACTAAATCAATAATGAAATTTCTGGCAGTTGCGCCATCCAGCTTTTTGATGGGTTTAGCCTCCACCCATTTTGTATACTTATCTACCGCTACGAGTAGATGTGTAAGTCCACCTCTTGCAGTTTTGAACGGTCCCATCATATCTAGCCCCCAGACCGCAAACGGCCATGTGATAGGGATAGTTTTAAGTGCTTGGGCCGGCAAATTGGTCTGCTTGGCGTAATATTGACATCCTTCGCATGTATTCACTATGCGTTCGGCGTCTGACTTGGCTGTTAGCCAGAAAAACCCCGCCCGGAATGCTTTTTTGACTATGCTTTTTGATTGAGCATGATGTCCGCAATCGCCGGCATGGATTTCTTCCAGTATTTCTCTTCCTTCTTCTGGTGAAATACACCGTTGAAAGATTCCGGAAGTACTGCGTTTATACAAGTGGTCGTTGATCACCACGTATCCTTTGCACCGACGCTGTATTTGCCTTTGCAAGACTTCGTCTGCTCCTTCCGGGTACTTCTGATTGACTAAGAAGTTTAAGTATGGAATTGTCCAATCCGGTTTAACGAGCATGACCTCGATTGTTTCAGATGCCAGAGGGTAATCAACGTCTCCACCTTTTATGGATGGTTCATGCAAGTGCTGGACGAATACCCCTGGTGGTAAAGTTTTTACTCTCTCTGATCCCATGCGGGCTAACGCATCCGCATTCCAGTTTTCCTCCCTTTTTATGTGAAGGACTTCGAACCCGAAGAAACAGATGGCGAACTCATCCACCATCCTCCGATATTCGGCCATTATAGGGTTTTTCGCGTCCCAGGTTTGGTTGAGCTGATGCTGTACCAAATCCGAGTCTCCATAGCATAAGATGCGTTTTACCCCTATTTCTTTTGCAATATGCAAGCCATGAAGCAGAGCTTCGTATTCTTCCACGTTATTACTGGCGTTGAAGTGTATTTGTAATACGTACTCCATTGTGTCTCCCTTGGGAGATTTTAGGACTACGCCAGCCCCAGCTCCTTCCTTCATCTTGGATCCGTCAAAGTGCATGATCCAGTACTCGGATTCTGGCATCGGTGTTTTTTCCATTGCTTCTGTCCAGTCGGCGACGAAATCTGCCAAAACTTGGGATTTTATTGCCGTCCTTGGCTGGTACTTAATGTCGAAGGCTGCCAGCTCGATGCCCCATTTAGCTACTCGGCCGGTTGCCTCCGCATTGTTTATAATATCCCCTAGTGGTGCTTTACATACCACTGTTATGGAATGCCCTTGGAAGTAATGGCGCAGTTTTCTGGATGCAAAAAATACGCCATATGCCAGTTTCTGGTAGTGCGGATACCTTTGTTTGGATTCGGAAAAAACTTCGCTTATGTAATATACCGGATGTTGATCTGGTATGCTTTGTTCTTCTTTTGTCCGCTCCACAACGATTACCGCACTAATAACCCGACTTGTAGCCGTAAGGTATAATAACATGGGTTCTTCGTCTTTTGGAGATGCGAAGATGGGAGCGTTCATCAAGGTTTCCTTCAACTGGGCCAACGCTGCATCAGCCTCTTCTGTCCATTCGAACTTGTCGGATTTCTTCAGCAGCTTGTAGAGTGTTAAGGCTTTATCCCCCAGCCGACTGATAAATCTGCTGACGGCTGCAGCAGAACCCGTCAATCTTTGGACATCTTTTACACATGTAGGTTTTGAGATGTTCAAGATTGCCTTGATCTTTTCCGGGTTAACTTCTATTCCTCTGTGGGAAACAATGAAACCCAGAAGTTTTCCTAAGGGAACCCCGAATACGCACTTAGATGGATTCAACTTCATCTTGTACGTGCGTAAGTTTTCGAAAGTTTCTCGCAAATCCTCAAGGAGTGTATCTTTTTCCTTGGTTACGACGGCAATATCGTCCACGTAAACATGAACGTTTCTGCCAATTTGACTATGCAAACAGCGTTGCATGCAACGCTGGTAGGTTGCACCTGCGTTCTTCAGGCCAAAAGGCATGGTTATGTAATAGTACGTCCCATACGAGGTTATAAAAGAAGTCTTGATTTGATCTTCCTTTTTCATGCGTATTTGGTGGTACCCGGAGTATGCATCCAAAAAGCATAAAAGCTCGGAGCCAGCAGTGGCATCTATTATTTGATCGATTCGCGGTAACGCGAACCTATCTTTCGGACACAACTTGTTCAATCCTGTGTAATCTATACACATTCTAAGAGCAGTGGTGTCTTTCTTCGGTACTAGGACCGGATTTGCGGACCAATCAGTATGGATTACTTCCTTGATGAAATCCGCTGCTAAAAGCCGGATAATTTCCTTGCCAATAGCCTTCCGTCTTCTTCCGTCAAAACGACGGAGACCTTGTTTGACGGGTTTTGATCCGGGAATAACCTTGAGTTGGTGCTCAGCAAGTTCCCTGGGTACGCCTGGCATGTCAGCTGGACACCAGGCAAAAATATCCCAGTTCTCACGGAGGAACTTGATGAGCTCGCCTTCCTATTTGTCGGTCATCCCAGTCCCTACGACGACAAATTTTGTCGGATCTTTGGGATCTAGGATTACCTGTCTTGTATTCTCGGACGCCTTGAAACTATCTGTTGGCTTCCGAGTTTCTTTTCCTGCCGGCATTTCTTTCGGCGATACCTCCTTGGCTAATTCCTTCAGTTCCTCCTTTGCTATAACTCTCTGAGCGCAAAGGGCGTTTTCTTTCTCCAACTCGTTTGCCAGCTTGAAATCACCGGCTATGGTGATTACTCCTCCTTTGGGTCCTGGCATTTTCAGCTTGTTGTAGATATAACAGGATCTTGCCATGAATTTGGCGAAAGCTGGACGTCCGAGTATTGCGTGATACACGCTTTCGAACGGCACTACTTCGAAGGATACTTTTTCCTGCCGGAAGTGATCTTTATCTCCGAAGGTGACATCTAGGGAAATTTCTTCTAGGGATCGTGCTTGCCTGCCAGGAACAATGCCATGGAAGCGTATATTGCTGTAGTTGAGCTGGGACTCGGAGATCTTCAAGTGCTTCAGTGTATCCAGGTACATTATATTAATGCTGGATCCTCCGTCCATCAGCACTCTTCTTAGCCTAGTATTTTGAACAATAGGGCTTACAACAAGAGCTTGTGTGCCGGGTTCAGGGATATTTCCGGGATGATCAGACTGATCCCAGATTATCGGTGTGTTGGAGTACTTCAAGAATTTCGGAGTTGCCGGAACAACCGCGTTTATTTCTCGAAGTGTTCTTTTTGCCACCTTTGCTGACGGGGTTGCTAAGAAAGTTAGCATTGCTTCTCCGTCAACTCTCGGAATTTGGGTTCGCCCTTTCGCTGTTGTTCCTGGATTTTGTCATCAGTGTCCGATTCACTGTCTTCTTTTTCAGCTTCTGGCTTTTGTTTGGCAGGTTTCCTTTTGGAACCCTTCCCTTTATTTCCGGATCCTGCATTGCCTTTCATATGCTTGTTTAGCCGGCATTGCGCGTTTGTGTGGGTTGGTTTCCCAAATTGCGAGTGGTGGACGCAGGGTTCCGACTTAATTCTCTCCCATTCTTCGGGAGTGTAATTGATTGGATCTGGACTGCGGCCTTTCCACTTATTCACCTTTTCTCCTCCAAAGGCTATGTTGACCTCCTTGGGCTTTGTCGTTGACTCTAGAGTTCCTTTTTTGTCAGAACGAGGGGTTTTCTTGGCGAGTATTAGTGACTCAATATTGCCTCCTCTTGCTCTGATATCATCTTCGGCTACAGCATGCTCATTAGCGGTTGTAAGCATAGATCCGAGATCTTTGTGCTGTTTAGAACCAACCATGAACGGTACGAGTCCGGGTTTTAGGCCATTGACGAAAGCATGCATTGCTTGTACGTCAGTTACTCCAGAGCAACTATTCTTCATTGCAGTCCATCTGGAGATGAAATCCACGTATGGTTCGTCCTCAAATTGGGTGCAACGGTTCAGCTGGTTGATGCTATTTGGGCGTTTGTATGTTCCCCGAAAATGCTGAGTGAATACTCTAGCCATATCATCCCAGCTGTCGACAGTTCTTGATGGTAAACCATTAATCCAATCTCTGGCTCCGTCTAGCAACATTAGGGGAAGAAACTTGACAGCTTCCAGGTCTGTCCCATTGTTGATTTGGACGGTTGTATAATAATCTGAGAGCCAGGTATCCGGGTTTGTACTGCCGGTATATTTTTGGTAGGTTGGACCAACTTTGGCGAAGCCAGAATGCAGGGTTATCCTTCGGATCCTGTCAGTAAAGCACTTAGGACCAAAGTATAGATCATCCTTTTCTGCTCTATCAATGTGTGCAGAATATCTCCCGGCTGAATGGACAGAAGGGGATCTGCTCCTTTCTTTTCCATTGTTGCGCGGACGCGCTTTTCCGAGGTTATCTCTATCTCTTCCGTGTTCACGTCCTTTAGGCGGAGTTCTGCTTCTATGCCTTTCCTTATCCTTAGGAGGTGTCCGGGATCTTTCACGTCTGTGAGGTATATCATATCTTCCGGCTTTTTCAGCTGGGTTTCTCAGAGGTGGCATTATTTTGCCGTCATTCCGGTGTTTGTCTTCCCGATCGTGTGGTTTATATCCATCTTTCGGGAGATGAGGTCCGATTCTAGACGTTGCGTCCCGGTTGTCTGGGTTTTTCCTGTCTTTTCTCGGATCCTCTTTTTTATCCGAATCTCCGGGTTCTTCCGGTCCAGGTGCTCCAGCAGCGCAAGTAGCTGTTTTGCAGAGGGCGGAATTATCATGCAGCCTCCCTGATCGTTCTTGGCCTCGCTGTTGCTGCTGTAATGCTTTTCCTAGGAAAGCATACACCCGTTGAAGTACAGATCGTTGTTTAGAATGGCGAACGCTGCTTCCGCGTTTTCCGCTGCGGTTTTGTATATTGGTTCGCCCTTGGCATCTTTGCCGTTTAACTGCTTTTGCCAAGATGGGTTATAGAACCTTTCTTTTGGCGGCAGTTCTTCCGGTTTTGCGATTCCGGGTAACCTAGTAGGTTTTAACGCGGATCTATGCTTTCTCTCGTACTCCTCATTTTCTTCCTTCATGACTTTGATGTCATTATGGGTTTGTTGGAGATGTTGCCGAGATCTAAGCAGATGTTGTTGTTGCCGTTGGAAAGCTTGTCTCCTGGCTTCCAGCATCTCAGGGGGTTTGTCTGGTCCCACTGGTGTTTGTAATAGCTCTTGCTCTTCCTGTTCCGTCATTGGCGGAGCAGTGATTTCCTTAGATTTCTTTTCCGCTGGCTTTGTGCCGCTAATATCTCCTACTTCCAGGTTTTCATCAGCGAGATCGGCTGATTTTTTCTTCCGGAGTTTGTATTGGAGTTTTTTAGAAGCACGGTGCTTTTTCTTGGAAGAGGGAGGTTTTTTGACAGGCTCATCTTCTGTCATCTCCTTAACATTGGGGAATATCGGAGAAGTTTCTCCGTCTTCTCTCTCTTCCACTGGCGGAGGGGTTTTAGGGCTTTCCTGGCTGTCGGCACCCGTTGTATCAGCTGGTTTTGCCATTAGCACTTCATGGAATCCCTCTTGAAAGGACTTAACCTTTCTTACGAAGGCATCCTCGTCTTCGTCTTCGGAGTCGAAGTTATCCGATCCGGTTTCTGACTCCAACCTCGCCTCGATGGCGGCAAGCACGGACTCTGCTTCCGAGTTCATCGTCTTGTTGACGGATGTCGGATCTTCTGCCTCTGTGACGGGTGTTTCTTCTTCCGTCTCTATGACGGGTAGGTTGTTATCTGCCTCTTGCACGGGATTTCCGTCATCCGTGTTTTCAGCGATTTCGGATTGCACCATGCCGATAAAGTGTGTATCACTTTTTTGTCGGCGATCTGAGCAGAATCCGGCATCATAGTCGTCTTCGACTGGGTATAGGGCGGGTGGGATAAACTTGCTTCCACCACAAAACCCCATTGCCTCTGCAGTTAGTCCGATAAAGATGTTAGCAGATCCGATCGGTAACACGCAGGCACTTACCAGGTGGTTTTGCGCCGGTATATAGGATCCGTTGTCGAGGAAGCGGCCGACGTCGTCGTCGAACTCCAAGCTTCCGACAGTGATCGATCTTCCAATTCCGCCAAGTATCCCAGATCGGAATTTCACGCCTGACGTCGTTTGCCCCCTCGGTGGGCGCCAACTGTCGAGACATCGTAGTAGTTTTCATAGACGGGGGTGCCATGAGACTACGGTAGAGACGTGGGGTAACGGGATAGCGTAGTAACACAGAACACGGGATTTTACCCAGGTTCGGTACGTCGCGACAGTACGGCGTACCTACTCCTGCACTTCTCACTAATTGGGACTAAAGCCCGTTTATCAGGGTTACAATGTGAGGGTGTAGATCTAGCTTCTCGGCGAGGATGAGCTTCTCGGCGAGTTGCGTAGAGCTTGAACTTGTTGTGTCTAACTTGAACCTGTTTAATCTATCTCCCGTCCGGCTTTATATAATAGCCGGATTAGGGCTTACAGAATAAGAAACCTAGAAGACTACGTTTAACTTGTAACTTGGAAAGCAAGGAATCCGTCTTCTCCTCCAAGCCAGATCACGCGGGCCGTGATCCGGGTTCTTCTAGAATCCGGCTTCTGCGCGTCGGACTACTGGGCCGCCCAATGGACCCAAGCCCATTACCATGTAGGCCACCCTGGTAGTCCGGCTCTCTGTCTACCATCTTCTATACCCCTATTCAGTATATATCCGACAAGTAGTGATTGCCACACAACGGATGCACATAGATCTATAAATGTATAAAAGCTCTCCAATGATACTAGTGGGAGTGCATCCAACTTGCTTTCTCATGAAGACCTAGAGCTCTTTTGAGGAGGCTCATCATTGGAATGTATAAGCCAAGTTCTATAATGTAAGTTCCTCACATAGTTATGCAAGTCATAATATGAAAACTATGGAATAAATGATAGTAGTGTTGCCCCCTCTCTCTTTATTATCTCTCTTTTGCCCTTTCTTTTTTTTGGGCTTTTTTTATATATAACCTCACTGGTAGGGGAACACACTATTTTACAATGAATCACCACACTTTTAGTACTCATAACTCAAACTGAAATATCTGTGGTGTATATAAAACTAAATTCTCCTGCCAGTGTAGCAGTATGCAAAATAACAATGAAGCATGATAAGTAACATAATGATGGTGGCTGTTGTATGGCAATATATCTCGGAATGGCTATGGAAATGCCATGGTAGGTAGATATGGTGGCTGTTTTGAGGAAGATAATTTTTGGCTTATGTGTAGAAGAACAATGTTCTCCCACGGGGTTTGGATGCACTCGCGAAGTTTGCACCAACTCTCAATGTGAGAATGAGCAATGCACAGTACCGAAGAGGCTAGCAAATATGGATGGTGGAAGTGCCAGAAAACTGTAACCTAGAACTCACAAGTTAAAAGATTACAACTAAAATTATGATCTTACAAGGCATAATGAAAATCACTCCAAGAGGGTCCTTCGTAGTGACAAGTCACTGTTAGCTACCCGACCGTAGCGCGTAACAAAAAACCATTACGATTGCTATTAGCAAAGGAAATCATATACCATTATCCTATCAACTGGTTATTTGAGTGTGGCACAGTTTCAAGCTTTTAGACCAAACATTAATTGTTTTTACTCTACTAAACCAGCAAGTTTACAACAGCAAATAATCAAGTGAAACAGTTTAGTGATCTACAAGAATATGCAAGCTTTTCCGTTATACCCATCAAGTACCAAACAACAAAAACTCTCCAAGAGATATATAAATGAAACAAGAGAGTACTAACATAAATCTACTAGAACTAATAGCTCTGAATAAGAGATGCATGAAAAACAGGAGCTAAACGCAGTACTAGCAAAAGGTGAACACTCACAAAACGATAAAAATGATAACTAGAGTGTTCTAAGCAATGAAAACGGAGTGTGTCTCTCTCCCACACAATAATGATAGATTCCAATTAAGTTTATTGCAGAAAGGAAAACAAAAATAAAAATAAAACAGACGCTCCAAGTAAAACTCATATGATGTGACCGAATAAAAATATTGTTTCACTAGAAGTGACATAGTAAGTTGCTGATGAAAAAGGGGATGTCTTGGTAATCCCCAATCTTAGATGATTGAGTCTTATTAGAATTTGATGGGTGAACCACGGGGGCATCCCCAAGCTTAGGCTTTTTACTCTTCTTGATCACATTATATCACCCTCTTCTCTTTACCCTTGAAAACTTCCTTCACACCACACTCAATGTAATTCACAATAGAGGGTTAGTGCACAATCAAAAATTAACATGTTCTGCATGGACACTAGCGTTATTAATATTTTTAAACATTAGCTACAACCATTGATGTTTTGTGAAGCAAAGAAATCCACTCGACATAGTAAAAGAGAGAATGCAAGTAAAAAGGCAGAATCTGTCAAAACTAGAATAGTCTCTAAAGATGATTTTTTTGGGGCACTTACGTTGCTCAAATCGAAAGACGTAAAGAACAAAAAAGTTTCGGAATTAGCTGAGGTATAAGAACAAAAAGTTCAAGGTCATTTTGATCTTTCTGTGATTTATATGATTTTTTCGGTGGGCAGCAGAAACTGTTTTCTGCGCAGAAATCCAAAACCAATTCCAACTTTCGCTAGAAACTTTACTTGGCACAACTAAACATGAAAATAAAGATACAAAAGAGTTTCTATAGAAGTATAAAACACCTTGAATCAAAGAAAATAGAGAAAAACAAAGCAAAAAAAATAAAACCATGGGTTATCTCCCAAGAAGTGCTTTTCTTTAACACCTTTTAGCTAGGCATGATAATTTGAGAAGATGCTCACATGAGAAATATTAATTGAAGCAAAAGAGAGCATCAAGAATCAAATGTAAAAGAAATTTAAGTCTAACCCACTTCCTATGAAAAATAATCTTGTATAAAAACAAGTCAATAAAGCACAAAGTGGCTAGCATAGGAAGACAAAATAAGTGCATCTTCAGAAATTTCAACATAAAGAGGGGAAACTTGATATTGTTGAGATGCATAAAACCATGTTTCCCTCTCTCATAATAACTTTCAATAGCATCATGAATGAAATTAACAACATTACTATCACATAAAATATTCTTATCATGAGCTACATGCATCAAAGAATTGATACTCTCCACATAAGTATAGTCATTCTCATTAATAGCATTGGGAGCAGATTCAACAGAATAGCTATCATTATTATTCTGATCACCATAATCATCAAATATATGAGGCATATCGTAATCATAATTAATTTTCTCCTCAATAGTAGGTGGACTAAAAATAGCATGTTCATCATTGTAAACATCATAAAGAACTCCAACATGATATACAAGTTGTATATTAGGGAGATGGTTTTCGGTAATCCCTCCATAACTATGACAAGTTTCATGAGGATAATTGTAATCATAGCCTATGTTATAGCATCTTTTATAATTGTTATCAAAGACTGGAGGCATAGAATCATCATAAGCAATAGAATAATTATCTTCCAAATTGCATTCATTTGTAAACATATCATCATTTTTACTAGAAGGAGATGTATCAAACATATAATCATTAGTAGCAAAAGGATTTTCAAACACATCATCCACAAGCTCATAGCTTTCTATATCATCATTTGAAGGAACACAGATGATACTAATAGTACAGCAATAATCATCATCATTTTCAGAACTGGTACCAAAGAGATTTTCAATATCAAAAGTAGTGTGTTTCTCCCAATCATGATCACATTCATAAATAACAGGCATAGGAAAATCATCGAGTTCAGACTCATCAAAAACTATAATAGGAGCAACATGCTTAGGGGGGAGATATTGTTACCTCTCTCCTTTTACTCCTGTTCTTATTATTCTTCCTCTATTTAGGAGGGAGAGCCTTGAAAGGAGGCTTCTCCACATACCCTGGTTTATTGTCAGAAATAATAGAAAAAAACTTGGAGGATTGCTCCTCTTCATTAATAAGATGAAAACAAATATTAGTCTTGTCATATTTTGGTAAAGTCTCCTCTTTTACAATATTTTCTATGTAAGAATTTGCGTGACATTTATTAACACAATAAAAACGACAACCAGGAAAGACAATATTCATATCAAGAGCACTCATATCTACCAAAGAAGTTTTTCTTGATAACTCTTCACACCCCAAAAATAATGTAAGTTCATGAAGCTGATTAGGAGTGATCATGTCATCACAATACAAACTTGCAGTACTCATAGGATTCGAATGGTTATTATTACAGCCTGAGCACTAAAAATTGAAATGTCCCACTTTACAGAAAAGTTCACAAATAAAAGGATAGAGGGCACAAACTTTTTTACCAACATTGTCGAGACATCGTAGTAGTTTTCATAGACGGGGGTGCCATGAGACTACGGTAGAGACGTGGGGTAACGGGATAGCGTAGTAACACAGAACACGGGATTTTACCCAGGTTCGGTACGTCGCGACAGTACGGCGTACCTACTCCTGCACTTCTCACTAATTGGGACTAAAGCCCGTTTATCAGGGTTACAATGTGAGGGTGTAGATCTAGCTTCTCGGCGAGGATGAGCTTCTCGGCGAGTTGCGTAGAGCTTGAACTTGTTGTGTCTAACTTGAACCTGTTTAATCTATCTCCCGTCCGGCTTTATATAATAGCCGGATTAGGGCTTACAGAATAAGAAACCTAGAAGACTACGTTTAACTTGTAACTTGGAAAGCAAGGAATCCGTCTTCTCCTCCAAGCCAGATCACGCGGGCCGTGATCCGGGTTCTTCTAGAATCCGGCTTCTGCGCGTCGGACTACTGGGCCGCCCAATGGACCCAAGCCCATTACCATGTAGGCCACCCTGGTAGTCCGGCTCTCTGTCTACCATCTTCTATACCCCTATTCAGTATATATCCGACAAGTAGTGATTGCCACACAACGGATGCACATAGATCTATAAATGTATAAAAGCTCTCCAATGATACTAGTGGGAGTGCATCCAACTTGCTTTCTCATGAAGACCTAGAGCTCTTTTGAGGAGGCTCATCATTGGAATATATAAGCCAAGTTCTATAATGTAAGTTCCTCACATAGTTATGCAAGTCATAATATGAAAACTATGGAATAAATGATAGTAGTGTTGCCCCCTCTCTCTTTATTATCTCTCTTTTGCCCTTTCTTTTTTTTGGGCTTTTTTTATATATAACCTCACTGGTAGGGGAACACACTATTTTACAATGAATCACCACACTTTTAGTACTCATAACTCAAACTGAAATATCTGTGGTGTATATAAAACTAAATTCTCCTGCCAGTGTAGCAGTATGCAAAATAACAATGAAGCATGATAAGTAACATAATGATGGTGTCTGTTGTATGGCAATATATCTCGGAATGGCTATGGAAATGCCATGGTAGGTAGATATGGTGGCTGTTTTGAGGAAGATAATTTTTGGCTTATGTGTAGAAGAACAATGTTCTCCCACGGGGTTTGGATGCACTCGCGAAGTTTGCACCAACTCTCAATGTGAGAATGAGCAATGCACAGTACCGAAGAGGCTAGCAAATATGGATGGTGGAAGTGCCAGAAAACTGTAACCTAGAACTCACAAGTTAAAAGATTACAACTAAAATTATGATCTTACAAGGCATAATGAAAATCACTCCAAGAGGGTCCTTCGTAGTGACAAGTCACTGTTAGCTACCCGACCGTAGCGCGTAACAAAAAACCATTACGATTGCTATTAGCAAAGGAAATCATATACCATTATCCTATCAACTGGTTATTTGAGTGTGGCACAGTTTCAAGCTTTTAGACCAAACATTAATTGTTTTTACTCTACTAAACCAGCAAGTTTACAACAGCAAATAATCAAGTGAAACAGTTTAGTGATCTACAAGAATATGCAAGCTTTTCCGTTATACCCATCAAGTACCAAACAACAAAAACTCTCCAAGAGATATATAAATGAAACAAGAGAGTACTAACATAAATCTACTAGAACTAATAGCTCTGAATAAGAGATGCATGAAAAACAGGAGCTAAACGCAGTACTAGCAAAAGGTGAACACTCACAAAACAATAAAAATGAAAACTAGAGTGTTCTAAGCAATGAAAACGGAGTGTGTCTCTCTCCCACACAATAATGATAGATTCCAATTAAGTTTATTGCAGAAAGGAAAACAAAAATAAAAATAAAACAGACGCTCCAAGTAAAACTCATATGATGTGACCGAATAAAAATATTGTTTCACTAGAAGTGACATAGTAAGTTGCTGATGAAAAAGGGGATGTCTTGGTAATCCCCAATCTTAGATGATTGAGTCTTATTAGAATTCGATGGGTGAACCACGGGGGCATCCCCAAGCTTAGGCTTTTTACTCTTCTTGATCACATTATATCACCCTCTTCTCTTTACCCTTGAAAACTTCCTTCACACCACACTCAATGTAATTCACAATAGAGGGTTAGTGCACAATCAAAAATTAACATGTTCTGCATGGACACTAGCGTTATTAATATTTTTAAACATTAGCTACAACCATTGATGTTTTGTGAAGCAAAGAAATCCACTCGACATAGTAAAAGAGAGAATGCAAGTAAAAAGGCAGAATCTGTCAAAACTAGAATAGTCTCTAAAGATGATTTTTTTGGGGCACTTAAGTTGCTCAAATCGAAAGACGTAAAGAACAAAAAAGTTTCGGAATTAGCTGAGGTATAAGAACAAAAAGTTCAAGGTCATTTTGATCTTTCTGTGATTTATATGATTTTTTCGGTGGGCAGCAGAAACTGTTTTCTGCGCAGAAATCCAAAACCAATTCCAACTTTCGCTAGAAACTTTACTTGGCACAACTAAACATGAAAATAAAGATACAAAAGAGTTTCTATAGAAGTATAAAACACCTTGAATCAAAGAAAATAGAGAAAAACAAAGCAAAAAAAATAAAACCATGGGTTATCTCCCAAGAAGTGCTTTTCTTTAACACCTTTTAGCTAGGCATGATAATTTGAGAAGATGCTCACATGAGAAATATTAATTGAAGCAAAAGAGAGCATCAAGAATCAAATGTAAAAGAAATTTAAGTCTAACCCACTTCCTATGAAAAATAATCTTGTATAAAAACAAGTCAATAAAGCACAAAGTGGCTAGCATAGGAAGACAAAATAAGTGCATCTTCAGAAATTTCAACATAAAGAGGGGAAACTTGATATTGTTGAGATGCATAAAACCATGTTTCCCTCTCTCATAATAACTTTCAATAGCATCATGAATGAAATTAACAACATTACTATCACATAAAATATTCTTATCATGAGCTACATGCATCAAAGAATTGATACTCTCCACATAAGTATAGTCATTCTCATTAATAGCATTGGGAGCAGATTCAACAGAATAGCTATCATTATTATTCTGATCACCATAATCATCAAATATATGAGGCATATCGTAATCATAATTAATTTTCTCCTCAATAGTAGGTGGACTAAAAATAGCATGTTCATCATTGTAAACATCATAAAGAACTCCAACATGATATACAAGTTGTATATTAGGGAGATGGTTTTCGGTAATCCCTCCATAACTATGACAAGTTTCATGAGGATAATTGTAATCATAACCTATGTTATAGCATCTTTTATAATTGTTATCAAAGACTGGAGGCATAGAATCATCATAAGCAATAGAATAATTATCTTCCAAATTGCATTCATTTGTAAACATATCATCATTTTTACTAGAAGGAGATGTATCAAACATATAATCATTAGTAGCAAAAGGATTTTCAAACACATCATCCACAAGCTCATAGCTTTCTATATCATCATTTGAAGGAACACAGATGATACTAATAGTACAGCAATAATCATCATCATTTTCAGAACTGGTACCAAAGAGATTTTCAATATCAAAAGTAGTGTGTTTCTCCCAATCATGATCACATTCATAAATAACAGGCATAGGAAAATCATCGAGTTCAGACTCATCAAAAACTATAATAGGAGCAACATGCTTAGGGGGGAGATATTGTTACCTCTCTCCTTTTACTCCTGTTCTTATTATTCTTCCTCTATTTAGGAGGGAGAGCCTTGAAAGGAGGCTTCTCCACATACCCTGGTTTATTGTCAGAAACAATAGAAAAAAACTTGGAGGATTGCTCCTCTTCATTAATAAGATGAAAACAAATATTAGTCTTGTCATATTTTGGTAAAGTCTCCTCTTTTACAATATTTTCTATGTAAGAATTTGCGTGACATTTATTAACACAATAAAAACGACAACCAGGAAAGACAATATTCATATCAAGAGCACTCATATCTACCAAAGAAGTTTTTCTTGATAACTCTTCACACCCCAAAAATAATGTAAGTTCATGAAGCTGATTAGGAGTGATCATGTCATCACAATACAAACTTGCAGTACTCATAGGATTCGAATGGTTATTATTACAGCCTGAGCACTAAAAATTGAAATGTCCCACTTTACAGAAAAGTTCACAAATAAAAGGATAGAGGGCACAAACTTTTTTACCAACATTGTCGAGACATCGTAGTAGTTTTCATAGACGGGGGTGCCATGAGACTACGGTAGAGACGTGGGGTAACGGGATAGCGTAGTAACACAGAACACGGGATTTTACCCAGGTTCGGTACGTCGCGACAGTACGGCGTACCTACTCCTGCACTTCTCACTAATTGGGACTAAAGCCCGTTTATCAGGGTTACAATGTGAGGGTGTAGATCTAGCTTCTCGGCGAGGATGAGCTTCTCGGCGAGTTGCGTAGAGCTTGAACTTGTTGTGTCTAACTTGAACCTGTTTAATCTATCTCCCGTCCGGCTTTATATAATAGCCGGATTAGGGCTTACAGAATAAGAAACCTAGAAGACTACGTTTAACTTGTAACTTGGAAAGCAAGGAATCCGTCTTCTCCTCCAAGCCAGATCACGCGGGCCGTGATCCGGGTTCTTCTAGAATCCGGCTTCTGCGCGTCGGACTACTGGGCCGCCCAATGGACCCAAGCCCATTACCATGTAGGCCACCCTGGTAGTCCGGCTCTCTGTCTACCATCTTCTATACCCCTATTCAGTATATATCCGACAGTAGCCCCCAGGAAGGATCAAAACTCTGATTCTCCGCCTTTCGTCAAATACATTTTGTACGGGAAATCTTGATTCAGCGGTCTTGATTCTTTCTACTTTCCTTTTGAAGGAGATGGTAACATGAAACTCGGAACTATGAAAATCCGGCTTTTCTTCTCGCGATCCTTCGCGGAAAAGGAACTCATTACGTCAGCGTATTAATCGTGCTGACGCAAGCGACGCTTGGTTCCACGCGGGAAACCCCTCAGCGTATCTCTGACAGATTCTCACGGGAAACGAGGAGATAGCCATCATTCCCCTGTCGTTTTATTTCCCGGATTTTCCGGCGAGCGACACGCGTCGAACATCCAACGGTCAAAAGAGCCGTTGGCACGTATCTAAACGATTTTCCGGCTATAAATAGCCATCCTCGTCCTCCTCAGAAATTTTCCTCACTCCCCTCACTGTCCACACCATTGCTGCGAACGCGAGCTCGAGAGCAAGCCCTGTCCCGACGCACGCGTCCTTCGCACGCCGGAACGCAACGCGCCACCAAAAGATGGCCTCCTCGCCGTCATCGCCAACCCGCGCCGCCATCGATGAGCTCGTCAGCGATCTGGATCCGCAGCCAGGATCGCCTAAGCACGCCGGCGGCGAGCCAGAGAAGACTACGGCCTCCGCGGCGGGCGGAGAAAACACTTCCGCCGCCGTGGATATTGCGGGATCGAGCTCCGCAGCACCCCCTCTTTTCGTCCCAACGACGGCGAGGGTCAAGATCCATTCCCGTGGCGATGAGCGCTTTGCCACCGGAGCCAACAACGAAACAGAAATTGTCGGCAATTGGAGTCCGAGTAATACTTCTCTCGTCCTTCTTCGTCGGATGTCAAAGGAGGGATCCATAGTTAAGGGCAAATGGCGAATCTCGAAAGATGAACCCGAGCCCAAGCCAGAAGTCGGAGAACGCGTCATCCTTACCTCTCATGTTGCGAGAGGTATGGGTTTTCCCCCTTCCGCCTTTTTTCTAGACGTCCTTGACTTTTATGGCGTTCAACCACACAATATTTCTCCGAATTCCATCCTCTACTTAGCCAGTTTCCAAGCCCTTTTCGAAGGATATCTCGGGATAACACCTGACCTAAATTTCTGGCAATATTGCTTTGAGGTAAAGCATAACATCACAAATGGCATTTCGCCCATTTGCGGAACCGTATCTTTCATCCTCAGAAAATTTAGGGAGGAATGGTATCCAAAAATAGAAATGCCGGAACCTGACCAATCTTGGCTAGGTTCTTTCTTTTATCATCAGGACATTCCATTCCCAGGCAGGGCAACCGGGGTTCCTCCCTTTGTTAATTCTGCCGCTACTCCTCGCGAGAGTTGGACAGCCGCAGTAGGGGAAAATTTGCCAGAAAACCTGATGAAGATAAAGCGGCGCATCGCCAAACTTTCTTCCTCTCAACCTTCTTTGGTTGGGAAGGATACCGTTATGTGCTGGTTTGGACGCCGTATCCAACCTCTCTCTTTTCGTTCTCGACTTCTTTGCGAATACCAAGGGCCAGAAGATAGCATGAGAGGAACAGATAAGGCCTTTACCAGAAAGGATTTTATAGGACGACTTCACAAACTGGTGGCCGTCAGTAGTCAGATTGAGGAAAGTCTGGCGATTTATCACGTGGAAAATCTGGTCCCTAAGGTATTTATCTTTCCTTGTTTCCACGTTTTTCTTCAGATTATCTTCTCTCTCCGCTTTTTAACATATTGTTAACTCCTTCCCAGTTTGATGAACTTGGAGAAAATGATCTTGCTTCCGACGCTGAACTCAACAAATTACATGCCGAGTTTCACAACAATCGGAAGCGCAAAAGGCAATCAGCTACCAAAGAGGAATCTATTCCCAACCTGGACGATATCCGGATAAAAGAAGAACCATTCGACGAACTCGGATATATTCGTCCGGAGGCAAAGAAATTCTTTGTTCCTGCGCCTCTGATTCGCCCTTGGCCACAAAATGGATTAGTTGTTCGCAATGATATCGCATTTTCGCCTCGTCAGGTTATACACGATGGCCTTCATCACGTTGGAATTCTCTTCGCGGAATATGCCAGAGAATTCAACGAGGTCTTGATCGATTTGCGAGAAATGAGCCAGGTAATACTTCTAGCCCCTAAGCATTAAGTTGAAATATGAATTCTTCTTAATGTTTCTTCATATGCCTGTTCAAACTTAAGCATCTGGCTTTCATTTCCATGTTTTAGCATTCCGCAGACGCCATAAACTTGGAAGTTTTGAAGAAGCTTAGTCTCAAGAGCAGAGAAGTAAAAACCCTTCAATCTGTTATTGAGTCTAAAAGCAACGAACTAGCGTCATCTCAGCGGCAACTATCAAAAGCCACCGGTATTTTATTTTGTGCCATTTGTTTTCTCTGGAGAATTCTTCGGAATTGTTTTGTAAACTCAAATTAATTATTGCCCTCCAGCTGCTTTAAACAAAGCCAACAAATTAGCAGAGAACGCTGTCCATGTTTCTCAGCTTCGTGAGGAAAACTCAAACCTCCGAAAGGAACTTTTGAAAGCTCAAGAAGACCTAGAAGCCAGTAATCTGGCCCTTGGGATTGCTCAATCCAAGGCCTCTTTACAGGCAGCGGAAGATAAATCTGTTATCAATGATTTGGAAAGTATGCTACTCCCGCGCATGAAAGAAGGCGACGAAATTGACAAGGTTCTTGGTAAGTTAACTTCTTTTTACCAATGTCTTCATGTCTTATTTCTTGTATCTTTCCATGTAACCTTTACCTTTGTCGAAAAAGCAGGAAATTTTCCAGGAATTTCTCGGACTGAAAAGATCCGGGCCTTTGGGGAAGTGTGGAATTCAATCAGGAATGCAGGAATGCAGCTGATTAACAAATTCCTTCCCACAAGTACTGTATGCTTTTCGGAAGTCTACCGACTTCCGGGTGCCATCACAGAAGTAGCAGAGTCGAAAGAATCCATCCTTCGCTCTGCCGCACGAGGTGGTGCACGCATGGCACTTGGCCTTATGCGTCTACATTACCCTAATGCCAAATCTTGGCGCGTAGCATCCGGTATCCCTCAAGGATATACAGAAGCGCAACGAAATGCGATTTTTGATGAAGTTAAAGGGCACGCTTCCAAGATTGCCTCTATGGAACATTTCCATTACTTATCCGGAAGAAGAAGTGCCCGCAGCCCCCGAGAATGATAGCAGTGATGAAGACTCGGATGCTTGAGGGAATACACTCGACCCGAATGATGGATGTGTATAAGAGCATTTTTACAATGCAATTCATATTGTAATGCTTCTATGTCGTTTGTCGAAACAAGAACTCCGCCTTTTGCAATTTCAAGTTTCTTGCAAAGTTTTTCCGGGTTTGACTTGTTCCTTTATCTTCTAAGTAATCTGGCAACTGTGTTTTAACTGCTCTAGTGTTTAAAAATGGCTCAACTAGCAATATGTATCGTCATGTCGAGTAACTGGGGACGAACCAAACAGTTTTAAAACTCAAAAACATGGATCATGCTAGAAGCATTTTTACTGACTAGTTTCAGTAACCCAACACATACATAATCAGATAAAATTTAGAGAAAACAAGGAACTGCTTTGAAACTTGGGCACGCAGGCACAATCCGAGTTTCCTTTAACCTTTAACAGGCCGAATCATTCAGCTTTTAAACACCGAGCACGCATGCACAATTCGGGTTAACATTGAGTATTTGTAAGATCATTGGGAAATAGATGAGGCGGAAATATTTTGTACTTATAATGAAATATGAATGACAACATTCCGACAACTTTATTTCATGGTCTCAAAGATGTTTACATAGAAATTGAACTAAGTATAGAAGGGACGTAATTGCTGGGTACTCCAAGGCCTCTTTGTCTCTCCTAGTTCATCATCTATTTTTCTCTTTCTTTTGCGATTCGGCTTCTCGGGATCATCCTCCGTATCTCGAATGTCGACAAGATAGTATGATCCATTCTTCATGGCTTTACTGATGACAAATGGTCCTTCCCATACTGGGGCCAATTTGTGCTTCCTTTGCTGCACCAATCTCAGCACTAAGTCACCTTCTTTAAAAGAACGATGCCTGATTTTCCGACTATGATAACGTCGTAAACCTTGCTGGTAGATGGCAGATCTTTGAAGCACAAGTTCTCGTTCCTCTTCTAAGAGATCGACGGCATCCTGTCGTGCTTCTTCGGCATCCGAGTCATCAAAATTCTGCACTCTTGGGCTATCATGGATCATGTCCGTTGGAAGAATAGCTTCCGCACCATAAACTAGGAAAAACGGGGTTTGCTCAGTTGACCTATTTGGCGTCGTTCGAATACTCCATAACACGGAAGGTAGCTCTTCTACCCACGCTCCAACTGCTCTATGGAGAGGAGATTCGAGTCTTGGGCGTATTCCTTGCAGGATTGAACTGTTCATTCTTTCAACCTGTCCATTAGATTGCGGGTGTGCCACAGATGCAAGATCTAAGCGGATTCCCGTTTGTTGGCAGTATTTTGCCAACTCCCCAATGGAGAAATTTGTCCCGTTATCAGTTATTATGCTATGTGGGACGCCATACCTCATTACTAAATCAATAATGAAATTTCTGGCAGTTGCGCCATCCAGCTTTTTGATGGGTTTAGCCTCCACCCATTTTGTATACTTATCTACCGCTACGAGTAGATGTGTAAGTCCACCTCTTGTAGTTTTGAACGGTCCCATCATATCTAGCCCCCAGACCGCAAACGGCCATGTGATAGGGATAGTTTTAAGTGCTTGGGCCGGCAAATTGGTCTGCTTGGCGTAATATTGACATCCTTCGCATGTATTCACTATGCGTTCGGCGTCTGACTTGGCTGTTAGCCAGAAAAACCCCGCCCGGAATGCTTTTTTGACTATGCTTTTTGATTGAGCATGATGTCCGCAATCGCCGGCATGGATTTCTTCCAGTATTTCTCTTCCTTCTTCTGGTGAAATACACCGTTGAAAGATTCCGGAAGTACTGCGTTTATACAAGTGGTCGTTGATCACCACGTATCCTTTGCACCGACGCTGTATTTGCCTTTGCAAGACTTCGTCTGCTCCTTCCGGGTACTTCTGATTAACTAAGAAGTTTAAGTATGGAATTGTCCAATCCGGTTTAACGAGCATGACCTCGATTGTTTCATATGCCAGAGCGTAATCAACGTCTCCACCTTTTATGGATGGTTCATGCAAGTGCTGGACGAATACCCCTGGTGGTAAAGTTTTTACTCTCTCTGATCCCATGCGGGCTAACGCATCCGCATTCCAGTTTTCCTCCCTTTTTATGTGAAGGACTTCGAACCCGAAGAAACAGATGGCGAACTCATCCACCGTCCTCCGATATTCGGCCAGTATAGGGCTTTTCGCGTCCCAGGTTTGGTTGAGCTGATGCTGTACCAAATCCGAGTCTCCATAGCATAAGATGCGTTTTACCCCTATTTCTTTTGCAATATGCAAGCCATGAAGCAGAGCTTCGTATTCTGCCACGTTATTACTGGCGTTGAAGTGTATTTGTAATACGTACTCCATTGTGTCTCCCTTGGGAGATTTTAGGACTACGCCAGCCCCAGCTCCTTCCTTCATCTTGGATCCGTCAAAGTGCATGATCCAGTACTCGGATTCTGGCATCGGTGTTTTTTCCATTGCTTCTGTCCAGTCGGCGACGAAATCTGCCAAAACTTGGGATTTTATTGCCGTCCTTGGCTGGTACTTAATGTCGAAGGCTGCCAGCTCGATGCCCCATTTAGCTACTCGGCCGGTTGCCTCCGCATTGTTTATAATATCCCCTAGTGGTGCTTTACATACCACTGTTATGGAATGCCCTTGGAAGTAATGGCGCAGTTTTCTGGATGCAAAAAATACGCCATATGCCAGTTTCTGGTAGTGCGGATACCTTTGTTTGGATTCGGAAAAAACTTCTCTTATGTAATATACCGGATGTTGATCTGGTATGCTTTGTTCTTCTTTTGTCCGCTCCACAACGATTACCGCACTAATAACCCGACTTGTAGCCGTAAGGTATAATAACATGGGTTCTTCGTCTTTTGGAGATGCCAAGATGGGAGCGTTCATCAAGGTTTCCTTCAACTGGGCCAACGCTGCATCAGCCTCTTCTGTCCATTCGAACTTGTCGGATTTCTTCAGCAGCTTGTAGAGTGGTAAGGCTTTATCCCCCAGCCGACTGATAAATCTGCTGACGGCTGCAGCGGAACCCGTCAATCTTTGGACATCTTTTACACATGTAGGTTTTGAGATGTTCAAGATTGCCTTGATCTTTTCCGGGTTAACTTCTATTCCTCTGTGGGAAACAATGAAACCCAGAAGTTTTCCTGAGGGAACCCCGAATACGCACTTAGATGGATTCAACTTCATCTTGTACGTGCGTAAGTTTTCGAAAGTTTCTCGCAAATCCTCAAGGAGTGTATCTTTTTCGTTGGTTACGACGGCAATATCGTCCACGTAAACATGAACGTTTCTGCCAATTTGACTATGCAAACAGCGTTGCATGCAACGCTGGTAGGTTGCACCTGCGTTCTTCAGGCCAAAAGGCATGGTTATGTAATAGTACGTCCCATACGGGGTTATAAAAGAAGTCTTGATTTGATCTTCCTTTTTCATGCGTATTTGGTGGTACCCGGAGTATGCATCCAAAAAGCATAAAAGCTCGGAGCCTGCAGTGGCATCTATTATTTGATCGATTCGCGGTAACGCGAACCTATCTTTCGGACACAACTTGTTCAATCCTGTGTAATCTATACACATTCTAAGAGCAGTGGTGTCTTTCTTCGGTACTAGGACCGGATTTGCGGACCAATCAGTATGGATTACTTCCTTGATGAAATCCGCTGCTAAAAGCCGGATAATTTCCTTGCCAATAGCCTTCCGTCTTCTTCCGTCAAAACGACGGAGACCTTGTTTGACGGGTTTTGATCCGGGAATAACCTTGAGTTGGTGCTCAGCAAGTTCCCTGGGTACGCCTGGCATGTCAGCTAGACACCAGGCAAAAATATCCCAGTTCTCACGGAGGAACTTGATGAGCTCGCCTTCCTATTTGTCGGTCATCCCAGTCCCTACGACGACAAATTTTGTCGGATCTTTGGGATCTAGGATTACCTGTCTTGTATTCTCGGACGCCTTGAAACTATCTGTTGGCTTCCGAGTTTCTTTTCCTGCCGGCATTTCTTTCGGCGATACCTCCTTGGCTAATTCCTTCAGTTCCTCCTTTGCTATAACTCTCTGAGCGCAAAGGGCGTTTTCTTTCTCCAACTCGTTTGCCAGCTTGAAATCACCGGCTATGGTGATTACTCCTCCTTTGGGTCCTGGCATTTTCAGCTTGTTGTAGATATAACAGGATCTTGCCATGAATTTGGCGAAAGCTGGACGTCCGAGTATTGCGTGATACACGCTTTCGAACGGCACTACTTCGAAGGATACTTTTTCCTGCCGGAAGTGATCTTTATCTCCGAAGGTGACATCTAGGGAAATTTCTCCTAGGGATCGTGCTTGCCTGCCAGGAACAATGCCATGGAAGCGTATATTGCTGTAGTTGAGCTGGGACTCGGAGATCTTCAAGTGCTTCAGTGTATCCAGGTACATTATATTAATGCTGGATCCTCCGTCCATCAGCACTCTTCTTAGCCTAGTATTTTGAACAATAGGGCTTACAACAAGAGCTTGTGTGCCGGGTTCAGGGATATTTCCGGGATGATCAGACTGATCCCAGATTATCGGTGTGTTGGAGTACTTCAAGAATTTCGGAGTTGCCAGAACAACCGCATTTATTTCTCGAAGTGTTCTTTTTGCCACCTTTGCTGACGGGGTTGCTAAGAAAGTTAGCATTGCTTCTCCGTCAACTCTCGGAAATTTGGGTTCGCCCTTTCGCTGTTGTTCCTGGATTTTGTCATCAGTGTCCGATTCACTGTCTTCTTTTTCAGCTTCTGGCTTTTGTTTGGCAGGTTTCCTTTTGGAACCCTTCCCTTTATTTCCGGATCCTGCATTTCCTTTCATATGCTTGTTTAGCCGGCATTGCGCGTTTGTGTGGGTTGGTTTCCCAAATTGCGAGTGGTGGACGCAGGGTTCCGACTTAATTCTCTCCCATTCTTCGGGAGTGTAATTGATTGGATCTGGACTGCGGCCTTTCCACTTATTCACCTTTTCTCCTCCAAAGGCTATGTTGACCTCCTTGGGCTTTGTCGTTGACTCTGGAGTTCCTTTTTTGTCAGAACGAGGGGTTTTCTTGGCGAGTATTAGTGACTCAATATTGCCTCCTCTTGCTCTGATATCATCTTCGGCTGCAGCATGCTCATTAGCGGTTGTAAGCATAGATCCGAGATCTTTGTGCTGTTTAGAACCAACCATGAACGGTACGAGTCCGGGTTTTAGGCCATTGACGAAAGCATGCATTGCTTGTACGTCAGTTACTCCAGAGCAACTATTCTTCATTGCAGTCCATCTGGAGATGAAATCCACGTATGGTTCGTCCTCAAATTGGGTGCAACGGTTCAGCTGGTTGATGCTATTTGGGCGTTTGTATGTTCCCCAAAAATGCTGAGTGAATACTCTAGCCATATCATCCCAGCTGTCGACAGTTCTTGATGGTAAACCATTAATCCAATCTCTGGCTCCGTCTAGCAACATTAGGGGAAGAAACTTGACAGCTTCCAGGTCTGTCCCATTGTTGATTTGGACGGCTGTATAATAATCTGAGAGCCAGGTATCCGGGTTTGTACTGCCGGTATATTTTTGGTAGGTTGGACCAACTTTGGCGAAGCCAGAATGCAGGGTTATCCTTCGGATCCTGTCAGTAAAGCACTTAGGACCAAAGTATAGATCATCCTTTTCTGCTCTATCAATGTGTGCAGAATATCTCCCGGCTGAATGGACAGAAGGGGATCTGCTCCTTTCTTTTCCATTGTTGCGCGGACGCGCTTTTCCGAGGTTATCTCTATCTCTTCCGTGTTCACGTCCTTTAGGCGGAGTTCTGCTTCTATGCCTTTCCTTATCCTTAGGAGGTGTCCGGGATCTTTCACGTCTGTGAGGTATATCATATCTTCCGGCTTTTTCAGCTGGGTTTCTCGGAGGTGGCATTATTTTGCCGTCATTCCGGTGTTTGTCTTCCCGATCGTGTGGTTTATATCCATCTTTCGGGAGATGAGGTCCGATTCTAGACGTTGCGTCCCGGTTGTCTGGGTTTTTCCTGTCTTTTCTCGGATCCTCTTTTTTATCCGAATCTCCGGGTTCTTCCGGTCCAGGTGCTCCAGCAGCGCAAGTAGCTGTTTTGCAGAGGGCGGAATTATCATGCAGCCTCCCTGATCGTTCTTGGCCTCGCTGTTGCTGCTGTAATGCTTTTCCTAGGAAAGCATACACCCGTTGGAGTACAGATCGTTGTTTAGAATGGCGAACGCTGCTTCCGCGTTTTCCGCTGCGGTTTTGTATATTGGTTCGCCCTTGGCATCTTTGCCGTTTAACTGCTTTTGCCAAGATGGGTTATAGAACCTTTCTTTTGGCGGCAGTTCTTCCGGTTTTGCGATTCCGGGTAACCTAGTAGGTTTTAACGCGGATCTATGCTTTCTCTCGTACTCCTCATTTTCTTCCTTCATGACTTTGATGTCATTATGGGTTTGTTGGAGATGTTGCCGAGATCTAAGCAGATGTTGTTGTTGCCGTTGGAAAGCTTGTCTCCTGGCTTCCAGCATCTCAGGGGGTTTGTCTGGTCCCACTGGTGTTTGTAATAGCTCTTGCTCTTCCTGTTCCGTCATTGGCGGAGCAGTGATTTCCTTAGATTTCTTTTCCGCTGGCTTTGTGCCGCTAATATCTCCTACTTCCAGGTTTTCATCAGCGAGATCGGCTGATTTTTTCTTCCGGAGTTTGTATTGGAGTTTTTTAGAAGCACGGTGCTTTTTCTTGGAAGAGGGAGGTTTTTTGACAGGCTCATCTTCTGTCATCTCCTTAACATTGGGGAATATCGGAGAAGTTTCTCCGTCTTCTCTCTCTTCCACTGGCGGAGGGGTTTTAGGGCTTTCCTGGCTGTCGGCACCCGTTGTATCAGCTGGTTTTGCCATTAGCACTTCATGGAATCCCTCTTGAAAGGACTTAACCTTTCTTACGAAGGCATCCTCGTCTTCGTCTTCGGAGTCGAAGTTATCCGATCCGGTTTCTGACTCCAACCTCGCCTCGATGGCGGCAAGCACGGACTCTGCTTCCGAGTTCATCGTCTTGTTGACGGATGTCGGATCTTCCGCCTCTGTGACGGGTGTTTCTTCTTCCGTCTCTATGACGGGTAGGTTGTTATCTGCCTCTTGCACGGGATTTCCGTCATCCGTGTTTTCAGCGATTTCGGATTGCACCATGCCGATAAAGTGTGTATCACTTTTTTGTCGGTGATCTGAGCAGAATCCGGCATCATAGTCGTCTTCGACTGGGTATAGGGCGGGTGGGATAAACTTGCTTCCACCACAAAACCCCATTGCCTCTGCAGTTAGTCCGATAAAGATGTTAGCAGATCCGATCGGTAACACGCAGGCACTTACCAGGTGGTTTTGCGCCGGTATATAGGATCCGTTGTCGAGGAAGCGGCCGACGTCGTCGTCGAACTCCAAGCTTCCGACAATGATCGATCTTCCAATTCCGCCAAGTATCCCAGATCGGAATTTCACGCCTGACGTCGTTTGCCCCACGGTGGGCGCCAACTGTCGAGACATCGTAGTAGTTTTCATAGACGGGGGTGCCATGAGACTACGGTAGAGACGTGGGGTAACGGGATAGCGTAGTAACACAGAACACGGGATTTTACCCAGGTTCGGTACGTCGCGACAGTACGGCGTACCTACTCCTGCACTTCTCACTAATTGGGACTAAAGCCCGTTTATCAGGGTTACAATGTGAGGGTGTAGATCTAGCTTCTCGGCGAGGATGAGCTTCTCGGCGAGTTGCGTAGAGCTTGAACTTGTTGTGTCTAACTTGAACCTGTTTAATCTATCTCCCGTCCGGCTTTATATAATAGCCGGATTAGGGCTTACAGAATAAGAAACCTAGAAGACTACGTTTAACTTGTAACTTGGAAAGCAAGGAATCCGTCTTCTCCTCCAAGCCAGATCACGTGGGCCGTGATCCGGGTTCTTCTAGAATCCGGCTTCTGCGCGTCGGACTACTGGGCCGCCCAATGGACCCAAGCCCATTACCATGTAGGCCACCCTGGTAGTCCGGCTCTCTGTCTACCATCTTCTATACCCCTATTCAGTATATATCCGACAAGTAGTGATTGCCACACAACGGATGCACATAGATCTATAAATGTATAAAAGCTCTCCAATGATACTAGTGGGAGTGCATCCAACTTGCTTTCTCATGAAGACCTAGAGCTCTTTTGAGGAGGCTCATCATTGGAATATATAAGCCAAGTTCTATAATGTAAGTTCCTCACATAGTTATGCAAGTCATAATATGAAAACTATGGAATAAATGATAGTAGTGTTGCCCCCTCTCTCTTTATTATCTCTCTTTTGCCCTTTCTTTTTTTTGGGCTTTTTTTATATATAACCTCACTGGTAGGGGAACACACTATTTTACAATGAATCACCACACTTTTAGTACTCATAACTCAAACTGAAATATCTGTGGTGTATATAAAACTAAATTCTCCTGCCAGTGTAGCAGTATGCAAAATAACAATGAAGCATGATAAGTAACATAATGATGGTGGCTGTTGTATGGCAATATATCTCGGAATGGCTATGGAAATGCCATGGTAGGTAGATATGGTGGCTGTTTTGAGGAAGATAATTTTTGGCTTATGTGTAGAAGAACAATGTTCTCCCACGGGGTTTGGATGCACTCGCGAAGTTTGCACCAGCTCTCAATGTGAGAATGAGCAATGCACAGTACCGAAGAGGCTAGCAAATATGGATGGTGGAAGTGCCAGAAAACTGTAACCTAGAACTCACAAGTTAAAAGATTACAACTAAAATTATGATCTTACAAGGCATAATGAAAATCACTCCAAGAGGGTCCTTCGTAGTGACAAGTCACTGTTAGCTACCCGACCGTAGCGCGTAACAAAAAACCATTACGATTGCTATTAGCAAAGGAAATCATATACCATTATCCTATCAACTGGTTATTTGAGTGTGGCACAGTTTCAAGCTTTTAGACCAAACATTAATTGTTTTTACTCTACTAAACCAGCAAGTTTACAACAGCAAATAATCAAGTGAAACAGTTTAGTGATCTACAAGAATATGCAAGCTTTTCCGTTATACCCATCAAGTACCAAACAACAAAAACTCTCCAAGAGATATATAAATGAAACAAGAGAGTACTAACATAAATCTACTAGAACTAATAGCTCTGAATAAGAGATGCATGAAAAACAGGAGCTAAACGCAGTACTAGCAAAAGGTGAACACTCACAAAACAATAAAAATGAAAACTAGAGTGTTCTAAGCAATGAAAACGGAGTGTGTCTCTCTCCCACACAATAATGATAGATTCCAATTAAGTTTATTGCAGAAAGGAAAACAAAAATAAAAATAAAACAGACGCTCCAAGTAAAACTCATATGATGTGACCGAATAAAAATATTGTTTCACTAGAAGTGACATAGTAAGTTGCTGATGAAAAAGGGGATGTCTTGGTAATCCCCAATCTTAGATGATTGAGTCTTATTAGAATTTGATGGGTGAACCACGGGGGCATCCCCAAGCTTAGGCTTTTTACTCTTCTTGATCACATTATATCACCCTCTTCTCTTTACCCTTGAAAACTTCCTTCACACCACACTCAATGTAATTCACAATAGAGGGTTAGTGCACAATCAAAAATTAACATGTTCTGCATGGACACTAGCGTTATTAATATTTTTAAACATTAGCTACAACCATTGATGTTTTGTGAAGCAAAGAAATCCACTCGACATAGTAAAAGAGAGAATGCAAGTAAAAAGGCAGAATCTGTCAAAACTAGAATAGTCTCTAAAGATGATTTTTTTGGGGCACTTACGTTGCTCAAATCGAAAGACGTAAAGAACAAAAAAGTTTCGAAATTAGCTGAGGTATAAGAACAAAAAGTTCAAGGTCATTTTGATCTTTCTGTGATTTATATGATTTTTTCGGTGGGCAGCAGAAACTGTTTTCTGCGCAGAAATCCAAAACCAATTCCAACTTTCGCTAGAAACTTTACTTGGCACAACTAAACATGAAAATAAAGATACAAAAGAGTTTCTATAGAAGTATAAAACACCTTGAATCAAAGAAAATAGAGAAAAACAAAGCAAAAAAAATAAAACCATGGGTTATCTCCCAAGAAGTGCTTTTCTTTAACACCTTTTAGCTAGGCATGATAATTTGAGAAGATGCTCACATGAGAAATATTAATTGAAGCAAAAGAGAGCATCAAGAATCAAATGTAAAAGAAATTTAAGTCTAACCCACTTCCTATGAAAAATAATCTTGTATAAAAACAAGTCAATAAAGCACAAAGTGGCTAGCATAGGAAGACAAAATAAGTGCATCTTCAGAAATTTCAACATAAAGAGGGGAAACTTGATATTGTTGAGATGCATAAAACCATGTTTCCCTCTCTCATAATAACTTTCAATAGCATCATGAATGAAATTAACAACATTACTATCACATAAAATATTCTTATCATGAGCTACATGCATCAAAGAATTGATACTCTCCACATAAGTATAGTCATTCTCATTAATAGCATTGGGAGCAGATTCAACAGAATAGCTATCATTATTATTCTGATCACCATAATCATCAAATATATGAGGCATATCGTAATCATAATTAATTTTCTCCTCAATAGTAGGTGGACTAAAAATAGCATGTTCATCATTGTAAACATCATAAAGAACTCCAACATGATATACAAGTTGTATATTAGGGAGATGGTTTTCGGTAATCCCTCCATAACTATGACAAGTTTCATGAGGATAATTGTAATCATAGCCTATGTTATAGCATCTTTTATAATTGTTATCAAAGACTGGAGGCATAGAATCATCATAAGCAATAGAATAATTATCTTCCAAATTGCATTCATTTGTAAACATATCATCATTTTTACTAGAAGGAGATGTATCAAACATATAATCATTAGTAGCAAAAGGATTTTCAAACACATCATCCACAAACTCATAGCTTTCTATATCATCATTTGAAGGAACACAGATGATACTAATAGTACAGCAATAATCATCATCATTTTCAGAACTGGTACCAAAGAGATTTTCAATATCAAAAGTAGTGTGTTTCTCCCAATCATGATCACATTCATAAATAACAGGCATAGGAAAATCATCGAGTTCAGACTCATCAAAAACTATAATAGGAGCAACATGCTTAGGGGGGAGATATTGTTACCTCTCTCCTTTTACTCCTGTTCTTATTATTCTTCCTCTATTTAGGAGGGAGAGCCTTGAAAGGAGGCTTCTCCACATACCCTGGTTTATTGTCAGAAACAATAGAAAAAAACTTGGAGGATTGGTCCTCTTCATTAATAAGATGAAAACAAATATTAGTCTTGTCATATTTTGGTAAAGTCTCCTCTTTTACAATATTTTCTATGTAAGAATTTGCGTGACATTTATTAACACAATAAAAACGACAACCAGGAAAGACAATATTCATATCAAGAGCACTCATATCTACCAAAGAAGTTTTTATTGATAACTCTTCACACCCCAAAAATAATGTAAGTTCATGAAGCTGATTAGGAGTGATCATGTCATCACAATACAAACTTGCAGTACTCATAGGATTCGAATGGTTATTATTACAGCCTGAGCACTAAAAATTGAAATGTCCCACTTTACAGAAAAGTTCACAAATAAAAGGATAGAGGGCACAAACTTTTTTACCAACATTGTCGAGACATCGTAGTAGTTTTCATAGACGGGGGTGCCATGAGACTACGGTAGAGACGTGGGGGTAACGGGATAGCGTAGTAACACAGAACACGGGATTTTACCCAGGTTCGGTACGTCGCGACAGTACGGCGTACCTACTCCTGCACTTCTCACTAATTGGGACTAAAGCCCGTTTATCAGGGTTACAATGTGAGGGTGTAGATCTAGCTTCTCGGCGAGGATGAGCTTCTCGGCGAGTTGCGTAGAGCTTGAACTTGTTGTGTCTAACTTGAACCTGTTTAATCTATCTCCCGTCCGGCTTTATATAATAGCCGGATTAGGGCTTACAGAATAAGAAACCTAGAAGACTACGTTTAACTTGTAACTTGGAAAGCAAGGAATCCGTCTTCTCCTCCAAGCCAGATCACGCGGGCCGTGATCCGGGTTCTTCTAGAATCCGGCTTCTGCGCGTCGGACTACTGGGCCGCCCAATGGACCCAAGCCCATTACCATGTAGGCCACCCTGGTAGTCCGGCTCTCTGTCTACCATCTTCTATACCCCTATTCAGTATATATCCGACAGTAGCCCCCAGGAAGGATCAAAACTCTGATTCTCCGCCTTTCGTCAAATACATTTTGTACGGGAAATCTTGATTCAGCGGTCTTGATTCTTTCTACTTTCCTTTTGAAGGAGATGGTAACATGAAACTCGGAACTATGAAAATCCGGCTTTTCTTCTCGCGATCCTTCGCGGAAAAGGAACTCATTACGTCAGCGTATTAATCGTGCTGACGCAAGCGACGCTTGGTTCCACGCGGGAAACCCCTCAGCGTATCTCTGACAGATTCTCACGGGAAACGAGGAGATAGCCATCATTCCCCTGTCGTTTTATTTCCCGGATTTTCCGGCGAGCGACACGCGTCGAACATCCAACGGTCAAAAGAGCCGTTGGCACGTATCTAAACGATTTTCCGGCTATAAATAGCCATCCTCGTCCTCCTCAGAAATTTTCCTCACTCCCCTCACTGTCCACACCATTGCTGCGAACGCGAGCTCGAGAGCAAGCCCTGTCCCGACGCACGCGTCCTTCGCACGCCGGAACGCAACGCGCCACCAAAAGATGGCCTCCTCGCCGTCATCGCCAACCCGCGCCGCCATCGATGAGCTCGTCAGCGATCTGGATCCGCAGCCAGGATCGCCTAAGCACGCCGGCGGCGAGCCAGAGAAGACTACGGCCTCCGCGGCGGGCGGAGAAAACACTTCCGCCGCCGTGGACATTGCGGGATCGAGCTCCGCAGCACCCCCTCTTTTCGTCCCAACGACGGCGAGGGTCAAGATCCATTCCCGTGGCGATGAGCGCTTTGCCACCGGAGCCAACAACGAAACAGAAATTGTCGGCAATTGGAGTCCGAGTAATACTTCTCTCGTCCTTCTTCGTCGGATGTCAAAGGAGGGATCCATAGTTAAGGGCAAATGGCGAATCTCGAAAGATGAACCCGAGCCCAAGCCAGAAGTCGGAGAACGCGTCATCCTTACCTCTCATGTTGCGAGAGGTATGGGTTTTCCCCCTTCCGCCTTTTTTCTAGACGTCCTTGACTTTTATGGCGTTCAACCACACAATATTTCTCCGAATTCCATCCTCTACTTAGCCAGTTTCCAAGCCCTTTTCGAAGGATATCTCGGGATAACACCTGACCTAAATTTCTGGCAATATTGCTTTGAGGTAAAGCATAACATCACAAATGGCATTTCGCCCATTTGCGGAACCGTATCTTTCATCCTCAGAAAATTTAGGGAGGAATGGTATCCAAAAATAGAAATGCCGGAACCTGACCAATCTTGGCTAGGTTCTTTCTTTTATCATCAGGACATTCCATTCCCAGGCAGGGCAACCGGGGTTCCTCCCTTTGTTAATTCTGCCGCTACTCCTCGCGAGAGTTGGACAGCCGCAGTAGGGGAAAATTTGCCAGAAAACCTGATGAAGATAAAGCGGCGCATCGCCAAACTTTCTTCCTCTCAACCTTCTTTGGTTGGGAAGGATACCGTTATGTGCTGGTTTGGACGTCGTATCCAACCTCTCTCTTTTCGTTCTCGACTTCTTTGCGAATACCAAGGGCCAGAAGATAGCATGAGAGGAACAGATAAGGCCTTTACCAGAAAGGATTTTATAGGACGACTTCACAAACTGGTGGCCGTCAGTAGTCAGATTGAGGAAAGTCTGGCGATTTATCACGTGGAAAATCTGGTCCCTAAGGTATTTATCTTTCCTTGTTTCCACGTTTTTCTTCAGATTATCTTCTCTCTCCGCTTTTTAACATATTGTTAACTCCTTCCCAGTTTGATGAACTTGGAGAAAATGATCTTGCTTCCGACGCTGAACTCAACAAATTACATGCCGAGTTTCACAACAATCGGAAGCGCAAAAGGCAATCAGCTACCAAAGAGGAATCTATTCCCAACCTGGACGATATCCGGATAAAAGAAGAACCATTCGACGAACTCGGATATATTCGTCCGGAGGCAAAGAAATTCTTTGTTCCTGCGCCTCTGATTCGCCCTTGGCCACAAAATGGATTAGTTGTTCGCAATGATATCGCATTTTCGCCTCGTCAGGTTATACACGATGGCCTTCATCACGTTGGAATTCTCTTCGCGGAATATGCCAGAGAATTCAACGAGGTCTTGATCGATTTGCGAGAAATGAGCCAGGTAATACTTCTAGCCCCTAAGCATTAAGTTGAAATATGAATTCTTCTTAATGTTTCTTCATATGCCTGTTCAAACTTAAGCATCTGGCTTTCATTTCCATGTTTTAGCATTCCGCAGACGCCATAAACTTGGAAGTTTTGAAGAAGCTTAGTCTCAAGAGCAGAGAAGTAAAAACCCTTCAATCTGTTATTGAGTCTAAAAGCAACGAACTAGCGTCATCTCAGCGGCAACTATCAAAAGCCACCGGTATTTTATTTTGTGCCATTTGTTTTCTCTGGAGAATTCTTCGGAATTGTTTTGTAAACTCAAATTAATTATTGCCCTCCAGCTGCTTTAAACAAAGCCAACAAATTAGCAGAGAACGCTGTCCATGTTTCTCAGCTTCGTGAGGAAAACTCAAACCTCCGAAAGGAACTTTTGAAAGCTCAAGAAGACCTAGAAGCCAGTAATCTGGCCCTTGGGATTGCTCAATCCAAGGCCTCTTTACAGGCAGCGGAAGATAAATCTGTTATCAATGATTTGGAAAGTATGCTACTCCCGCGCATGAAAGAAGGCGACGAAATTGACAAGGTTCTTGGTAAGTTAACTTCTTTTTACCAATGTCTTCATGTCTTATTTCTTGTATCTTTCCATGTAACCTTTACCTTTGTCGAAAAAGCAGGAAATTTTCCAGGAATTTCTCGGACTGAAAAGATCCGGGCCTTTGGGGAAGTGTGGAATTCAATCAGGAATGCAGGAATGCAGCTGATTAACAAATTCCTTCCCACAAGTACTGTATGCTTTTCGGAAGTCTACCGACTTCCGGGTGCCATCACAGAAGTAGCAGAGTCGAAAGAATCCATCCTTCGCTCTGCCGCACGAGGTGGTGCACGCATGGCACTTGGCCTTATGCGTCTACATTACCCTAATGCCAAATCTTGGCGCGTAGCATCCGGTATCCCTCAAGGATATACAGAAGCGCAACGAAATGCGATTTTTGATGAAGTTAAAGGGCACGCTTCCAAGATTGCCTCTATGGAACATTTCCATTACTTATCCGGAAGAAGAAGTGCCCGCAGCCCCCGAGAATGATAGCAGTGATGAAGACTCGGATGCTTGAGGGAATACACTCGACCCGAATGATGGATGTGTATAAGAGCATTTTTACAATGCAATTCATATTGTAATGCTTCTATGTCGTTTGTCGAAACAAGAACTCCGCCTTTTGCAATTTCAAGTTTCTTGCAAAGTTTTTCCGGGTTTGACTTGTTCCTTTATCTTCTAAGTAATCTGGCAACTGTGTTTTAACTGCTCTAGTGTTTAAAAATGGCTCAACTAGAAATATGTATCGTCATGTCGAGTAACTGGGGACGAACCAAACAGTTTTAAAACTCAAAAACATGGATCATGCTAGAAGCATTTTTACTGACTAGTTTCAGTAACCCAACACATACATAATCAGATAAAATTTAGAGAAAACAAGGAACTGCTTTGAAACTTGGGCACGCAGGCACAATCCGAGTTTCCTTTAACCTTTAACAGGCCGAATCATTCAGCTTTTAAACACCGAGCACGCAGGCACAATTCGGGTTAACATTGAGTATTTGTAAGATCATTGGGAAATAGATGAGGCGGAAATATTTTGTACTTATAATGAAATATGAATGACAACATTCCGACAACTTTATTTCATGGTCTCAAAGATGTTTACATAGAAATTGAACTAAGTATAGAAGGGACGTAATTGCTGGGTACTCCAAGGCCTCTTTGTCTCTCCTAGTTCATCATCTATTTTTCTCTTTCTTTTGCGATTCGGCTTCTCGGGATCATCCTCCGTATCTCGAATGTCGACAAGATAGTATGATCCATTCTTCATGGCTTTACTGATGACAAATGGTCCTTCCCATACTGGGGCCAATTTGTGCTTCCTTTGCTGCACCAATCTCAGCACTAAGTCACCTTCTTTAAAAGAACGATGCCTGATTTTCCGACTATGATAACGTCGTAAACCTTGCTGGTAGATGGCAGATCTTTGAAGCACAAGTTCTCGTTCCTCTTCTAAGAGATCGACGGCATCCTGTCGTGCTTCTTCGGCATCCGAGTCGTCAAAATTCTGCACTCTTGGGCTATCATGGATCATGTCCGTTGGAAGAATAGCTTCCGCACCATAAACTAGGAAAAACGGGGTTTGCTCAGTTGACCTATTTGGCGTCGTTCGAATACTCCATAACACGGAAGGTAGCTCTTCTACCCACGCTCCAGCTGCTCTATGGAGAGGAGATTCGAGTCTTGGGCGTATTCCTTGCAGGATTGAACTGTTCATTCTTTCAACCTGTCCATTAGATTGCGGGTGTGCCACAGATGCAAGATCTAAGCGGATTCCCGTTTGTTGGCAGTATTTTGCCAACTCCCCAATGGAGAAATTTGTCCCGTTATCAGTTATTATGCTATGTGGGACGCCATACCTCATTACTAAATCAATAATGAAATTTCTGGCAGTTGCGCCATCCAGCTTTTTGATGGGTTTAGCCTCCACCCATTTTGTATACTTATCTACCGCTACGAGTAGATGTGTAAGTCCACCTCTTGTAGTTTTGAACGGTCCCATCATATCTAGCCCCCAGACCGCAAACGGCCATGTGATAGGGATAGTTTTAAGTGCTTGGGCCGGCAAATTGGTCTGCTTGGCGTAATATTGACATCCTTCGCATGTATTCACTATGCGTTCGCCGTCTGACTTGGCTGTTAGCCAGAAAAACCCCGCCCGGAATGCTTTTTTGACTATGCTTTTTGATTGAGCATGATGTCCGCAATCGCCGGCATGGATTTCTTCCAGTATTTCTCTTCCTTCTTCTGGTGAAATACACCGTTGAAAGATTCCGGAAGTACTGCGTTTATACAAGTGGTCGTTGATCACCACGTATCCTTTGCACCGACGCTGTATTTGCCTTTGCAAGACTTCGTCTGCTCCTTCCGGGTACTTCTGATTGACTAAGAAGTTTAAGTATGGAATTGTCCAATCCGGTTTAACGAGCATGACCTCGATTGTTTCAGATGCCAGAGGGTAATCAACGTCTCCACCTTTTATGGATGGTTCATGCAAGTGCTGGACGAATACCCCTGGTGGTAAAGTTTTTACTCTCTCTGATCCCATGCGGGCTAACGCATCCGCATTCCAGTTTTCCTCCCTTTTTATGTGAAGGACTTCGAACCCGAAGAAACAGATGGCGAACTCATCCACCGTCCTCCGATATTCGGCCAATATAGGGCTTTTCGCGTCCCAGGTTTGGTTGAGCTGATGCTGTACCAAATCCGAGTCTCCATAGCATAAGATGCGTTTTACCCCTATTTCTTTTGCAATATGCAAGCCATGAAGCAGAGCTTCGTATTCTGCCACGTTATTACTGGCGTTGAAGTGTATTTGTAATACGTACTCCATTGTGTCTCCCTTGGGAGATTTTAGGACTACGCCAGCCCCAGCTCCTTCCTTCATCTTGGATCCGTCAAAGTGCATGATCCAGTACTCGGATTCTGGCATCGGTGTTTTTTCCATTGCTTCTGTCCAGTCGGCGACGAAATCTGCCAAAACTTGGGATTTTATTGCCGTCCTTGGCTGGTACTTAATGTCGAAGGCTGCCAGCTCGATGCCCCATTTAGCTACTCGGCCGGTTGCCTCCGCATTGTTTATAATATCCCCTAGTGGTGCTTTACATACCACTGTTATGGAATGCCCTTGGAAGTAATGGCGCAGTTTTCTGGATGCAAAAAATACGCCATATGCCAGTTTCTGGTAGTGCGGATACCTTTGTTTGGATTCGGAAAAAACTTCTCTTATGTAATATACCGGATGTTGATCTGGTATGCTTTGTTCTTCTTTTGTCCGCTCCACAACGATTACCGCACTAATAACCCGACTTGTAGCCGTAAGGTATAATAACATGGGTTCTTCGTCTTTTGGAGATGCCAAGATGGGAGCGTTCATCAAGGTTTCCTTCAACTGGGCCAACGCTGCATCAGCCTCTTCTGTCCATTCGAACTTGTCGGATTTCTTCAGCAGCTTGTAGAGTGGTAAGGCTTTATCCCCCAGCCGACTGATAAATCTGCTGACGGCTGCAGCGGAACCCGTCAATCTTTGGACATCTTTTACACATGTAGGTTTTGAGATGTTCAAGATTGCCTTGATCTTTTCCGGGTTAACTTCTATTCCTCTGTGGGAAACAATGAAACCCAGAAGTTTTCCTGAGGGAACCCCGAATACGCACTTAGATGGATTCAACTTCATCTTGTACGTGCGTAAGTTTTCGAAAGTTTCTCGCAAATCCTCAAGGAGTGTATCTTTTTCGTTGGTTACGACGGCAATATCGTCCACGTAAACATGAACGTTTCTGCCAATTTGACTATGCAAACAGCGTTGCATGCAACGCTGGTAGGTTGCACCTGCGTTCTTCAGGCCAAAAGGCATGGTTATGTAATAGTACGTCCCATACGGGGTTATAAAAGAAGTCTTGATTTGATCTTCCTTTTTCATGCGTATTTGGTGGTACCCGGAGTATGCATCCAAAAAGCATAAAAGCTCGGAGCCTGCAGTGGCATCTATTATTTGATCGATTCGCGGTAACGCGAACCTATCTTTCGGACACAACTTGTTCAATCCTGTGTAATCTATACACATTCTAAGAGCAGTGGTGTCTTTCTTCGGTACTAGGACCGGATTTGCGGACCAATCAGTATGGATTACTTCCTTGATGAAATCCGCTGCTAAAAGCCGGATAATTTCCTTGCCAATAGCCTTCCGTCTTCTTCCGTCAAAACGACGGAGACCTTGTTTGACGGGTTTTGATCCGGGAATAACCTTGAGTTGGTGCTCAGCAAGTTCCCTGGGTACGCCTGGCATGTCAGCTGGACACCAGGCAAAAATATCCCAGTTCTCACGGAGGAACTTGATGAGCTCGCCTTCCTATTTGTCGGTCATCCCAGTCCCTACGACGACAAATTTTGTCGGATCTTTGGGATCTAGGATTACCTGTCTTGTATTCTCGGACGCCTTGAAACTATCTGTTGGCTTCCGAGTTTCTTTTCCTGCCGGCATTTCTTTCGGCGATACCTCCTTGGCTAATTCCTTCAGTTCCTCCTTTGCTATAACTCTCTGAGCGCAAAGGGCGTTTTCTTTCTCCAACTCGTTTGCCAGCTTGAAATCACCGGCTATGGTGATTACTCCTCCTTTGGGTCCTGGCATTTTCAGCTTGTTGTAGATATAACAGGATCTTGCCATGAATTTGGCGAAAGCTGGACGTCCGAGTATTGCGTGATACACGCTTTCGAACGGCACTACTTCGAAGGATACTTTTTCCTGCCGGAAGTGATCTTTATCTCCGAAGGTGACATCTAGGGAAATTTCTCCTAGGGATCGTGCTTGCCTGCCAGGAACAATGCCATGGAAGCGTATATTGCTGTAGTTGAGCTGGGACTCGGAGATCTTCAAGTGCTTCAGTGTATCCAGGTACATTATATTAATGCTGGATCCTCCGTCCATCAGCACTCTTCTTAGCCTAGTATTTTGAACAATAGGGCTTACAACAAGAGCTTGTGTGCCGGGTTCAGGGATATTTCCGGGATGATCAGACTGATCCCAGATTATCGGTGTGTTGGAGTACTTCAAGAATTTCGGAGTTGCCAGAACAACCGCATTTATTTCTCGAAGTGTTCTTTTTGCCACCTTTGCTGACGGGGTTGCTAAGAAAGTTAGCATTGCTTCTCCGTCAACTCTCGGAAATTTGGGTTCGCCCTTTCGCTGTTGTTCCTGGATTTTGTCATTAGTGTCCGATTCACTGTCTTCTTTTTCAGCTTCTGGCTTTTGTTTGGCAGGTTTCCTTTTGGAACCCTTCCCTTTATTTCCGGATCCTGCATTGCCTTTCATATGCTTGTTTAGCCGGCATTGCGCGTTTGTGTGGGTTGGTTTCCCAAATTGCGAGTGGTGGACGCAGGGTTCCGACTTAATTCTCTCCCATTCTTCGGGAGTGTAATTGATTGGATCTGGACTGCGGCCTTTCCACTTATTCACCTTTTCTCCTCCAAAGGCTATGTTGACCTCCTTGGGCTTTGTCGTTGACTCTGGAGTTCCTTTTTTGTCAGAACGAGGGGTTTTCTTGGCGAGTATTAGTGACTCAATATTGCCTCCTCTTGCTCTGATATCATCTTCGGCTGCGGCATGCTCATTAGCGGTTGTAAGCATAGATCCGAGATCTTTGTGCTGTTTAGAACCAACCATGAACGGTACGAGTCCGGGTTTTAGGCCATTGACGAAAGCATGCATTGCTTGTACGTCAGTTACTCCAGAGCAACTATTCTTCATTGCAGTCCATCTGGAGATGAAATCCACGTATGGTTCGTCCTCAAATTGGGTGCAACGGTTCAGCTGGTTGATGCTATTTGGGCGTTTGTATGTTCCCCAAAAATGCTGAGTGAATACTCTAGCCATATCATCCCAGCTGTCGACAGTTCTTGATGGTAAACCATTAATCCAATCTCTGGCTCCGTCTAGCAACATTAGGGGAAGAAACTTGACAGCTTCCAGGTCTGTCCCATTGTTGATTTGGACGGCTGTATAATAATCTGAGAGCCAGGTATCCGGGTTTGTACTGCCGGTATATTTTTGGTAGGTTGGACCAACTTTGGCGAAGCCAGAATGCAGGGTTATCCTTCGGATCCTGTCAGTAAAGCACTTAGGACCAAAGTATAGATCATCCTTTTCTGCTCTATCAATGTGTGCAGAATATCTCCCGGCTGAATGGACAGAAGGGGATCTGCTCCTTTCTTTTCCATTGTTGCGCGGACGCGCTTTTCCGAGGTTATCTCTATCTCTTCCGTGTTCACGTCCTTTAGGCGGAGTTCTGCTTCTATGCCTTTCCTTATCCTTAGGAGGTGTCCGGGATCTTTCACGTCTGTGAGGTATATCATATCTTCCGGCTTTTTCAGCTGGGTTTCTCGGAGGTGGCATTATTTTGCCGTCATTCCGGTGTTTGTCTTCCCGATCGTGTGGTTTATATCCATCTTTCGGGAGATGAGGTCCGATTCTAGACGTTGCGTCCCGGTTGTCTGGGTTTTTCCTGTCTTTTCTCGGATCCTCTTTTTTATCCGAATCTCCGGGTTCTTCCGGTCCAGGTGCTCCAGCAGCGCAAGTAGCTGTTTTGCAGAGGGCGGAATTATCATGCAGCCTCCCTGATCGTTCTTGGCCTCGCTGTTGCTGCTGTAATGCTTTTCCTAGGAAAGCATACACCCCTTGGAGTTTTTCCCCGTTGGAGTACAGATCGTTGTTTAGAATGGCGAACGCTGCTTCCGCGTTTTCCGCTGCGGTTTTGTATATTGGTTCGCCCTTGGCATCTTTGCCGTTTAACTGCTTTTGCCAAGATGGGTTATAGAACCTTTCTTTTGGTGGCAGTTCTTCCGGTTTTGCGATTCCGGGTAACCTAGTAGGTTTTAACGCGGATCTATGCTTTCTCTCGTACTCCTCAATTTCTTCCTTCATGACTTTGATGTCATTATGGGTTTGTTGGAGATGTTGCCGAGATCTAAGCAGATGTTGCTGTTGCCGTTGGAAAGCTTGTCTCCTAGCTTCCAGCATCTCAGGGGGTTCGTCTGGTCCCACTGGTGTTTGTAATAGCTCTTGCTCTTCCTGTTCCGTCATTGGCGGAGCAGTGATTTCCTTAGATTTCTTTTCCGCTGGCTTTGTGCCGCTAATATCTCCTACTTCCAGGTTTTCATCAGCGAGATCGGCTGATTTTTTCTTCCGGAGTTTGTATTGGAGTTTTTTAGAAGCACGGTGCTTTTTCTTGGAAGAGGGAGGTTTTTTGACAGGCTCATCTTCTGTCATCTCCTTAACATTGGGGAATATCGGAGAAGTTTCTCCGTCTTCTCTCTCTTCCACCGGCGGAGGGGTTTTAGGGCTTTCCTGGCTGTCGGCACCCGTTGTATCAGCTGGTTTTGCCATTAGCACTTCATGGAATCCCTCTTGAAAGGACTTAACCTTTCTTACGAAGGCATCCTCGTCTTCGTCTTCGGAGTCGAAGTTATCCGATCCGGTTTCTGACTCCAACCTCGCCTCGATGGCGGCAAGCACGGACTCTGCTTCCGAGTTCATCGTCTTGTTGACGGATGTCGGATCTTCCGCCTCTGTGACGGGTGTTTCTTCTTCCGTCTCTATGACGGGTAGGTTGTTATCTGCCTCTTGCACGGGATTTCCGTCATCCGTGTTTTCAGCGATTTCGGATTGCACCATGCCGATAAAGTGTGTATCACTTTTTTGTCGGCGATCTGAGCAGAATCCGGCATCATAGTCGTCTTCGACTGGGTATAGGGCGGGTGGGATAAACTTGCTTCCACCGCAAAACCCCATTGCCTCTGCAGTTAGTCCGATAAAGATGTTAGCAGATCCGATCGGTAACACGCAGGCACTTACCAGGTGGTTTTGCGCCGGTATATAGGATCCGTTGTCGAGGAAGCGGCCGACGTCGTCGTCGAACTCCAAGCTTCCGACAGTGATCGATCTTCCAATTCCGCCAAGTATCCCAGATCGGAATTTCACGCCTGACGTCGTTTGCCCCACGGTGGGCGCCAACTGTCGAGACATCGTAGTAGTTTTCATAGACGGGGGTGCCATGAGACTACGGTAGAGACGTGGGGTAACGGGATAGCGTAGTAACACAGAACACGGGATTTTACCCAGGTTCGGTACGTCGCGACAGTACGGCGTACCTACTCCTGCACTTCTCACTAATTGGGACTAAAGCCCGTTTATCAGGGTTACAATGTGAGGGTGTAGATCTAGCTTCTCGGCGAGGATGAGCTTCTCGGCGAGTTGCGTAGAGCTTGAACTTGTTGTGTCTAACTTGAACCTGTTTAATCTATCTCCCGTCCGGCTTTATATAATAGCCGGATTAGGGCTTACAGAATAAGAAACCTAGAAGACTACGTTTAACTTGTAACTTGGAAAGCAAGGAATCCGTCTTCTCCTCCAAGCCAGATCACGCGGGCCGTGATCCGGGTTCTTCTAGAATCCGGCTTCTGCGCGTCGGACTACTGAGCCGCCCAATGGACCCAAGCCCATTACCATGTAGGCCACCCTGGTAGTCCGGCTCTCTGTCTACCATCTTCTATACCCCTATTCAGTATATATCCGACAAACATCATCTAAAGCACTGTCCCACTTTCTAGTTTTTTCATTCCTATGATGGATACAATATTCTTCTTCGATTTTATTATTTTCACAAGGTCTAAGTGCTCCACAAAAATTAACATGCTTATAATAAATAGTACTTTTGAAAAGTTTGAGCATATTCATTGCAATCATTAATACCAATTTTATTTTTCATGCAAGTGTCTTTAAAAGGTTCATGATATATTCCCCATTTTCTTTAGGAACATTAATATAAGAAGCAAAGGATCTCTACCAACCAACAATCATTTGAGGATCAAGACCATATTTAGCACTAAGCTCTTGAAAATTAGCAGTTTCAGCGAAAGACTTAATGCAATCATACCCATAGTTTGTACCTGATTCTTTATCTTTGTCGTTATTCCAACCTTCATTATTGGTTTGAATTGTTTCAAGAAGATCCCATTTAGCTTCAACCTTCTTACTTGCGAAAGAACCCTGTGAACAGGCATCTAGATAATCCCTGTAATGTCCTGAAAGCCTTGCATAAAAATTAGTAACAATTATTTCCTTAGCAAGCTCATGGCTAGGACATTTAAGTATTAATGTTTTCAGTCTTCCCCAAGCTTGAGAAGTTCTTTCTCCATTACAAGGCCAAAAATTATAAATTTAATTCCTATCTAAATACGGTTCATGAGAAGAATAAAATTTAGAATAAAATAGAGATTCAAGCTCCTTCCACTCCAAATGATGAGGATCATCTAGTAGCTCATACCACTCCCTTGCTTTGTCCTTAAGTGAAAAATAGAATAGCCTCCTCTTAACTTGGTCCATTGAAATACCTGCACACTTGAACAACCCGCATAATTCATGTAAAAAAAGTAAATGATCACTAGGATGGACAATTTCATATCCAAAATAGCAGTTGTTCGTGACACGTTCAAAAATTTTCATAGGTATTTTAAAAGGAATACTTTCATAGGAGGATTTAAAATATCACAAGCATCATTATATTTATCACATATGGGAGGTAAAGTATCATCAGAGCAAATTTTCTCCTCTCAAGTTGGGGAACTAAAAAGATTATAGAAACTAGCTTCCCCAAGCTTAGACTTTTCCATAGCATTAGAAATAATGGAATCCAAAGAATTAATGCTAATAACATTGCTACTAGCATGCTGATGAACCACACATATAGGGGTTGTATCGTAGTACTTTCGATAAATAAGAGTGTCAACCCCAACGAGGAGCAGAAGGTGTTGACAAGCAGGTTGGATAGAGGATTTACTCTAAACACTAGCAAACGGGTTTTTGGAGGTTTTTATTATAGCAGATAAATAAAGTGCGAGTAAATAAAGAGGAGTAAATAATATTGCAGCGAGTGGCCCAATCCTCTTGAGAGCAAAGGACAAGCCGGTTGTGTTACTTATGACTGCCAAACGTTCTCGAGGACACATGGGAATTTCGTCAAGTGCTTTCGCTTCGTTACGGTTGATTAATATCCATTGGTTCGTGAAGTGTTGTGTGGGTGAACCTATACTAATGCACCTCCCAACTAGGACTAATACATACTTGTGATTATACCCCTCGTAAGCATCCGCAAATACAAGAAAGTAATTAAGATAAACTAACCATAGCTTTAAACTTCGGGATTATACGCTCCCCTCGTGCATTGGTTTCCTAACGGGGGTTTAGGTTTCTGTCACTCCGGAAACCCCACAATTAGTAGCCAAATACACAATGTATCCTCCTAGGCCCATAAAGGTGAAGTATCATGTAGTCGACGTTCACATGACACCACTAGAAGAATAGCACCATAACTTAAATACCAAACCACGAGATATTACTTCAATATAACTTCACTACTAACATCATGAATTCTCCCATGTCCTCAAGAACTAAACGAACTACTCACAAGACATCATATGGATCATAATCAGAGGTGATATAATGGATGATAACAATCTGGTCATAAAGTGCTAACACCGATAAATCTCACAAGCATCAACTACTAACAAGTAATCCACGCCGGGAGAGAGATCTAATGTAAAACAATGATAGAGGCCCCTAATTGTTACAGCGGGATGACGATGGATGATGAGGGTGATGGTTCTGGTGGTGATGATGATGACGATGAAGATCTTGATGATTCCCAGAGTGATGACAGTGACGATGGCGGTGATTTCCCCTCTCCGGAGAGGAATTTCCCGGCAGATTTCTCCCTGCCAGAGAGCTTTTCTCTCTCGGGTGTTTTCCGCTCCGAGGCGGCGGCGGAATAATTCTTCGATGATGGTATGGGGATTAGGGTTCCCCGGGGTCCAAGTACGCGAAAGATATCCCCCAGAGGTGGGCCAGGGTGGCCACACCACCTGGTGGCGCAGCCAGGGGCGCGCCACCTCTTGCTGTGGGCCCCTGGTGGCCCCCCTCTGGCTCCCCTTCTGGCTGAGTGCTCCTTTGAACTTCTAAGACACCCCCGGTGTTCCCCTTCTTCTTCTGATCTTCTGAAATATGGTATCCCGACGGTGCTTTTTTCCATCAGATTTCTGGTCCCGGTGTTTATTCTCCAAAAATTATGAAACATGCAAATTAAGATAAAATAACATAAGGTATGCATCATAACATGAAATATATCGATCAATAATAGAAAATAAAAACATAAAACGGTGATGCAAAATGGACGTATCACATGCAAATAAAGCTCTCTCATATTTTTGTTGTTTTCCATTAAGCTTAACTAGTAAAAATAAAAACAAGGAACAAGTAAAAATAAGCCTAACAAGTGAAAATAAAAACAAGAAACAAAAAGATATAATTTAAGAATCTAAAGAAAATAACTTCGAGCACTCACATAGGATGTGAGTACTTTTTACCTTACCTCCGCGGCAACGGCGCCAGAAAAAGGCTTGATGTCTATGCACGCTTCTATTCTTGTAGACAGTGTTGGGCCTCCAAGTGCAGAGATTTGTAGAACATCAGAAAGTTTACCTTAAGTGGATCACCCAAGGTTTATCGAACTCAGGGAGGTAGAGGTCAAAGGTATCCCTCTCAAGCAACCCTGCAATTATGATACAAGAAGTCTCTTGTGTCCCCAACACACCTAATACAATTGTCAGTTGTATATGTGCATTAGTTCGGCGAAGAGATAAAATACAAGTAATATAGATGATTGCAAGTGACAATAGCAATCTGCAATAAAAATGGCAGCAAGAAAACATATAGAGAACTGGTTGTAAAAGGTGTTTCAATGCTTAGAAACAAGGCCTAGGGATCCAACTTTCACTAGTGGACATTCTCAACAATGATAACATAATTGAATGCATAAATATCATATCTTCACTATGCTACTCCGAACCACTCTCCTGTCGGATAAGGAACATCAATCCATGCGTAGGGCTGTAACAGCACTCCTCAAGTCTATACTCCCTCTCTAGGGCACCCCACGCAGTCACTATGAGCTCCCCAAATTAGTACTAAACAAACGCCACAATTTCATAGGGTCATCCAACACAAAATAGAAATATCATGCTAAACCACGCAGTGCACACACTGTCACCTTTACACCGTGATCAAAGTGTTTATGGAGATATCGTAACAAAACCACTTGAGTAGCATAACAGATGAAGAGAAACATCCACTTATTCAACTAGATTACAAATCTCATGATCACATAAATATCACACCATGGGAGAGAGAGATGAAACACATAGACTACCTGTAGAGCCCTCAACCCCGGGGAAGAACTACTCCCTCCTCATCATGGGAGACAACAACGGTGATGAATGGCGGTGGAGTCGATGGAGATGGCTCCCGGGGAACTTCCCCGTCCTGGCAGGGTGCCGGAATAGAGATTTATGTCCCCGAAACTTATCAGCGGCGGCGGTGGAGCTACGGAACTTTTCGTGGAAGAAGGCCGATATATTTAGGGTTTATGCATCGGGGGAAATAAATAGGCGAAAGGGCGATGTCGGTGGGTGGCCATGGGGCCCACACCACCTGGTGGCGCGGCCAGGGGGACCCACGCCACCCTATGGTGTGGCTACCCTGTGGCCCCCCTCCGGATCTCCTTTGGACTTCCTTGACCCTCTAGGAATTCTAAGACTTCTGGGTTTTGAATTGTCCAATTTTGAGAATATTTCCAGAACAACTTTTCTGAAACTAAAAACAACAGAAAACACGAACTGGCTCTGTGGCATCTTGTCAATAGGTTAGTCCCAGAAAATCCATAAAAATGACATAAAGTGTATAAGAAACATGTAGCATATAGTATGAAAACAACATGTAACATCAGAAATTATGGATATGTTTATGACGAATCAGTGTTCATGATATTGGTGACTCTTCACCCAGAACTCCTATCCGGGTAGATAATAGCCTTGATGAAGGAGATGACGAGGATGTACCTCCAAATGAGAATCCCAATGATGCACTCATCCTTAGGAAATCTCGTGTAGCCGCAAGGTTGCATCAAAAGTCACATTATTAAAAGAATTTTATTGCTGGCTTGGAAAGAAGTGTATCCACTCGTGGTCAAGTACTCAAGTTTTGTGGTCTTCACTCTTATGTCTCTCATGTTGAACCTATCAAAGTGTATGATGCTCTAGATTGGGTTCAAGCTATGCATGAAGAGCTCCAATTGTGAAGAAACGGAGTATGGTCTCTAGTGTAAGGACCCAAGGATCATAATGTTACTGCAACAAAATGGGTGTACAAGAACAAGCAAAATTCTCATGGGAAAGTGGTTCACAACAAGGCTCGTTTTGTTGCTCAAGGATACTCTCAAGTAGAAGGACTTGACTACGGTGAAACTTTTGGTCTCGTAGCTAGACTTGAATCCATTCGTATATTACTTGCATTTGCCACTAGTCATAACTTCATCTGCATCAAATGGATGTTAAAAGTGCATTTCTAAATGGTACCCTAAGTGAGTTGGTATATGTTAAACAACCTCCAAGATTCGAATATCCCAAGTATCCTAGCCATGTCTACTTACTCCATAAGGCTTTGTATGGCCTCAAACAAGCCCCACGTGCTTGGTATGATCATCTAAAAGAGTTCTTAGTAGATCGTGGTTTTGTACTTGGGGTAATTGATCCCACACTTTCTACAAAGAGGGTAGATAGACATTTCTTTGTGTGCCAAGTATATGTTGATGATACTATATTTGGATCTACTAATGCTACTTTTTTAGAAAAAATTGCTAAGATAATGACAAGTGATCTATGATGGGTGTATTGAAGTTCTTCCTCGGTTTTGAGAATTAGCAATATTATGAAGGTACCTTCATTTGCCAAGAAAAATATATTCAAGAAATTTGATATGATCAATGATAAGACATTGGGATTTCCAATATCAACAAACATGAATCTTAAAATAGATCACGAAGGTATACCGGTTGATCCAAAACTCTATCGCTCTATGATTGGTTCTTTGCTTTACCTTTGTGCATCTAGATCGGATATTTATGTTTAGTGTGGGTTTGTGTGCAAGATTTCAATCTAACCCCAAGTAAAGCCATATGATTGACGTCAAGAGGATTCTTAGGTACTTGGTTGACACTCCCACTCATGGTCTTTGGTACCCATCAAATACAGGTTTTGGTCTTGCGGGATATTTGGATGCAGATTGGTGAGGTGACAACATGGATAGAAAATCAACCTCGGGTGCTAGACATTTTCTTGGTAGGTCAAAGAAACAAAATTGCATTGTCAGCTCCTCCACAGAAGCAGAATATATTGCCTCCACAAGTTGTTGCTCTCAATTATTATGGATGAGACAATGTCTTAAGAATTTTGGAATTAAGATAAAGACAATGCCTCCTTTACGCGATAATGAAAGTTCTATAAAAATTGCCCATAATCCGGTGCTTCATGGCAAGACCAAGCATATTGATATTCAGTATCATTTCATCCGTGATCATGTGGCCAATGGAGATATTTCTATTTCCTATGTAAACACAAAAGATCAGCTTGCCGATATTCTCACAAAGCCTCTTGATGAAAAGAGACTCAAGCAATTGAGGAGTGAGATCAATGTCGTATGTGCAAGCAATTTTAGGTGATTGCAAATCTTGCATACACACCTCTACTAGATTTCTATTTGGCTTTTAGATGTACACGTGGACACAGGGGGAGTGTAGCTCAATTAATGAGACAACACTACCTCTATGATGCATAAATCAATAATTCATGCATAATGATCACCTTTGTGACAAAATGTGCTTTAAATGATGAGTTTTGACAATACACCCAAGATATATCTTCGCGGTGTCATATCGAGCATACTCACACATGGTGGCCTAGGCCACCAACCCCATCTTGGGAATTTGAAAATTTATTTGGTTGGGTCTTGAATGTTACTTGCATCTCCATTCATAGGTTTGAGTTTTTCAATTCCATATCGCATCTAATGTTTCTAAAGTTGGGTTTTTCATGTTTCCCATTGGGATGTGTGAATAAATCATCATTTTAACAATTTTTCTCATATAATCATCATATATGTTTCATGATTCATTGCATAAATAGTTGTACATGGTCAAAACAAAAAAAACATGCACTCAAATATTTTGAAACACAATCTTGCAACCAAATTAAACTTGTTACAATTTGAAACATAATGTTTAAAATTTGAAAGAAAATGTTGAACCCAAACAAAACTTGTTAAAATTTGAAACAATTTTCAAAAGATAACAAAAAGAGGGATTTTCAGAAAAACCGGCCTAGTCGGCTTGGGAGGCCAGCTTCCTCGGGGTGGTGCCTGGCCTACGGGCGCAGACTGCCCGGCCCAGGCCAGGTCCATAGGTTGGGGGGCTCGGGTACCTGCCCGGCCTCTGCGGCAGCGCTGGCCGGCCCCTCAGGCCGGGTTTCCTGTGGGTTACAAAAGCACTATACGGGTGGTTTGTTTACCATAACCCCCTCTTCCTCACCCCTCCCCAACCCGAAATCCCCCATTGGAGCCGATCCATGAGCTTTTCTCCACCCACCCACCCCCCTCATCCTAGCCCCTCCCCCAACCCCTAGACCTCAGATCTGCTTACCCTAGCCCTCCTTCCCCATCTTATCCACAAGGGATCTCCATTGGTGTCCTTTTGGGGGAGATATTCTCCATTGAAGGTGCTCCTCGAGGATGGCCTCCAATTCGGATTTTTTTTTTGGTTTCTCTCTTAATCTAGCAACTTCCCCTTGATGATTTTCCCTCTACATCTAGCATTGGTGGTTGTTTTGGTATGTTCTAGGGTTCATGCTCCTAAGGTCCACCCCAATCTAGGGTTCATGTCACCATACCGGTTTATTTAGTTTCTATCTCATGTGTTCTACGTGCTTCTAGCTAATTTAGAGTGCCCCATTGCCGTTAGAAATTTATTTTTGTTCATCATTAGGGTTCCCCATAAAAAACTTCTTGTGCCCTCTCTTAAGAAATATACCCCTTGTACGCCTTTCGTTCATCATAATAACAATTCCTTGTCACAATTATTTTTCACAACGAACAACTTTTTTTACTTGACCATGTACACTTATCATGCATATCCATATCCATGCTCCATTATTCACAGGAACTAACAATGCTCCTCAAGAGAAGGGCAAGAATCCTGCTCCTACCACCTATGTCCATTCTTGCAAGAAGAGTGCAGCTGACTCTTGTGGTTCCACTCCTTCATAGCATCAGGGGCCACCCGTCAATCCAGATGAGCCTGTCCATATAGGGATTGGAATTGTCTCAACACTGAGGATTTTGAGAATGGTCGTCTGAAGTTCAACCCTTATGCCTTTGAGAAGCTCACCGGTGTTGATGCGATATTCTATTACAAAATGCACGAGCGGGTCTATGGGTTTGTTGTCTACGTGCTAAAGACTGATTGTGTGCCTCAAAACTTCTTTTATGTGGCCCTGGCTTGAGAGAATTGGCCAGAAGTGATGGAAGTAATGGACTTTCACGGGATCAACGATCTTATGGGAATTGACCGTCACTATGCTCCTGAGCTTCTTCGGGAGTTTTACGCCACCGTTTACTTCTCCACTGAAGGAACCCGTACACTCACATGGATGAGCGGTATAGTCAAGTGATCCTCCATAATGGATGCTTTTGTTGCCCTTCTTGGTCTCCCGGAGGTGATTTATCACCCAATTTGGATTCATGGTGAAGAGAAGCTGCTCTTGAAGGCCAAGACCGGTATTCGTCATTGCTATCCTCCTGGTGTTGGCTCTCAGCACATTCCTAAGGCCAAGTACTTCTCAGATTTCTGGTATATCACTCACACCATTCTCCGGAACACCATTAATGTGAAGTTTGGTGAGAAAGGCGAGGTTCACAAATGGCTGATCAACCTCCTTTGCCACATTGCTCGGGCTAACTATGTTGGCAAGCCATTGGATATTCTGGATTACAAGTCGAATGAGATGAGAACTGTTGTTCTACACAAGAGGATTCCCATCTATGGACCCTATCTACAGCTGCTATTTGATCAGAAGATCCCTATAGATCTCATCAACAACTATCACATGGTTTCTCCCACCAAGAGTTCACTTCTCACTGCTGCTGAGGCTGAAGCTGAAGCTGCTCGCCATCCCAAGCGTGCTCGCACCTCTTCCCGTGAGCCTCCAGCATCTAGGGCTGTCACTCGCATTCCTTCTCCAGGTCGTGCTGCCCCGGGAACAAGCAAATTTAACATAAAAAGGCCCTTCAGAAGATGAACCACTTCTTCATTGATCATCATGACAAGGCCTATGACTCCTATCAGAAAGGGAAGGCCTCTCGTCGTAACCAGAGTGAGATCATGCTGCTCTTCACCTTCCACCGAGTCCCGCTAGCTCTGACGAGCTCCCTGAGCATGAATGGAAGTCCAAGAACACCCTTTGGCTTGGTGATGATGCCTCTTCCCTTGGACGGTTTTGGTCCCCAAATGCACCCGAGGCAAGCTCTAGTCAGGTTCCTCCACACAATGATACTTCAGAAGATGAAGAGGATGAGGAGCAAGATGAAGATGGCGAGTGAGATGTCGACTTCATCACGCATTCGTTCTCCCTTTTTGGTGTCTTGATGCCAAGGGGGGAGAGAAAGATCTATTTGGATGTCCGGGATTTGCATTTAGGACCATTGCATATCATGCATCCATTTGCTTCTTATCGTTTTCCATTTGCCTCGATCTTAGTTGAACTCATTATTTGTGGTTTGTGTTTCTCAAATTTGGTTATTCTTGTAAAACTATGTCTCTACCATCTACCGGGCTATATATCTATTATGTGATGAAGACTATGGTGAGATTCTATTATGTGATGAAAACTACGGTGGGATAAAATTCTATCATATGCCCATATCTATTATGGTGGTTGCTTGGCCTACTCTTATCTAAATGACAATCTGATATTATATGCATATAATCTAGTGCTAGATTCCTATCAAATAATCTCATATTCAACTTGCTACCTGATTTAGCACTAAATATAGTCTTGGCTTATAAAACTTAGGGGGATATATGAATCCTATTTTTTTATGTATTTATTCCCCCTTTTGAATACCAAAAAATATCTAATTATGGGCACGTAAATAGGGGGAGCCTCTCTACATTTTATCTCCGTGCAAATGTTGAAATTAAATATCTTTTTATACAAATCTATGTGTTGTCATCAAACATCAAAAGGGGGGAGGGGGAGATTGAAACGACATTTTGTCCCCTAATCTTATTTTGGTGTTTAATCACAACACGTAGAAGTTTTAACCGTTTGCCAAAGTGTTTCCTAGGGAATTCAATTAAAGATGCAAAAGATTAGAAACATATAATATGGAAAAGAAAAAACAAGTCTCTCCATATTCTTACTGATGATACAATCAACAAAGAAGGCTTTGCAAAAAAGGAAGACACACATAAGGAGGGAGGGAGAAGAAACATGAAAGTCGGCCTACCTAGCCGGGACTTGAGGTCGGGCGGCTCGGGTAGGTAGCCGGCCTGCAGGCACATGAAAGTCAGCCTAGGACGGGACCTCAGGCCGGGCGCTGGCTGGCCGGCCCAGGCCGAGCTACAAGCCGGCCTCAAAGCCTCTGCGGGCCGGGCATCCGGCGAGCCGACCCAGTTCAGGCTCCATCCGACCTATATGCCTCCCTAGGCCGGGTGGCTCTAGCTACGAACTGGCATGCCCCCACGACCAGGCCCACCTAGCCAGGCTCCTAGGCCGGGATTCCTGCGCAGCAGAAAATGTCCCACAATAGCCGTTTTTTCACCTACCACTATAAATAGGGGTCTTGTCCTACCTTTAGACCGTGTTACTTGAAGCTTCTCTCTCCGTCATTTGTGACCGCCTCAAAACTCATAGATCTCCCCAAATACTTAACCAAAGCTCTTGATTTCTTGGGATTTGGAGGATAGTCACTAGATCTATAACTCCACCAAAGCGATTCATCACCACCCCACTAATTCCTTAGGGATCTTGAAGTTCTTGGTTCATTGGAATCGAGAATCTTGTTGCTCTTAGTTCATTAGATCTTACAGCCTTGTTGGTGTCCCCGAAGCTTTGGGAGCTCGTGGATCTTGTTGCTCGAAGTCTTGGAGGCTTCCGGGATTTGGTGAGGACCCTCCAAGTTGTGGAGTGTGCCTCATCCTTGTAAAAGTTATAGTTTTCAACCTCAACGTCAACATAGTGATTCGTGTCTCATCCACTTTGGTGGTTGAACACGAAGGAGATACGGTGTTCCATTTGACGGCTACTCAGTGTTCCATTTTGGTGGCACCACACCGCTCCAACAAAGATTAGCTTACATTAGGAAGTGAACTTCGGGATAAATCTCTGCGTCATTGTGTTTGGTTATTCCTCAACATTCCTGAACTTATCTTTACTTTTTGCTACTAGCTTACTTCTTGAATATCTTGTGCTAGTATTATTTACTCATCATATAGGATTGTTCACCTAGTTGCATAATCTAGACAATCAATATTTGAGCAATTATCCTTATTAAAAAAAGAAGTAAAATTTGTAGTTAACCTATTCATCCCCCTCTAGTTAACCCTCTCGATCCGTTCACCAAGATCATAAAAAATGGATTTCATATGAAAAACTTATTGCGTTTTTTATTTTGGAGATTTACCAGTTGCTCTTTTATAGATAGGTCAAACCTTTCATCATTTAGCTTTATCCTCCCTTATTTAACTATGATGTTTATTTTCATAATCTTGTAGTGCTCATTGTTGCAATTTCAACGAGCCCAAGATCATTGAAAACGGAGTTCATATGTAAAAGATATCGCGTTTTTTAGTGTAGATGCTTTTCTGAAAACTGGGAGGTCGGCCTAGGCTGGCTGATGCCCCCTAGCCGAGCCGCTCTGTTAGGTGGCCGACCTGCACGTAGAAAGGCTGGCCTGGCCGGGTTTTTAGGCCGGGAACGCCCAGTTTTCCCCCAACGGAAACTATTTGGGGGACCTATTTAAGGAGCCTACTTCCCCATTGGTTCCCCACTTCTTAAGCAAGTTTTCCCCTTCCATTGTTGGCCTTTTGAAGTTTGATTTCTCTCTATTTCTCCATGATTCTTGCCTGCAACTAAAGGAAAAAGATAGAGGAGATCTAGATCTACATCTTGGAGATTCATTTGTTGAGTTCTTATTTGTTCTTCCTCTCTTGTCCCCCCATAGCATTTGTTGCTTTGGTGAGATTTGAGAGTGAACGATTTGAGAACTTCTTGTGTTCTTTCCATTGCATAGGTTGCATCGATTTGAGTTCTCCATGAGGATTCGTTCGACTGAAAGGTTGATAAGCTTGTTTCTCTTGGGTTCTTGAAGTGCCCTAGAGCTTATCCTTTTGGGTACTTGGAGTTACCTAGACGGTTGATTGCTGCCTCGGAGCTATAGAAGCTTTCGATGACTTCTTGCTATCTCGGAGCTTTGGTAGCTTCGGGATTTTGTTGGGAGCCTCCAATTGAGTTGTGGAGATTGCCCCAACCTTGTACGGGATCGATGACCGCCTGACAGGTCCCATAGTGGATCGTGTCACTCAATATTGGTGGAGGCACGGGGAGAATATGGTGATCCATTGAGCTCTTGGAGTCATTGTGACTCCACACCTCTCCAACAGAGATTAGCTTCCATTGTGAAGTGAACTTCGGGATAAATCATCGTCTCCACGTGTCTCGGTTATTTCTATACCCGACCTCTTACTTATGCAATTTACTTTGTGATAACCATCGAGATTGAAGTAACATATCTTGCTATCACATAGTTGTTTGAATTGTTTAGTATAAGTTGTTGGTACACATAGGTGAACCCAATTTGTTTAGGTTTTGGCTTGATGAATTATACGCTAGTTTTATTCCGCAGCTATTCAAGTCTTAACCGTAATTATTTTAAAACGCCTATTCACCCCCTCTAGGCGACATTCACGTCCATTCAATGTGTTATATGGATTAGATGCGGATCCGCATGGTTCCTGGGTTCCTAGTAAAAGGTTTGAACTTTTCGCCAAAACTCTTTTGTTCCACGAGTAGGATATATGCTTACGGGCTAACGAAATTTTACACAACAACTCATCTTTATGGACCGAGTAGACAATTTAGCTTGCCTTTAGATTTGGGTCCCTCATTTGAACAAATGGTTGGTCGACACATTTGGTAGCGCAGATGCCCGACGTTAGTCACAAGCCGATGCAGTGAATCGGCCAGCGGTGCACTCATCCTGACAAGCCACCAACGCGGAGCTCGATCCACCCTATTGTCATTTGGTGAGCGGTGAAGGGTGAGCTCATCGTCATATGATGTAGGGATCGAATCGACCACCACGAACCCATCCTATTTTTTGTCAGCTTCGACCCTATCGCTGCTAGAGCCGATCACGTTGGAGCGGATGAGAGTGGGAGGTGACTGTAGTGGAGGTGTGCGGTCATGACAGGCTAGGGTTTGGTCTGGAGTAGGGTATGTGTGGGGTCGGTCTGACGTGGAACGTCCTCACAACCCCAAACCCACCCCACATATGAGCTAAGTCGAGGGCTAAGTATATAGGGGGAGTAGTTGGGGCTGAGGAGAGGGGTGTTTGAAGATGCTCTAATAGTTTTTTTAATTAAATGCATTAACAGATTTCATTCTGCTCAACAGAGCTTGCCTCTCTGTCTAATAATTTTTTCTTTTGAATTATAGATAGTCACAATTTATTTTGTCTTTGAGGAATCGCAGCAGGGGAGGGTAAGATAAGCCGTCGCTCGGTCGCAGACAGGAAAGCCCAAACAGTCCGTCTGTCTTTCCCGTTTTTCCTCTTCCAAACTCATCTCCCACTTCGTCCCGCTCCTCTCTTCTCTCCTCTCCGCTCCCCCCCTTCCCTCTTCCCTCTCCATCGAGAGATCCCAACCCGAATCCTCCTCCGCAACCGCCCCCCGGAACCCTAGAAACTTGCCCCCTCGCCGCCTTTGCTCCCTCCCATCCCCTCCGTGGCTTTGCTTTCGGTCCCAGGCGCGGGCTCGCTCTTTGCTGGGCATATGCTGTAGCCACCGTGCCGGAAGATGCCCTCCCAGGACGGCGCCACCCGGTCGCCGGCCCCGCCCAAGCGCCGTGCACCGGGGGAACTGTGCTCCGCCGAGGTCGTCGTGACCTATAAGCGCCGCCGCACAGCCACCCGCGGCGCCAGCTCTGACCCCGGAGCGGTAAGCATCGGCATCCCTAGCCGCGCGGCTCGTCTTCTTTCCCCCGCCCTCTTTTAGCTAATACAGTTGGAATATCTTGCTTTCTGACTCTCTGGTGCCACCAGTCAGCCAAAATTTCGTTTTGACGCGCCTAGATTCGCACACTCTGTTTCTTGAAATGCTATTGAATCTTGGTGGTGCCTTGCGATTCTTTACCCAATAGAGCAAATAAATTTTTCTCTGCAAAGATGTTCTGCATAACTGAACCGTGCTCATTGTGCTTCCATTGTTTGCTTTCTATATGCAGCCTTGTGCCACCATGGTGGCGTGTAGTGGCAATTCTCGCCAAGATGGGCACCAAATGCTGGCCAGACATTGGATTACTTGGAGGGACACATTGGAAGGCTTCCTGCAATCCCCAGGTGTAAATAAGGGTGGGGGGATTCAGAGCTGCATCCATGATGCGCTCAGATACAGCTGCTGTCAATCCGTGCAACAGGTCAGTGATAATGCTCTTGTTAATAATGCATTTAACAAAAGAAGCAAACTTTGTGTATAACTTCCTGACCAGATTTTTCCCTGACGGAAAGTTTCTCTGTCATTACCAGTGTAACCTAGATAAGGACCAACGTGCATCAGAAGAGCATCCTGCTGGAGCGGCAGATGTCAAAGAGATTAGTTCCTCTGTGTCATTAAAAGATGCAACTGCAGCATCTTTGGATGCCAACACAGCAATGTGCAATAATGCTCTCCTCGACATTTTAGTCTCGGAAAAGTTTGCCTTGTTGTGTGATTTGCTAGTTAAAACTTTCCATGTGAATAAGGTTCATGAGGTCATTGATTTAGCGAAAATTGACACCAACATGAGAAATGGGAACTATGCACAGAACCCGGAGCTGTTCAATGACGATATTCAGCAGGTAGCTATTTCTCAGTTATTCATTGGCAAAAGTAGCTGCTTTCCTTACTATTACTTTGTTTTATCTAATAGAGGCATGTAACAATCACTTCAGCTTGGCATCCAGCAGGCCTTTTATACACTGTAGTTTCAAAAACGGTCTCTGTATTTTTACCATGGCATCCTTGAGCACACATAGACTGAAATCATTGCTCATGCTGCTATGTGCGAGTGGGTCAATGCTGGGGTTTGTGATCCAAGCAAGAAAGTCTTGTTTCCCCTTTTCTGTTTATTTTCTTAAATGAACAGATAGCGAACAGCAATTACAATGTTTTTAGGTAAAATTAACTAATGGTCAGATTTGGTGTTGCCGTGTAGGTGTTAGCACTTAGCACCACCTCCTATACCTCTCAAAGACTTGCAATGCTCTTCTTAGCTCTTGCTTTTGGTGTTTTCACTTTTTCATCTATGTTTTTTTCTAGCTATCATTATTCTACGAAACATCCCTGAAGTTGCATAACATTCAGGCAAATAATACTTTAAATAACATGTTTTCTTATTCATATTTATGTATTTATCTTTGTGTGTGATTTAGATCTGGGAGAAGTTTGAACAAGTTGGCCGCGAGATGACAAGTCTAGCGAGCAATCTTCCAATCATTTCACGAGCTTCCTATCAGAAGCAAGTAAGTTTGTTGTTTTTGCTCCCTGTTCGTAAGAGATGTCTATGACCACAAACTCGACAACCGTGTCTCAAGCTGTTGTTGAGGCTTTAACTTGTTGCTATAATTCCTTCTTTATGCTGGTGCTGGGCATTACTCAAGATAGATTCTGTACAGGCTTCTGGAGTTTCTGAAGCAGAGGTTGCTGCCGAGCACAGGACTGAAGTAAGTGGCGTGTTTGGGGACAGTTTGCTGATCATGCTTTTTAGCTGTTATACTAATTGCATACTTCACTAGGAAACAAGTTTGGTTGGTGTTGTCCACAATATTCCAAAGGACTCCAATACCACCTTGCAGTTCTCCCCATGTGATTCTGGTCATTCTACGATACCCAAGGGGGCTGCAAAATGTGGGCTTGGGCGAATTTGCACTTGCAAGGAATGTGGAGCCAATGCAGAAGAAGAAAAAAGCCTAATCTGTGATGGTTGTGATACCACATACCACTTTGACTGTGTCAAGCGACTTCACCCTAACATGAAACAGATCCCAGCGACCTGGCACTGTCCTGACTGCAGCAACACGGGAAAGGGGTCGGCTGCAGGCGCCAAGAATAATGTTCACCATGACAGCTTGCATGGTGATTGTCCACTGTGCGACAAGCTAGAGGTGGTCAAGAAAATAGAACCGCCTGAAGTTGCGAGCGGAACAGAGTTAGCTGAAGAAAGAGAGGGGAGCTCGGTTCCGAGCGTGGAGGAAGACAACGATGAGCCAGACCTGTACACGACGGCCCTGTCAAAGTTGTGCAAGCACTGCGGCACGTGTGAGGACGACGACAAGCAGTTCATAGTGTGCGGTCACCCTTACTGCCCTTACAAATTCTACCACATCCGGTGCCTCAGAACAAGCCAGATCGCGCTCGAGAAGCAGAAGAAGCTGCAGTGCTGGTACTGCCCCTCCTGCCTCTGCAGAGGCTGCTTCAAGAACAAGGACGACGAGGAGATCACCCTGTGCGATGGCTGCGACGACGCCTACCACATATACTGCATGACGCCGAAGCGCACCTGTGTCCCCAAGGGCCACTGGTACTGTCCGCAGTGCAGCGTCCGGAGGGCAAGGGAAGGGTTGCAGAGGTACGAGAAGTCGATCCTGAAGAACATAAGCGTGCCAGCGAATCAGACTCTTGATAGCTAGTCTGGCCACGATTGGCCAAGAGAAGAAGTAATAAGCAGAAATAGCGTTCTGCAAAGATTTTTTTCTTGGCCAAAGCTTCACTAGGTAAAGGAAGAAAGAAAATGGACGATTCTTTGGCCCTCTTTGGAGGGCTTTATTATACGCTGGCTTGAATAGTTTGAAGCAGCCAGTCAGTTGTGTAGTTGATAGTTTTGCCGGGAGGAAGTCCTCTTTACCTGGTGAAAACATTACTTTAGTTTTATTGTTTCCCATTTGTGCGACCGCTGTGAGAGGGAACGCTAGTGTTGTGTTGTTCCCTTTTTGTAAGGAACAAAAGAATGATGCCCTTTTCTATCTTATTGTTATTATTGTTTGGCTAACTAATTTTTTTTCTGCACAAAATGATGAAGTGTGTTCAATATAGTACTGATATGACTGACGGGATATCTAGCGATTTTTTTTCCTGAAAGATGGAAATCTGTGATGACAAATCTTTTTGCAATCGGCTGTAATTATCTCACGTGCCACGTGTCCAAGCCTTTACACGCCACGTGCAAGGGTGAGCTGGTGAAATAAAGGGAGCAGCAACGCGTTACCATGCCAAAGAAGGACGGGGGTCTCTCCTCCTTCACACAAACCGAACTCTCAACCTAAAACCGGCACCGATCCTGGCCTGGGCAGCCTCTCCCTTCTTCCTCCTCTCTCTTCTTGGCGAGAGAGGGATCAACACAGCAGCCTTCAGTCCGCAGCTTTCTGGAAGGAGAACCGCCGGGGCCTTCCAGAATGGGTCGTTTCCCCCTAGATTAATTGCTACCAGTTATATATAGTACTCACGCCAGCCGCCTCTCTGCCGTTTCTCTTCTCCACTTCTCCTCCTCCTCCGTCTGGGCAGCCATCACGGGGTCGACGGAGGAGCCAAAGATGGGGAACGTGGCGACAGCCCGCGCGGTGCTCGCCATCCTCCAATGGTGGGGATTCAATGTCACCGTCATCATCATGAACAAGTGGATCTTCCAGGTCGCGATTCTTGTCAATCTCTCTATCTCTCTCTTTTTATTCTTCGTCCGTGAGGTTGGGTGTCTCATGTTTATGGATTGATCCGTGCGACAAAAAGGATTTGTTTTTATTATATAGTACTTACTCTCGTAGAGCAGATTACCTAATTTGTCTTTTTATTACTTAGTAATTTATCATGTTCATCGTTACATATGTAAAAAAATAATTATCTTCATGGCTGTAGGATGTTAATTACGCCTGTTATACAAATAGGATTTTTTTTTTTGAGGTTTGAGTTTTTTTTCTAGATCAGAATTTGAAGGCTTAGACTAGGAATTAGGAGAAAATAATTTGAAGGGATTGTAAAGTTGTGATTTTGACATGATGTAGAGATGGTAACTGAAAAATGTTCACCACGGAAGCACATAACTTGACGAACAACCAAGGTTCAGGTTTCGGAGTAAAGCTGGAATTATGTGCTGAGATATGTTTGATTGGTAGTAAAACGACATATGGATGACTAGTATTCCTTATGTGCTTCTTCGGCCATCTTTTTGCTTATAATTGCTTTCAGTTGTCGATCGGATGCGCTCAAGTGGAACTAGGATTGGAACATCCTGCACTACCTTTGACAGAATGAAGAGTGTAGTACTTCATTAGCAAAGAAATTTGTGTCCTCACTTATCCTGGAATAGAGCCCTTTTTTTTTGCTGTAGAGATTAAAAACGAATAATTGTTCGTGGCACTATTGAAGTCCCACACAGCTGGCGTGAACTTGGTGACTTAAAGTTTTTCTTCGATGCAGAAACTGGAGTTCAAATTTCCTCTGACCGTGTCGTGTGTCCACTTCATATGCTCTTCCATCGGAGCTTATATCGCAATCAAAGTGCTCAAAATAAAACCGCTGATCGAGGTTGCCTCTGAGGATCGCTGGAAAAGGATTTTCCCTATGTCATTTGTATTCTGCATAAACATCGTGCTGGGAAATATCAGCCTGCGGTACATCCCGGTCTCCTTCATGCAGACCATAAAATCTTTCACTCCTGCAACAACAGGTTTTCTGTTTCTCGCTCTTCATTCGACACAACTTTTTCGCAATTGCTGCCGCATATTCTGATGTGTTCTAAACAGTTATCCTGCAGTGGTTGGTCTGGAGCAAATATTTTGAGTGGCGCATCTGGGCTTCTTTAGTTCCAATAGTCGGAGGAATCCTCTTAACTTCAGTAACAGAGCTTAGCTTCAATATGTTTGGTTTTTGTGCTGCCATGGTTGGCTGCCTGGCCACATCTACAAAAACCATCTTGGCAGAGTCCCTACTCCATGGATACAAATTTGACAGGTAAACAGTAAGCTGGTCAGTTTACAATAGGAAATGATCTCATCGGATCTGCCTGAGTTTTACAACAACTGAATTTAGCTGATATGCTGTTCTTCTTTTCTTCTCTGCAGCATTAACACGGTGTACTACATGGCACCCTTTGCCACTATGATACTGTCGATACCAGCGATGGTACTCGAAGGGCGCGGCGTGATCAACTGGCTCTACACATACGATTCAACTGTCCCTGCACTAATCATCATAGTGACCTCGGGAATCATCGCCTTCTGCCTCAACTTCTCCATCTTCTACGTTATCCATTCGACGACGGCGGTGACCTTCAATGTAGCCGGAAATCTCAAGGTGAAATGAGACCCCCCCTTCCTGTTTCATTCTTCTTCTTCAGTTGAGTTTCTGGACTGAAAAACTGGTACCATCGTTGGCATGTAGGTGGCTGTCGCGGTGCTGATCTCCTGGATGATCTTCCGGAACCCGATCTCCGCCATGAACGCCGTAGGATGCGGCATCACACTCATCGGCTGCACCTTCTACGGCTACGTGAGGCATCTGATCTCCCAGCAGGCCGCGGGCGCCCAGAGCCCGCGTACCCCGAGAAGCCGGCTGGAGATGCTCCCTCTAGTAGGTGAAAAGCAAGAGAACTAGAGAAGATGTAGCATCAGGAGCCAGGACACACATATGTAGGCGGGCGCTGTTGAGTGGCATTTTTACCATAGGAATAATGAGAAGACAGCTGTAGGATATAAATTATCTTGAAACGGATTTTTTGCAACTCATATCTAGACCGTGCGTTTCATCGTGTGGACGGACAGGATTTAGCATTGAATCACACTGAAATGGATGGTCCAGATAACTTTTGGGCCTAGAGAGGCAAGACTTTTCATAGGATACGTATTTTGGTGTTAGCTCCGATGGTCACCCGGCTTTCGTTTGCTGCTGCTGTTCTCTGTTAGTTGGTTTTGGAATGCTTAATTGTTATTATCTGACATTTTTGGTACGTGTTGCTGCTGAACTGAAGAGATACTTCGCTGTGGTATTATATATGAATTATCCATCCGGTTAGTGACGCAATCATATAAATTTCGGACACCGTATATATATCCAATCTAGGTTTTACTTTATAGCTCTTTGTCTTGTGTTGCTGCTCCTGTGAGCCTCTCTGTACTGATCTATGAATGAAAATCAGCAAAATGCATATCTGCTGCTTTTTCGTCCAAAAAAAAAGAAGAAGTAAAAAACAAAGCAAAAAAGTACTACTTGGGGGCCGGCGATGAGGGCTAGCTAGGCGCATGGCTTTGGGTATTGGTGTCCTACGTATTTGGCCTTTGCGTTCTCGCACTTTGAGGATGTGCCTCCCTGTCCCTTGTACTTGATGTCGATCTCCTGCAGCACGACGCCCTGGCAGGGGACGCCGCAGCGGAGCATGACGGCGACCGGCAGCGTCGCCGTGCCCTTGATGTTCTTGAAGGTGATGTCGTTGAGGGTGACGCCCGGAGACGTACTTGTGCTCGCAGTTGTAGTAAGGGGCAGTACTTCTGGTCGATGATGATGGGGTTCTGCACGTCCTTCATCACCATGTTCTCGAACACCATGTGGCCGGCCTTGCTCTTGGTGGGTGAGTTCTCCCAGGTCTTGATCCTGACCCCGTTCATGGTGCCCTCGAAGGTCATGTCGTTGACGTGGATGCGCGTGACGTCCCCCTCGCCGACGTAGCGGCCCAGGCTGCCGACGCTCATGCCGTGGCCCGGGCCGCAGTGCACGCGCGCGATGTCGATGTTGTCGTTGCCCTGGCCGATGGAGATGCAGTCGTCGCCCGTGCTGATGCGGGTGTCGGTGATCACCACCCCCGTGCTGCGCTCGATGTGGATGCCGTCCGTGTTGGGGCTCGTCCCCGGCGCGTTGATCCGCAGGTTGAGCATCTTGATGTTGTTGTTGGTGAGCAGCGCGAAGTGGAAGAACTTGGGGTTCACGGAGGTGATGTCCCGCACCACCGTGTTCTGGTTGTTCACCAGCAGGACGCTCTGTGGATCGGTCGGTGCAGTTAGCTAGTGCGATGCGCGCAGGTGTAAAGAAAGAGAGAAATTCAGGGACTAGTGCTGACGGTTGGGAGGACTTTGCAGTCCTTTCGGATGGGGCACTGGTTGAAGGGCCATGAGGATGCGCCCTGGCCGTCGATGACGCCGTTCTGGCCGGCGACGGTGAGGCCTTTCACCCACCCGAACTCGATCCAGTCGTTGCCGAAGCGCTTCAGATCCGTCGCCGCCTTGAGCGTGCCCTGCAAGCGCAACCACATTCATTCCAGTGAGCCATGTCGTGTGGATCGATCGTGTCTGCATTATATAACTGCAGCAGCGCAGGGACAGAAAACTGCTTGCCTGGAGCAAGAAGGTGAGGGCGGAGGCCTTGCAGGGCCCGTGAACTGCGTCGGCCCGATGTAGTAGGTCCCCGGCGGGATCGTGAGCGTCACCGTGCCGGCGGCTCCGCACGCCGCCTTCCACGCCGTCATCAGGGCCTGCACCAGAGCATCGAGATCACGGCATTAATCATAGGGTGAATGAGCGCAGGAAAGAAAGAAATACCACAGCTAGCTAGCCGAATTGAGAAACGTATACGTACCTTGGTATCGTCGGTGTGGCCGTCGCCTTTAGCGCCATAGTTCTTGGCGTTGTAGCTGACCGCGCCACCGTGGTAGGAGGACGTCACGTTCGTAGCCGCGGCCACGCGGGATGCAGCGCAGAGCGCGACGACGACGACAACCAGTAGTCCTCAGCCGCGCCTCCATGATCGACCAAACTAGCTAGCTACCAAGCTCCTCCTCGCCGTCCAACTCGATCAGCTAGCTAGCAGCACACCATAAAATCCTCCAAATCTCCGGTATCCTCCCTCACGATCCAGCAATCGATCCTCTCCGCAGTCAGAGCATGTGCGCGAAGATCGATTCGTCGTCGGTGCAGACCGAGAGTGCGAATCCAGTCGACAATGTGGCCAAGGTTTTTCTGGGGGGAGGGGGGTTAATAAGGAATCTGTTGCAGGGTTCGGGAGGTGGCTAAGTTTAGAGCACTTGGAGCTCTTCCCGCGGCAGTTCTGTGGAGCACCTTGATCAACTAGACTAGAGGCGATGGCTGGGCAACCGCCGCCGCATGCGTGGATCCATGTCTTGTGCTCTGCCCACTTTTTTTTGCTCCGCAGCGCGCCAGCTTTCTTCCCGGACTGCGCTCAAACCCGATTTGAATCAATCTAAACACATCGCCCGCACGAAAACCATGTGGGCCGGTCCAGTGAATAAGCCCACACACTGTGGATCGATCTAAATATTCTCCTAAGTGCGCTTTCAGGGCATCTCACTGGACTGAGATTGGGATGAGCCTGCACAGAGCAGAATGGTACGTACTCCCTCCGTTCCACGATATAAGATGTTTTAGACTTTTTCCATATTCACATACAAACACATGTATCTAGACACATTTTAGCGTATATATACACTCACTTTAGTGTGTATCTAGACAACATGTGAAATAGCTAAAACATCTTATATTATGGAACGGAGGGAGTACTTAGTACATTTACATTTTACATATTCTCAACAACAAAAAAACTCAGTGCATTTTACATTTTAAGCGTAAAATAATAAGACTTGAAATACAGAGGTACGGAATGGGTAGCAAAAAAAAAGGGCCACGCTCGGTGGAACACAAAGATACGGAAAGGCTAGCAAAAAGAGAGAAAAAAAGTAACACGCTCGGTGGGACTCGAACCCACAATCCTTTGATTAGAAGTCAAATGCCTTGTCCATTAGGCCACGAGCGCTTGGTGTTACGTACTTTGATACAGCTTATTTAACCTATATGATGGTAGGCTAAGACCATTATTATTCGCAGGAAAAATACGATAAATGATTTAGTGCTCGGGCAGTCAGTCTGGTCTATTTTCAGGTGTGTTGCGCACTAGCAGGTCTATGTTCGTATATATTCTTATTTTTACATGATATTTGACAAATTCGTACTCTATTAATTTGCTCTATATTCATTCCACCTTTATTGAGCCCATGATTCCCAACGCACCTCCGCTAGCGGGCATGACCTAGCGCCATGTCCAATCCTGAGGTGCCTAATTGGGCGCTGACCGTAAAAATAGCAATGACACACCATGTAGTTCTTGCGCAAGAGCATCTCTGCTAGTTGTAATCTGCAGGCCCTACCGGATTAGTACATCGATTTTTTTTCCTCCTCGCCAAGAAAATCTTGTTCTAGCGCAAGATGACTCGGCAGTCAGCTACCAGGAAATCTACCCTCATGCTTGGCACAAGTTCCTCGGTGGTAGATGGCGAAATCTGAGATCTTTCTAGGGGTTAATACATGTTCTATTTGTATTGCCTCAAATATGGCTTAAAGTGGAAAACTTTTCCTCTTGCTGATAAGTGGGCCATACATTGCTCTTTTAGATGTTGGGTATCCTCCTCGTGTGTGTGTGTGTGTTGTGAGAAGATGTCCATTTCAATCTTTCAAACGTCTTAAATAGATATAGAAACCCACTGCCCATTAGTGTTATGAATCAGGCTAATTTTAGACTTTGCATGGACGAGGAACGTTAACCCTCTCAGTCACTCATCACAATTTGGTGTGATGAAAAATCACAGGTTAACCTCCATTGGAGAAGAAAGAAAGAAAGAAAACCATGAGAGAAGGAAAGTAAAGAAGTTGAAGCAACATCTTGAGATCAACACCAAGTGTTTCCCCCACAAGGTTCTGAAGTCTGAATTTACTACCTTGCCTCTTTCAAGCTGTGGTTTCACCATATTTGGTGATATTGTTCTTATCTCCGACTCTTGTACTCTTGTGCCTCAAATCTTTTTGTTGCATCCAACATCTGTGATATATTGGTGTATGAGATCCTCCCACCATGATAATAGTGGAAAAAGATTTGGGTGGCTCAGGGCCATGTTTTTTCTCACTCACTTTGATATGGTTCCCATGTAAAAAGATTGGTACCCCCATGTATTTATTTGCTATTGTTGTTCTGATAATCTCTCTTCTTAGGATAGACATTGTCTATCCCTGGGTGTGAGCGTATCTTTTGAGGACAAACATTGTCAACCCCTTAGTGTGAGCTAGACGTGTCATTTCTGCTCCATATATGTTAGATGCATATATTTCTATTTGACACGAGCAACGATCCATGAGTTAGTACACAAGTGGTTCAGAAGTTTACATTGATTATGCCGTGTATTTTAAAATTACAGTGTGCTAATCTCTATTAAGGGTTAACCGATGTGAACGATTTTCCTAACGAAATGTCATCATAAATCAAGGTTGCTCGGAGGTTCCTGCTCACAATGGCTTTGGATGAAGGACATGATAAAATTTGATTCTTCCAATTTCTCATTATGGAAGCGCATGATGAAATATATCCTTTATTGTATGGATTGGTATGATTTAATTGTGAAACATAAGATACCGACCAGTGTCATAGAAGAAGAATAGAGAGTGTTGAACCGAAAGGCAGTAGGTATGATTCAGTTGTACATCAACCATAATATATTTCACCATGATGCAACCGAAACAAATGCGTATGAGATGTGGAAGAAGTTGGAGTGAATGTATGAGAGGAAGACAACTATGAACAAGGCATAGATAATCAAAAGACTTGTAAATCTTGAGTACCCAGATGGCATCATTGTGACTGAAGACTCGAATGTTTTCTAGTGCCGTATAATTCAACTTTCAAGCATAAGATCAACTTAGAGGATGAGGTGCAACCATTGTTACTACTGAGTTCCATGCTCGACAGTTAGAACACGCTTGTTTTGTCCGTTAGCAATTCAGCTCCGGATGGGAAGTTGGCTTTGGAGATGGTGAAGAATAACATGCTCAAACAAGAAGCTACAAAGAAGAAAAAAGCTTCTTCTGATGCGTATGTCGCTGAATCCCATGGTACCGCGGGAAGGAGGAGGGTTACATAGCCAGTGGGTTGAACGCGCGGTTAAGGTGGAAGGATTTCGGTAACGGGATTGTACACCATTTTCCTAGCTCCGGGTTCGATGGCGGTGACCGGAACCCTACGTGTTGCTTTTTTTTAAACAAGGGGAGGGCACATACGTGCCCAAATTTCATTAGCTCAAAAGCATAGTATAGAGATGATTACAATGTCCTGTTTGTTTTTATTCGTAAAGTAGTTCAAAACAGGACAAGCAATGTTGCTATGAGCTGGATTCCTGCATGAAAGTGTAGGGTGTGAATCCAATGATCGCAACGCTGATGTGCATAATTGTGGGAAATTATATTAGTGTTCCTTGATATGTGTTGTACTGATGCTTGAAGAGGCTGGAGGCTGGCTTTTATTTGCATCGCCAATGGCCTGATCTCCCAAAGCACAGAAGAATGAGCAATAGTGGGAGCTAGAACTGAGCTGGCCACATAGCTATTATCTGTGAAGAAACCTGGAGATGTAATGTTTAACCTTGCTGCCATATCAGCTGCAAGCATGAGCGCTAGACTTTCTGCAATAGAGACCAAGGGAACAATGGAGGCTGCTGCAAATACAAAGATGTCAGTGCGTCTTCCCTGCTCTGGCCAAGTTGCAAAAATGATTAATCCAGCCGTAGTGGCTTCTCCATTGACAGATGGTTTCCAAGCTGCATCTACATAGAATCTAGGACCTGTAAGGAAGTTGGAATATTTGTCCATGTTAGGTTGTGATGCTTGGGCCACTGTTGTATGTGAGGTAATTAGATCTTGCACTATTTCTTGATCCTGCAGCAGAGCATTAGTGGCAATTGCAATTTGACGAGGTTTGTTTTATTTCCTTGATTTCCATAAGAACCATGGAAAGCTAAACATCGTGGTTAGATTAGCATGTGGATGGTTATTTTGTAGAATATTTTAAATTATTAGAGAGATGGAATTGCAATTTTGGGCAAAAATATCAATCCTGATAAACCACGGATCGTGAAACCAAGCTGCTCTCGCAAAGGGTCAAAACAAAAGGATATGTGTGTCATCTTCAGTCAGTCCACATCTAGAGCATAGAGGCGATATGTGTTTGGACCTGGATGCGGCCCTTGATCTTGATGGGAGAGCCCGACGAAGAATTCTCCAAGCAAATGTCTTGACTCTCGGAATCAGTTGTTTGCACTTCCAAATCGAGTTTAGTAGCTGTTGAGTTAATTCATCTGGTTTCCTTGGCTTCGGCATACCTGCATCCTACAAAACTGCAAACAAAGACGATATCCAGATTTGGAATTGAATTTTCCATTTGGGGTTAGTCTCCAACAGAGTATGTCATCGTCGTTAGATGGAATAATAGGAGTAGCCTTGATGATGTTAGCAGAAGATGGTTTCCTTGGCTTTGGCATACCTGCATCCTGCAAAAACTGCAAACAAAGACGATATCCAGATTTGGAATTGAATTTTCCATTTGGGGTTAGTCTCCAACAGAGTATGTCATCGTCGTTAGATGGAATAATAGGAGTAGCCTTGATGATGTTAGCAGAAGATTGGGAGAAAAGTTGATCAACAAGAGGTTCATTCCATTTGTTTTCATTATTTATCACTAGTTGTCTAACAGAAGAAGGATAGGTAAAAGAGGCAGGCTGAATTATTAGATCATTGTATATGCTTTGCCAAGCTGGGTACCAAGGTGTGTTCCAGACAGAGATTTCCCCATTAGCAATTTGATAAAAAAGAGTTATTTTGAAGAAGAGGGGTAACTTTGAGAACAACAGACCAGCAGGCGGATTTTGGAACATTCGGTTTGGGCCTCCAAATTGAAGTGTCATGGAAGTACTTGGATTGCGAAATACGGTAGAGATGGCTACTGGGCTGCGAAGCAATTCTCCAAAGGCCTGAAAGAATAAGGCTATAGTTGAAGGCCTGCAAGTTTCGAATACCTAGTCCACCTTCTTTTTTGGCGCGCAAATATATTTCCAAGCTTGAGACACAGAGACTTAGAAGGAGTATCAGTGTTAACACCAGACCACCAAGAAGTTCTAATCATAGCCGTAACTTTTTCAATAAACTTTTTGGATAAAATAATATTCGACATGTAGTAGACAAGAATGGAGGAAAACACCGAATTTATAAGCTCTAATCTTGCTGCATGGGATGGAGAGTTTTCCTTGTAGGTACCAAGTTTAGATCTAAATTTGTCTAAAACAAAGTTGTAAACTTCAGATCTGTTTTTTCGAAGGAAGAACCAAAGAATGTCCCAAGTGTATAAAAGACTCATCAATATTGGGTACAAGAAAGACTTTTAAAATTTCTTCCTTATAGTTGGGAGATACAAGTTTACTGAAAAGTATACCTGATTTGTTCCAATTCGGTAATTGACCTGAGGCTTGGCAAAAGATGTCCAGGCTTTGTATCATTGCCTGAGCTTCCTCATAAGTAGTTGCACCACAAATAATTAAATCATATGCAAATAAGAGCGAGTGAATTAGTGGGCATGCAGGTCAAGAATAATTCCATTGAGATTATTAGCCGATAGAGCCTCCTCTAACACAAGTGACAATTCATTGATAGCAAGGACAAAAATATAAGGTGATAAAGGACATCCTTGTCGTATTACCCTGTCTGAAACAAATTTCGCAAAAGGTTGACCATTAACGATAACAGAAAAGGTGGGTGATGAAATGCACTCATGGATAAGTTTTATGAAATGACCATGCAACCCTTTACGAGCAAGAGCCTGGAGAATAAAGTTCCATTCTAATCTAACAAAGGCTTTGGCCAAATCTATTTTTAACAGATAAGCCTTTTCCTTCCAAGAAGACAACTGACGTGGGGATGACTCCTGGGCCTATCGGATGAGCCTACCCGGTCTGAGGCCCAGCACTAAAGCCCAGTATGAGGGGCTACCCCGTGGTTATAGAAGGTCCAACTACGGCCCATCCTCAAGACTTGCGGGTCAAGAAGGAAAGCTTCCACCGACTAGAACTAGGGCTTGTAACCCCCCGGATACGGCTTGAGACCCAACCACCTATTTAAGGGCTGGGAGAGCCACCCGAGAGGGGACATCCAATCTAGGTTTTCACCATTGTAGCCGCAACTCGAGATCCAATCTCTCGACCTGCGCATCCACCATTGTAAGCAATCACCATAATACACAGACAAACAAGCAGGAGTAAGGGTATTACCTCTACGAGGGGCCCATACCTGGGTAAATTGCGCCCCCTGTTAGCCGTTGTATCCGCCAATGCCTATATCATTCCTCTACTCGAAACACTACCGGTTCACCCGAGGGATTTGTCGACATGAGTCATCGACAACAGCTGAAAAGAGTGAGTGATTTCTTGAGCAATAATAATGTTGTTACTAATTCGACAACCTTCAATAAAAGCTTGTTGATAAGGATGAATGTAATCTGGAAGCATTTGGCAACAACTTTGTAAACCACATTGCAAAGGCTTATTGGTCTGTAATTAGTGGGAACTACGGGAACCGTTTTTTTTTGGAATCAGAGCAATGTGTATGTGTCATTTATGTGAGTAGGGAGATGTTCATTAGTAAAGAAGGAAGAAATAAGAGAAGCAACATCATCCTGATACGTCTCAAACGTATCTATAATTTCTGATGTTTCATGCTGTTTTCATGTCATATGCTACATGTTTCCTATACACTTTATGTCATTTTAAAGGATTTCGTGAGACTAACCTATTGACAAGATGCCACAGAGCCAGTTCATGTTTTCTGCTGTTTTTGGTTTCAGAAAAATTGTTCTGAAAATATTCTCGAATTGGACGAAACAAAATCCCAGAGTCCTAGAATTCTCGGAGCGTCAACGGAGTCCAAAGGAGACCCGGAGGGGGGGGCAACATGGTGGACACACCTTAGGGGGATGCGGGTCCCCTGGCCACGCCTACAGGTGGTGTGGGGCCCCCGGATGCCCACCGATATCGCCCTTTCGCCTATTTATTCCCCCCGAGGCATAAACCCTAAAATATCCAGGCTCCTTCCACGAAAAGTTCCGTAGCTCCGCCGCCATCGCCGATAAATTTCGGGGGATAGAAATCTCTGTTCCGGCACCCTGCCGGGACGGGGAAGTGCCCTCGGAGCCATCTCCATCGACTCCACTGCCATGTTCATCGTTGTTGCTATCTCCCATGATAAGGAGGGAGTAGTTCTCCCTCGGGGCTGAGGGCTCTACCGATAGCTATGTGTCTCATCTCTCTCTCCCATCGTGTGATCTTTATGTGATCATGAACTTTGTAATCTAGTTGAATACATAGATGTTACTCTTCATCTATTATGCTACTCAATTGGTTTTGTTATGAGATCTCGTAGACACTTTGATCACGGTGTAAAGGTGACAGTGTGTGCACCGTGTGGTTTAGCATGATATTTTTTTTTTGTTGGATGACCCTATGAAATTATGGTGTTTGTTTGGAACCATCTAGGTCTCATGGTGATAGCGTGGGGATTACCTAGATGGGGAAATGCGAACTCTAAGGAGTGCTCTTATAGCCCTACGCAATGATTGTTGTTTGTTATCCGACCGGAGAGTGGCTCGGAGTAGCATTGTGACGAGATTATATTTATGCATTCAACTATGTTATTATTGTTGAGAGTGTCCACTAGTGAAAGTATGATCCCTAGGCCTTGTTTCTAAGCATTGAAACATCGTTTACAACCAGTTCTGCTACATGTTTGCTTGCTGCCATTTTTATTTCAGATTGCTATTATCACTTATAATCATCCATATTACTTGTATTTCACTATCTCTCTGCCGAACTAGTGCACCTATACAACTTACAATTGTATTAGTTGTGTTGGGGACACAAGAGACTTCTTGTATCGTAATTGCAGGGTTGCTTGAGAGGGATGTCTTTGGTCTCTAGCTCCCTGAGTCTTTGGGGGCACATTTTAGGGATTCCTAGGCTCTTGCCGATACCTTGTCAGTTCCATCCCATTGCTTTCATGGTGCCTGTTGCTATTGAAGGTTGATACTGATTTTTATCTCAAACAACCACCCATCAAGCCTTGAAGTCTGGTGGCACTGCCTGAACAAGATCCCCTAATTGGTCGAAAGAATCCAAACTGCTAATCTGGCAGGCCGGACTAGGACGGATTTTGAAAGAATCAGGCGGATGGATCTAATCCAGGTTGTCGTATCCAGGTTACTCTCTAGATTTGGAGATTTTTGTAGCCGTGGAGAATGCTAGATGAACTAGAAACTGATTGACTGGAGGGATAGATCAAGGGGAAGAGAGATAGGAATCAAGATGAATCAGATAGTGGATTTATCCTTGGAGAGATCAAACGGGAAGAATCGAGAGGAGGGAGGCAACGCCAAACGCCACACAGGGGTCTCTTTCCAGAAAGTCATCGCGGATAAACTAGAATTTGATTGACTGAGATAGATAGATCAAGAGGTAGTGAGTTAGGGGCGTATTATATTAGACATTATGACCGAGGAATTCTCAGATTAATACCTGGGCCTGCCTGCAATGGGTGAGAGCGAAAATAAGTGATTGCTTTTTTAGTTAATAGAGTGTGTAACTCTATAAATTGATGGATGGAGAAACTCTTGTCTATTGATGGCAAGAAGGTGGTTCTCAAGTCGACAGTGTAAGCTATACCATCATACGCAATTTCGGCCTTCAAGATTGCAAAAGAAATTTACAAAGGAATCACATATGCGTTGTCACAACATTGGTGGGGTGACTATGCAAATCGAAAAGAGATGCACAATCTAGCATGATGGAAAATATCAATCCAAAGAAGCAAGCGGGAATAAGGTTCCGTGATATCCGCCGCTTTAATCTTGCACTGCTAGCTTAGGGCATCTCCAGTCGTTGCACCCCCCAGGGCCCAAAACGCCGCCGTTTTGGGGCCGCCGCGGCGCCAAACAGCGCTAATCTGGAACCTGGGGGGCAGGCTTCCTAGTCGCTCCCCGAGCCCAAGTTTCGGCCCAAACAAACACAATTTGAAAACTAGGCGAATTTTATTGAATTTAGGCGAAGTTCGTACATATTCGATGCGAATTTAAAAACTAGAACGGAAATTTAAACTAAAACTAATCTACTGAAGCCCGAGGCTTGCGGCGATGGCCTGGCTATAGTCGCCGTCGTCGTCGCCGTCGTCGTCGTCGTCGGGGCCGTCGCCGGGGCGCTTGCTCGGCCCCTGTCCGGCGTCGCCGCAGCCATCCCACCTGCTCGCCACGAGGGCTTGCTGGATCTCGTCCTCGTCGCGAGGACGACGTAGGCGGTCTCCTGCGTCGGCGAAGGGGGAGGGGCGCGGTGGTGGGCCGCGTTGGCGGCGGCCTCCTTTTCGCGCGCCGCCTTGAGCTTATCGGCCTCCGCGAGCACGCGGCGCTGGAGCTCCAGCTCCGCCGCGGTGCTATCCCGCAGGCTCCAAGTCGCGGCGGCGTCGGCGTCGAGCGGCTGGAGCGTGTTCAAGGAGAGCTGCTCCGCGACCTTCTGGTCGGGCCACTCATCCTCGTCGTCGCCGGCGTCCTCGGTCTTCGGGCGAACCACGCGTTCGAAGCGTGGCTCGCCGATGCGGAGGGCGCCGCCGCTACGCCTGCGGGCTGGCGCGCCGGAGTTCAGGAAGGGGGGGAGACAGAGAGGGAGTGGGCGCCGGAGGAGCTCGACGTGGCCGAAGACGAGGAGGCGCCCGTCCGCCGCGCTTCCCACGCCTGGTTCTGCCGGGGTGGCATCTCCAGGCGCGGCTCGTTGCCGGCGTGGATGTGGTCCACAACCCACTCAATGGTGCGGTTGGGGCCACTCCACCAGCGGCGGCGCCCGTTGGCGTTGAAGCGGCCGTCGACAGGCCCGTTGTCGTTCAGGGAGGCGAGCTCCCTGTCGCGGCGAGTGGTGAGCTGCTGCCACCAAAATTCGTCGAAGCCTGACTCCGGGAAGCGGTCGGCCTCCTCCATGCCGGCGCGCACCTCGCGGATTGCGCGCCGAAACTCGGCGTCCATGTTGGGGAGCGGAGGCACGGGCACCCCGCCGCCGCTGAGCGTCCAGCGGCTCTGCCCAGCGCCGGAGCTCAGGAGGCGGCTGTCCGGCGGGCACGGGTAGCCCGCGCGGTACAGCGCCATCGCCTCGCTCCGACGAAGGTGGCGGCGTGGGAAGCCGTTGGCCGCTGCGTCGTCCTTGTAGCTGGCCATTTTTTCGCTGCGTGGAGAACGGGGGAGAGGAGAGCGCCGAGGGGAAGAAGAGGAGATGAGAGCTCCGGTGGAAGAATGGCCAGCGCGGCGAGCAGCGGGGGGATTTTATAGGCGGCCGGGCAGTTACTGCGCGCGCGTCCCCTCGCTGCCGCCCGCCACGCCATTACACCGGCAGCCTTTGAACGGGCGCATGCACTGGGCGGCCGCCACGCCATAAATGCCGGCAGCCTTTTGACCGCGCGCGAGCCGAGAAGACGATCACGGGATGTTCTGTTCCCGCGCTTTTTCGTCGGGTCACTGACAGAGCTGGCCCGCGCGCGCGACCGCGCAGTTTCGCCCTCCCCCCAGGGTGCCGCGGCGCGAAATAGCGCCGAAACGGCGCCATTTGGGCTTCTGGGGGGCCGAGTGGTGAGGAAACGGCGCTATTCGCCGCTTCCGGCGCGAAAAAGGCCGCCTGGGGGGCTCTGGGGGGGGGGGGGGGGGGGGACGACTGGAGATGCCCTTAACAAGCATAGAGGCTAGTGCAAGAGCGAGATTCACTCTGTGCTCGAGAGTTACAAGAGCCGGTAAGTCCAAATTTAGCATATCACGGCTCCTGATGATCGCTCAGAATTTTTTCAGCTGAGTTTCGTGTCAGCATATTAGCCAATTACGGATGAGTAGTTCGATTTTGTTGCTAGTATTTTGATGGTTGATTCATGTATCCATCTTACTTGATTGTATACTTCCATAACAATGCAATAAAAAGTTGTGTGCACCAATCGATGCAGAAGCTAGGCTATCCTCCATTTCGAACAAAAAAAAAGCGAGAGCTGGTAAGTCCAAATGTAGCCCCGAGCTACATGTAGGATTTTTCTAAAGATTTTTTTTACAACTCTAAAATATAATTTCTAAAAATTTCAAAAATAAATAGCTACATATAGCTCGGGCTACGTATCACAGCACTTGTTACGAGCCAAATATTTTGAGATCTCCTCAATGCAGAGTTGTAAAAATGAAGCTCGTTTAACATGGCAAAGTGAAACCAAGGAATGGTGGATGGGTCAAGCCACTGAATGACTTGGTTAAAATCAATGTGGATGCCTCCTTTGATGCTGATGATCTAGGAGGCAATACATGAGCAGTTATCAGGGATGGCCGAGAAGAATATGTCGCTGCATGCAGTACTAAGATGCTCATGACGCGTTAACAGCGGAAGCCATTGCTTTGAAACAAGTTTTGATGCTTGCTCAATCTTTGGGATGCAACAGAATCATAGGATCATGATGGACTCCTACTGTCCGGAAGTTATTGATACAGCGAAGAACAGGAGCCAAATATTTTCCATGGGATAGCCGCAGGCGTGTTGGACGTTTAATCAGAGACTTACTGAATTTTATTTTATCGTCACGCCTTTAGAGAAGCTAATGCGGCAGCTCATGAGATTCAAGTTGTGAAAAAGAGTACAATCTCATCTCATTTTATTAGTACTACACTTGGCTTGACGAAACGAACAATACTCGAAATTAAGCAATCAAAATCCGGCCACAAGTCCACAACAAGCACTACAAATTACGTACAAAACAGAGATACAGTTCATACACCCTGCATGTACACGCACGCCGAAAATGGAATACATCTAGGATAAAACAATTTTATCAGCCAGTGAGCTCCTCCTCCTTGTGGGTCTCGATGACGAGGTCGGACTGGGGGTACGCGGCGCAGGTGAGCACCCATCCGGCCTCCACCTGGTCGTCGTCGAGGAAGCTTTGGTCGGACTGGTCCACCGTGCCGGAGACCACCTTGCCGGCGCAGGAGGAGCAGGAGCCGGCGCGGCAGGAGTATGGCAGGTCGATGCCTTCCTCCTCGGCGTGGTCGAGGATGTACTCGTCGTCGGGGACCTCAAGGTCGACCTCCCCATCTGGCGTAATCAGCTTCACCTTGTACGTCGCTTGGGCGCGAAGCCTCATGCCCCTGGCGGCCGTCGACGTCGACGACCTCGGCAGGGCGACGCGGGTGGCGGCAGGCGCTGAAGGGGCGGCGGGGCAGAGGGAAAAGGGCGCCCGGAGGCTGCTCACGACGGTGGCCATTGCGGCGGAGCTGTGAGCTAGCTTGGGAGGTGGATAGATGGCTGGAGGACAGGATAGTGTTGGAGTGTGACTGTGTGAGGTCGGTGGCGCGGGCTCGGCTTATCCTGAACGCCAACGGTTGGGTTGGAGCTACCACGTTCACACGCTGACGCTGAAACGGATCTATGCCACCCGGCTGGAGCTAGATGCCACCTTGGATGTCGACAAGGCGCGTGGAGGCCATGGGATGGGGTGCATTGGGGTATTCTGGATGAAGTTTTGGTTACAAACATAGTACAATGCTGAAATCACATTATGTTGTGTTGCATGTACCTAGTGCCAAACTATTCTCTGTTCCTGTTTTTGTGCTAGTTATATATCCATCCCCTTTCTCCTGTTTCTTTCTGAAAAAGAGACGCAATTTCTGCCTTACTCAAGTTGATGTATTTTTGCTTGCCGAGGTAAGGTGATTATAGTAAAAAAAAAAGGAAAGACTCCTAGGTGGATAGGTGCGCAATTGCGGCGAGATACGATAAATATTTGGGGTCGCCTTAACTCAAGCTATAGCTTCTTCTTCTTCTTGACGGGAAATTGTACGAGAAAATCGCTCCGACATTTTTTTGTAATATTAGAAAAGGTGTTGCTCCAAGCTATAAGGTTTCTAACCACTGTGATAAAAAAAAAACATACTTCTTTTTATCCCTATGATTAACCGTGAACATTTGATGCCAACATTTTTTACACCACTTCTCAAAAGTTGGGGCTTCGTTCTAAAACATATTCTTGTGTGTGCAATCCATATGTCCCGTAATGCCATGATGAGTCTATGAAAGAAGCGAACTTGTAGCTTACCCCTGATGTCTCTTGAAACACTCCATGAATGGAGAGGCCACGTGTTCTGTTTGGACAAATGAAATCCACCACTTCTGCGAAAAAGAGCATGGACCTAATAGATGTATAAGAGCACAATAATAGCTTTGGGCAGTGAAATCTTTTTCCTTCAAAAGTTTATTGATGTGAGCCTCTCATCGAGAAGTAACAGGATAAAACATTATGTTTTTTACACGAGCTTTGCAAAATTCCTGCGGACGGTTGACCAACATTGTTTCTTTAAATCGGGCAAAAGATTTGCCTATTTTATTCATATAGAAGAAGCAAACATGGTTTGGCCTATGCCATCAGAAAATAAAAAAGATACACAGTTATTGCAAGATCTCTCCTATGTGTTTGGCCCCAGCCAAAATCCAGTTCTTGCTCTCGTCCTTTATTTTTTGCAGCAACACAAGGGGCGGAGAAGCCACGTTGTTGAAAGTCCTGGTGTTTTTTTCTTTCCAGATTTCCCATCCAATAAGGATTATCGCCGTCTGTAACCCCTTAGGGCAGCTCGATGGCGACCTGGCAATGGAATGCCAGTATTGCAGGACCGTGGGACGCCCGGTCCCCATGTCCTGCATCAGGGAGGGGCAAGAGAGCCAAGAGGCCACAACCCGCCAAATGCGCTTGGAATAATGACATTCGAAGAGGATGTGTCTGACGGTCTCGTTGTGGCAGTTACAGAGCTGGCAGGCAGTGTTGTGGGGCCATCCTCTGATGGCACTGGTAGAAAAAAGGCCTTCCATATGCCCCCTTCAGTCCCCAAAATGTCCGAACCGTGACTAAAGGGGTCTTTAGTCGCGGTTCGGGAGACGACCCGCGACTGAAGGTCTTGAGTGGCGGTTGGGGTAGCGCGCGGAGCGATTTAGTCCCGGTTGGCCTGGCCACCCGCGACTAAAGGTCGGAACTGCTCGCCTCCCTGTCTTTAGTCCCAGTTGGCCTGGCCACCCGCGACTAAAGTTCCAAACTGCTCGCCTCCCGCGCGGTTTTATTTCGCGAGCGAGAGACAGAAGGTCATTGCTACAGTGCGCGCGCGGCTCTCTTCTCTTCTTCCTCCACCCATGGATTCTCCCGTTTTCAAGGTTCTCCATGTGCCCACACCATGCGGCAAAAATCTCTACGTCGCCTATACCAATAGATGCGAGAGGCTCCCCGAAGCTCTTAGCCGTTTGAGCAATCTCTATGAAGCCGATGAACACCACAAGTTCTTCGGGCTTGATCTAGAGTACACGGCCAATCAAAAGGATGTGGTCGTCATCCAGATTGCCTATAAGGAAACCATTTTGGTCTTCCAATGGGCAAGGTACGCACACGTACAATCTCTTGTAGGATAGCTGTTGCATTTTCGATTTGTTGTTGCATTGGAAGAATACACGTGTTGCAACAATATGTAACACATGTTCCATTTTTGTTGTTGTAGTAGTTCAAAGCAATCTCCAGAACTTGTTGATTTTCTTGTCAACAAAGGTTACGACTTTTGTAGCGTGGACATCACAAATGACTGGCAGAAGATGATGCGCACGTTGGGTATTGAGATACGTGAAGACCACTACGTTGATCTTCAGGACTTGATCCATTTTGATGAGTTGTACGGTCACAAGACCGGGATGGCTCAGATGGCAACTGCCTTCATCCACCACGACTACAGAACCATGAAGACTTGTTTCCCCTCGAGGAATCACATGTATTGGGGGAAGAACCCACTTGACCGGATCAATCTCGAGTATGCAGCAATAGATGCATACGTTGCGTTCGAGTTGTTCCGCATCTACTCTTCGGAGCTCGAGTAGATGTTGTTTGCGTACCGCATCTATGTACCGCTATGTTGCGTTCGATATATGTAATGGATATATTATGTAATGGATATATGTCTTTCTATTAATTCCTATATTATTTCTATATTAATTCCTATATTATTTCTATATTATGTAATGGATATATGTACCGCTATGTTGCGTTCGATATATGTAATGGATATATATGCAGCAATAGACTAATGAAATGGCTCAAATAAAATCACGGGTTAAAAAGGACATGATGCATTCATAAGGCTAGAAAATAGAAGAGATTTAGGAAAGAGGAAAATAAATTAGTTTTATTTTTCTGAATTTTTTGATATATTATTTGTATTTTTAAGATTTTAAAATGAATTAGTTTTATTTTTCCGAATATTTTGATATATTATTTGTATTTTTAAGATTTTAAAATGAATTAGTTTTATTTTTCTGAATATTTTGATATATTATTTGTATTTTTAAAATTTTAAAATGAATTAGTTTTATTTTTCTGAATATTTTTTAGAAATAATACAAATTAAAAAGTTAATATTTATTTATTTATTCAAAATTATTAATTACATCATTACTTTTGTTTATTAAAAGATTTATTTGAAATTCAAACAATAAAGAAATGTGGCATCGACCAACATGTTAATAGGATTGATATGATACTAGTATCACATACATGCGTGCGAAACACTTGGATGCGGGACGGGATGGAACTCGGAAGTTAAGCGTGCTAGTGCTAGAGTAGTGGGAGGATGGATGACCGAGCGGGAAGTTTGACCACGAGTAAATAATTTGACTAGAGATAATTGTTGTTAGACACTAAGCAAATAATAAAAATTCTGAACAAAAAAGGGAGTGAAAAAAAGGGAGTGAAAAATAATTAGAAACCCAAATGAATTAAAGAAATAACGTAATAGCCTGTAGTCCCGGTTCGTGTCAAAAACCGGGACTAAAGGTCCTCCCGCCTCCGGCGCACGCCAGCTGCCCACGTGACGGGCCTTTAGTTGCGGTTCGTAAGAGGCGCGACTAAAGGGCCTTTAGTCGCGCATATTTAGTCCCGGTTGCACGGCCGGGATTAATGGCGCTTGCGAACCGGGACTAAAGGCCTATTTTCTACCAATGTGGCAAGGCGATTCGAGGTCCAAAGTCTATTTTCCAGAGCTAGCCATGCAAAGAAGCGGCATTTCAGTGGTGCCCAAACCTTCCACACCAGCCACTCAAAAGAGCAAGGGGTAGACCCCAGGAATTGGGCTTTGTATGCCAACCCCACCGTGTAACAGCCGCTGGGGGTGAGAGTCCACCTGATGGTATCTTAAACGGCCGGGTCCAGAGTGATGTCATGTAGCTGATCCCAACGGGAGACAAACTGCGTCAAGTGCTCTAGCGAAAAACTTTGTAGGGAAATATCCGCAATCCAGCTGAGGTTGTCAAGGGCATCCTTTACCCGCTTCTTCTTCCTCTTGGAGGCCTTGAAAATCAGAGGGGCGATCATGTTTGGGGAAATGCCATCAAGCCAAGAGGGGTACCAGAACGACGCCTTCCTGCTGTCACTGATAGTGACCCTGGTAGCGGTGCTAAACAGCTCCCTATCGGATTTGTCGTTGGGTGTTTCGAGGCCGACCCAATGCTTTTCTGGAGCCGTCCATTCATACCATAGCCACCGTAGGCGCAGAGCACGGGAGAATTTCTCGAGGTTGAGAATACCAAGACCGCCCAACTTCTTAGGGCGACACACCTTGTCCCAGTTAAGTTTGCATTTGCCACCGTTAACCGAGTCGCTGCCGGCCCAAAGCATACTTCTTTGTAGCTTGTCGGAAGCTTTAAGATTGTCCTTATCCACCTTGATAGCAGTCAGGAGAAATATGGGCATGGATGTGAGGACCGATTTCACAAGGGCATCGCAGCCGACACGGTTCATCAGCTTGGCTTTCATGGCGTGAGAGTCAGCACGGCTTTATCAATATAAGGTTGCATGTCCGTCTTACCGAGTTTCCCAAGGGAGAGAGGAAGGCCGAGGTACTTGAACGGGACTTGAGTCAGAGCAGCCAGGAAGTTCATCAGGGCGGCGGAGATGTCGATGTCATCGCATCTAATGGGAGCCACCAAACTCTTTCCACATTAGTAATCAAACCTGTGACCTCGCCAAAATTGTGCAACAACGCGGCAAGATTTGAGATATCTTGCAAAGTCGGGCGAAGGAAAATCACCGCGTCGTCCGCATAGAGCGAGATGCGAGATTTGACGAAGTTCCCGGGACGGGCTGAAGTGATCAATCGTCGGTGCGAGCTGCAGAATCCAGGGAAGGGGGTCCATGGCAATATCAAAAAGCAGGAGGAAAGCGGGCCCCCTGCCTTAGCCCGCGTCCATGCAAAAAGTCCGAGCCTGGGACCCCATTCAGAATCACTTTAGAGGAGTCAGTGGAGAAGATAAGAGCCGCCCAAGCGCGCCACCGAGAAGGGAAGCCATGGCGCTGCATGAGGTCCAAGATGTAGTCCCAGCGCATGGAGTCGAAAGCTTTGGCGATGTCAACCTTAATGAGGAAAGCAGGGGTGCGGCTCTGGTGGAGATATCTGGCGACATTGGGGACATACATGAAGTTGCCGTGAATGCTTCTAGACTTGATGAAGGCGCTCTGGCAGTTGGAAATGATGTTGTTCATCTTGGGTCGCAGCCGGGTAGCCATTACCTTGGCGATGATCTTGGGAATCATGTGGATCAGGCTTATAGGCCTGAAATCTGAGATGTTGTCCGCTCCATCTTTTTTCGGCAGCAAGGCAATGTGAGTTGTGTTGATGATCCTTAAGTTGTTCACTGTGAGCTCCGAGAAGGTGTTAACGACATTCATGACGTCCTCCTTGATGATAGGCCAGCAGGAATGGAAGAAATTGGAGGTGTAACCCTGAGGGCTCAGCGCTTTGTCGCAAGGAAGATCCATAATAGCGCACCTAATTTCTTCCTTCGAGAAGGGAAGGCCCAAGTCTTCGAGATCTTCTGCCCGAGGGTCAATAGCGTCCCAGTTGAAATCCATATGCCGAAAGGGCGGGGTGCCCAAGGCAGAAGTGAAGTGATCTTGAATAAGCCGCGCTTTCTCATTGTGGTTGACAACCCAGCCGCCACCTTTTTTGAGCTTCTGAATGACATTTTTGCGGCGGCGGGAGTTAACCCTGAGGTGAAAGAATTTCGTGTTCGCGTCCCCCTCACGTAGGAAAGTAATCCTGGAGGCCTGTCTTTTGCGGGAACGCTCCAAGACGGACAGGCCCATGACCCGCTGCTTAAGGGGCAGTCCTGAGAGTGCACTCGGCGTCAGTGAGAGATCTTGAATCTTGGGCCGTGTCAAGCTGCAGGATGATATCGAGGGCCATAATGAGCTGATGCTTATGGTTGGAGAAAAAGCCACTGCTCCAGGAACATAGCCCCTTGGTCGTGGTCTTGAGCTTGTGGATTTCTAAGCTTTGCTTGGGTTCTGGTGAGCTCCAAATCTCTGCCTTCTTGCAAAAGGAAAGGTCGAAAAAAAACCTTCAAGTTCGAAAAACTCTTAAAACTCTTCTTCGGTGAGAGGCCCCTTGTGTGTATTCCTCAGTGATCATTCGCTAAACACAAACATGTGAGTATTAATAAAATAGTTGTGGATATTTATATTGCATGATCACTAAATCTCATAGATCATGCAAAAATAATAATATTTTCCATCATCCACATTGATTTTTTTCATTCCTCTGTATAGATGATTAGAAACTATGTCCCAATTCTTTAAGCCTTGGCACACGAGTGTAAGGAGAAACCTAAGAGCATCTCCACTCGAGCCCCCCAAAGCCCCCCTCTCCCCCCTACTAAAAAAAGCCACTTCTCGTCCGGAGGGCCCCAAAGGCACCCACTCGCATCCCCAATGGGACTTCCGGTCTAGACGACCCCCAATTTCTGCCCGGAAACACCATCCCAGACCCGTCTCCCAGGGGTTCCCGTGGTAGCCCTGGACAAGACGAATGCCCCACCACGTGTTCGTGGCCCCGTCCTGTAAGCGGCACACGAAGGCAGTCAAAGCAGCACGCAGCGAGACGTCTTGCCACCCAGTCGCGTCGAACACGCGGCGAACGCACCGGTTTCCCACGTGCCCCTTCGGCGTAAATGTTCGCCACCTTCTTGCCATCCGTCGCGCTTATAATGTTGACTCCCGCACGCGACTATCTCACCGCCACCCTCTGCTCTCCTCTGTGCCTCTATCTGCTCTCGCGCTGCCGCTCTTTTCTCTCCTCCCCGTCGCAGACATGGACGCCGAGGGACTCGCCGCCAATGGCTTCCCGCACCGCTCGCTGCTGAAGGCGCCCGCGTGGGTCCTCTTCAACGTGTGGTACCTGTTCCCCTCCCCCCCGATATGCGCCCCGGGTACGGATTCACCTTGGGCATCGCCGGCGTATCCGACCCCGATGCGCCGCACATCAGAGACGCGAGCTAGGCCGACGAGTGCCTTGTGCACTACTACAACGAGCTCACACGGAGCAGCGCGCTTTGCCGAAGTTGGACCCGACCGACGATGCCAATCCCCGCGCTACGAGGAGGAGTTCCGCCGCCTCCACGAGTAGCGGTGGTATCGCTAGGACGGCCCCAGGCTCGCCCCCCCCTCTCGCCCACGAGAGGAACCGCCAAGGACGCACCACCTTCTGGTTGCAGCCGGGGCGTACCCTCGCCGTTGTGCTGGCGCACATCGACGCCGGTGGCCAGCCTCGCCTCACGATGCTGGTGCCCAACATGTGGGGCGCAAGGAGCGTGGTGACGACGCCATCGTCGTCCCGTTCGTCTTCGTCGCACTCTTCCGCGGGCGCCAGCTCACACCGGTCTGCGCCGCTGCACCTCCGCATCCCCAAGCCGAAGCCTTGCTCCGTGCCAGCATGCCGCCCGGGCTCCCTCGCCATCAACGACGACCCCCGCTCCGGTTTGCGCCGCTCCGCCGACCGCCGCCGAGGAAGCCGAAGATGTTGGTGAAGACGAAGGCACCTTCATCGGAGTACGCGGCAATGCTGGCCCTCCATCGGTCGCTCGCCACGCCGGACGTCCCCGATGGCCTCGCCCTCGCCTTCGACGCGGCCTTCAACTCACCGATGGCGCTTCCCAAGGAGGAGGCGTGCGCGTGGTCATTCGTCAACCATGCCGCCATCACCGGCTCGCCCATCATCGACCTCGACGGCGGCGGCTTCGTACCCGCGGGAAACAACGCCGAGGTGGGGCCGAGCAACCGGCCGCCTTCTCTCAGCGAGGACGGCGGCGACGACGGCGCATACACCGTGAAGGCGGAGGACTACGGCGTGCTCTACCAGTGAACACGTTGTTTTACTTTAAACCTTAGTTTAAATTTACACAAATTGCGTTCAAATTATGTAAAATTTCCTGAAAATTTGAATGAAATCTTGTTTAGAGTCGTTTCAATTTTTTAGGGGGTTTGTTGAGACTTGAGAGGCTACGAGTGGGGAACGGCCCACCTAACGGCGCGTTCCCATCCGGCCCCCAAAGGCCCACCCCGGCGCCGATCCAGACACCTATTAGGGGGCTCGAGTGGAGATGCTCTAAGCGTTAAAGTTATGGTTGGGTCTTAGTTTTAATTATTTCCAATACAGATTGGCATGTCGTTGTGTATTCAATAATAAGTAGTATGTTGTCATCGTTATTGTGCATGCTAAAGCTAGGTGACAACTTAGAACTATTTAAGAAAATTGCTTCCTTTAACTACCATCACTCAAATACTTAGTACCCAATTGCCTAGAACATTTGATCCCCTTCGACATCACTCAATTAACATTTATCTCTCTATCACTCACTTCACTCTTGTGGTATATTTGCCATGTAGATCATAATAAACACTATCATATACACTTACTCTCTGAATGTACGCACCATTTCGCTCCGAGAGGAAAAAGGCCATCCAGAGGCGATCGCATTTGCGCTCGACCACGCCGGCCACCACCGGTCCCTGTATCCTCCGTTGGCCACTCCAGTGACGCCAGGAGGTAGGGACCACGGCCCTTCGGCGCCGGTCTGTAGTTAGTGTTTTCCTAGTGTTTTCTTGGGGCGTCGTTGGGGTGATGGGAGCGGCGCCCGGGCAAATAAATCTGCCTCAACTCCAATCCTACACACCGGCTGGAAGTACACACTGGTCAACTAGAGTGGGGGGTGAATAAGTGACCTACAAATTTTAATACCTTTTCACTTTTAGATGGGGTTTAGCAAGTAAACAACTTGGTTATTTAGATGTGCAACTAGGTAGACACCCTATGTGATAAGAAACAAGTACGCAATGGAAGTAATATGCAAGGCCCAAGATAACCACAAGTGAAAACACGGAGACAAGGATACGTTTCTCGTAGTTCTTTCTTAAAAGAAGTGCGTCTATTTTGGAGAGGTGGGGAGCCACCTAGGCGCTACTCAATAGCACGGTTGTGCACACCTTGTTCTCCTTGAGCTTCTCCGGTGAGAGAGATTCTCGTTTCCACTATGAGGTCGACTTGAAGGCATTGACCAAACCTTTACAAGAGGGTTGAGGCTACTCCACAAGTGATATGGAGGCTCTCAACAATCCGGAGCTTCTTGCTACAAGGTGGAAGCTACAAGCACTAGGGTTTCTCTAGGATGACAAAGCAACCAAGAGATTTACAAGATCCCAAGGGGTATGGTCTGGAAAAACGATTTTTGGCTTGGTAGAAAGGTAGATCTAGGCATCCTCCATCAGATCCTTGAAGGCCATTGAGTTTGGTTGGAGGAGGAGAGAGATATGGGCGTTTTGAGCTCTTGAACAATGGAGGAGAGAGAGGAATGGAAGAACTAGCTGTCTAGAGAAAGAAGACACCTATTTATAGCCTCCTCCAAGATCTGACCGTTGTTGCTCTCCAGGGCCGGAATATTCCGGTGTTAGTACCGGAAATTTCCGGGGCTGCCAGGCCGGATATTTGAAATCTCCGGGGGGCGGAATATTGAAAAATCCAGGGCCAGAAAATTCCGGCCAAACTTCCGCCCCCATCTCTGCAAGTTGGCAGCAGCAGCGCATCCGAATTTTCGCTAAGGACCAGGGGCCGGAAATTTTCGCCAGAAATTTCCGGTCAAATTTCCCCCCTGCGTCTGTGAGCGGGCACCAGCGACACCTCCAAATTCTGCTAAGGACCAAGGGACCGGAAATTTGCCCCAGACAATTTTCGGGAAAATTTCCGCCCCATCTTCTGCAAGCGGGCAGCTGGAGGCTAGTGACTTCACCGTTTGGAGCCTCGAGAGGGGCGGAATATTCCGGGGCTGAGGTCGGAATTTCCGGCATGTATCCACCGGAAATTCCAGGCAAGTATCCTGAATAATCCGGCTGTAGTTTTTCTTCTTCAGAAAACCTTTGTGTATCTTCTCGGGAATATCATCGTGAATCATATGTGAGGCCAGATGTAGACACTTAAACCATATGGTTAGTAAACGTACCCGTGTTGTTATCATCACCAAAATCATTAGAGGAGACATGAGCTTTCAATATCCCCCTTTTTGGTGAGTGATGACAACACGGGTATTTGCATAGTGATAATCCAACAATGTGATAGGAATTAAAACATCATAGATAATCATAACTTAGGAGACATGCCTCCCGGTAATATAAGTTCATGAATAGGAAATCCACGAATAAACGGTCAGGAAGAAAACAAAGTTCGAAAAGCACGAGAGATAAAAAAAAGCAGCCCACCCTAGCAAATCCCGCGATCTTTAGATCTTCTCCCCCTTTGGCATCAGGATACCAAAAAGAGAGAAGAATGCACTACGTACCAAGGAACAAGCTCTAGGCCATGGCATCATCATTATCATCCTCGGCATGCTCGGTGTGGTCTTCCTCCTCACTAGAAGTGGCGATGTCATCATCACCAGGAACGTCGAGATCCCAGTCCACATCACGGTTGTTCCAGTTGCGGTAAGAAATCTGAGCACAAAGAGGAGCAGGAACATTGGGCATGTTGAGGGCTGTCATGATGGAGCGTTGATTCTCTTGAATGGTGTGGCGCTCGACATAGGCATTGTAGTTCTCCTTGTGGATGCAGACATTCATGCACATCACCTTATCAATGACACGAATAACCAGGAGCGCTTCTTGGTACCTAGAGGAGCCTGTCTCATGCGAGGATCACGGTGTCCCTGACCGCTGGCACCAACATCATGTGCATCTTACTGGGTGTGGGCGTTCTTCTTGTACAATTTGACATCCTTGTGAGTCTCACAGTCCAACTCAAGATCTGCACGAAGATCAGCAGGATACCTGGACTTGATGAGCTTCATGATGTATGGTGCATAAGGTGGCACCTTGCGGTGGAAGAGAGCATAGTGGATCTTATTGAAGATGAAGTCCATCACATCAATCATGTGGCGCTCAGTATCGTCAAGATCTCCCTCTGTGAAAGTGAGGAAGGCATGGTGCGTGAGGTTCACCAAACCACCACGGATCTCATCATTGTTGCCACCGATAGGGGAAATGGCCTCCGGAACATGCTCAGAAGGATGTCATAGATAGCATAGAGGCCCTTGGTAGAACCCAAAACACAACGAGAACCATAAAGCTCAACCAACTTGTTATTTTCATACTCCATGCCGTGGATGTGCATGCGAGCACCCTGAGGGACACTGAGGCCAGCAAACGGATACCCGAGCTCAGCAGCAAAATTATGGAACGTGGCAGTGAGAAAGTGAGGGCCATACATCCAGGTCATACCAATCTCCTCAGCATCATCAATGACCAGGGTAGCGAAGAACTGCTGAATGAAGGTGGTGTTGTAGGAGCATTGGGTCTCCATGAGAGGGAGCAGACCAAGGAGCTCAACAAGATTGACAGAGTTGCTGAAATAGGCAGGATTGGCAGCCATGTGCAAAGTTGATGTATTCATCACGGTGTATACCTGCCTGTACAGAGTCTCCTTCTCCACATGCCAGAAGAAAGAATCAATGGTGGGATCCTGGGGGCCCTCAATGTACTATGCCTTGGAGCTCCAAGCTTTAAACTCAGCTACAGACATGGTGGCCACGTTGAGAGCGGCCTTGCCCTGTTGCTTGTTGGCCCTACGAGCAGCATTGTCAGCATTGCGCTGACGCTCATACTCTTGCTGTTCATCACGCTGACGCTGACGAGTCATGGCTTCGTCAACAAGCACACCATCATCATTCTCCCTAAAGTGGCGCGACCGCTTGCAAGAACTAATCACCTTGGTGGGCCTAGAGCTTGAACCATCTGCGAGAAAAACGAGAGCAAACCAAAAAGAAAAGCAAAAAACAACATCAAATAGGGGCTCACATCTTAGAGGAGTGGAATGAGGAGATCTCTGTAAGAGATTCAGAGCAGGCCGGAAATTCCGGTCCTTGCTGAAATTTCCGGGGGGCGGAAATTCCGGCCTGGGGACCGGAAATTTTCAGCCTGGAAAAATCGCATTAGGCCTAGGAATCCAGGCCTGCAACAGATCTGAAACTAGATGGGAGTGCAATGGGAGGAACAACAAGTGAAAAAATAGAATGGTGAAGGGAAGTTCCAACCCCAAACTCGTGGGAGATCGAATCTACTGATAAACCCTAGATTGCGTAGAAAACATGACACATATCGGGATCCATGGATGGGCACGGACGTGCGGTCTCTTGATCCGCAAAAGGAAGCCGGAAGACGAGGAAGGGAAGCGACGAAGCCTCCCGGGGAGCTCTGAGGCGGCGGCTGCGGTTGGGAAAGGAGTGGAGGCGAGGGGAGGGGAAAAGATCTACGAACTCCCCTCCCGTCGCCTATTTATAGGCCCCAGCCGCTTACCCCGGAATATTCCGGTGTGAAAGCCAGAAATTTCCGGGGGCCGGAGATTTTTTCCCCAAAAATCCGGGATGCCTTTTGCGAGAGGGAACAACGGATTGGGGTTGAGTTTTGTAGGAAATCTCGAAACCCAGAAATTTCCGGGCTTAAGACACGGAATATTCCGGCCCCCGGATATTTGTCCCGGAAATTTTCGCTCAAATTTCCGGAGTGCCTTCTGAGAGCTGGCACAGAGGAAATGAGGGGATTTTTTTCCAAGACAAGTATCACGGGGCCGGTAATTTCTGGGCCTTAGGCCGAAATTTCCGGGGTTCCCACACACACAGAGTTTTGGAAAAATAAGAGATAAGATATAAGCCTCCAAAAATGAGAAAAAACAAAAACAACGACAATGGAAACACAAACACAAAAACAAGAAAAGAGCAAAAGAGACAATCAACATAACAAAGAGAGAAATGTTGGTGGCCGGAGCCACCGTGTTTGAGTGTATACCAAGAAGCCGCGAAGATATATATTGGGCCCAAAAGCATGACTCACGTTAAAGCACAATAAGTCAGAAAATGACTAAATATGCATGCAGTTTTGATTGTTTTGCGCATGATAGGAGGAGTGTTGGTTAATGCGTTGAAATACTCTCCCCCTATGTCCATACCTACATCTAAACCTAGATAACATGTGTAGTGAAGGTATCTATGCAAGGGGTCAAGTGAAGTTAGACGCATCGATCACATTTAGTTCATTCCTCGAACCCCGAAACCTTGGTTCATCAAGGGCCTTCGTGAAGATATCTGCAAGTTGATCCTTGGTAGGCATATAGGAGAGATCAATATCGCCCTTCTCAACATGATCCCGAATGAAGTGATGCCGAATCTCAATCTGCTTCGTCTTGGAGTGAAGAACAGGATTGTAGGCGATCTTAATAGCACTCTCATTGTCGCACAAGAGGGGGACCTTGTCGAAGTCGATACCATAATCTCGCAAAGTTTGCCGCATCCATAGCAATTGAGCACAACAACTTGCTGCGTAGATATAATCGGCCTCGGTGGTTGAGAGAGCGATGCAATTTTGCTTATTGGAAGACCAACATACCAAAGAGCGACCAAGAAATTGGCAACCACCGGATGTAGACTTCCTATCCTTCTTTTCTCCCGCATAATCCGCATCTGAGTACCCTATGAGCTAAGCTTGAACCCTTGGGATTCCAAAGACCAAAGTTTGGAGTATGAACTAAATAGCGAAAGATATGTTTAACCGCTTCAAAATGACTTTGCCTCGGAGAGGCTTGAAACCTTGCACATTTACCTACACTATACATAATATCGGGTCTAGATGCACAAAGGTAGATCAAAGAGCCAATCATGGAGCGGTATACCTTTTTATATACCTCTTTACCGTCCGGGTCAGGTTTCAAGTCAAGAGTCGTTGACATGGGGGTTTTCATGGCCTTGCCGTCATGCATGTTGAATCGTTTGAGCATGTCTTGTGTATACTTGGCTTGCTTGATGAAAGTGCCTTCGTGGTGTTGCTTGATCTCAAAGCCAAGAAAATACTCCAACTCGCCCATCATAGACATCTCAAATTTGTCCGTCATAAGCTTGCAAAACTCATCATTGAACTTGGTGTTAGTAGAACCAAAAATGATATCATCCACATAGAGTTGGCATATGAACAAATCACCTCCAATCTTTTTGGTGAAAAGGGTAGGATCGATTAAACCAACATTGAACCCGCGATCCACTAGAAACTCTTTAAGGTGCTCGTACCACGCACGTGGAGCTTGTTTAAGTCCATACAACGCCTTATCGATTTTGTAGACATAATCGGGGTGGTTGGGATCCTCGAAACCCGGAGGTTGCTTGAGATATACCAACTCATGAATAGGACCATTTAGGAAATTATGATGAGAAGCATAGGCAAGCAAGATACGAATAGATTCAAGACGAGCTACGGGAGCGAAAGTTTCACCGAAATTGACACCTTTGACTTGAGAAAAGCCTTGAGCCACCAATCTTGCCTTGTTGCAAATGACGTTACCATTTTTATCTTGCTTGTTCTTGAATATCCATTTGGTTCCGATGACGTTCTTGCAATCTTTCGGCCTTGTTACTAACTTCCACACTTTATTGCGCTCGAAGTTGTTGAGCTCATCATGCATAGCTTCAAGCCAATCTTGGTCTTCAAGCGCTTCATAGACCTTCTTGGGCTCAATGTGAGATACAAAAGCAGGTGCCTTGCTAAAATCCGCCAATTGCCTTCTCTTGACTATCCTTCCATGAACTTGTCCAAGAATTATGTCCTCCGTGTGACCGGCACGAGCAAGATTTTCTAGCCTTCTCTTTGCCCTACGCGCTAGCAACTCCTCCAAAGACTCCTTGGATATGGCTTGATCATCACCTTCATCATTGGAGACATGTCCATCTTTCCCTTGATCTTGTTCATCAACGGGAGATGGATCTCTTATGTGTTGGGTTCTATCACCAACACGAGTGTCTTGTCCTTGTCCTTCATTGTGAGCTTGGCCTTGAGTGTTAACTTGGCCTTGATCGATGGAATTATCGGTGGGATTTGGTTAACCATTTATCTTTCGGATTTTGAACCTAAATAACCATTTGGTATAAAGGGTAAAATAGGTTAACCTTTAGGTTAATTAGGTTAGAAAAGGTTAACCGTTGGTTATTTAGGTTCAAACCATTATGCGATGATGGTAAATACTATCGAAGCTCGCCAAGCCGATCTGAATGCTAGGTGCATAAATTTTTGCCATGACCTTTACTAAAAACCTAAGAATTCACGTGCATATTCAACAATTTACAATCATATAAGTGCAACAAATTAGGTTCATGCACAATTATAATCAGGTTTCACATGCACAACATATAAGTCCATAGATTCAACCATTTGAACAACCAGATGTTACTTATCAATAGATGCTGGAATAAATAAAATTACACTCCACAATACTGCAACTGGGAACAGAGAAAACAGTAATATGAAAGATGCAGGAAGACTTCATTTCAACATTCATAATTAAACTACAATCCTACAGCTCAGTGCAAGACTAAAGAAAGCTGGATCACAACATTCAGAATTAAAATACTAACATGTGCAGGTTATATCTTCTGTTATCCCCCCATTTGTCCTAGACATGTTTCACCCTGCGATCCGTATTACCATTGGTGCCCACCTCTCCAGCTACTGAAGATGTTTGTCGCCACCTGCAGTAGCGCTCTTGCGCCCTTTGAGTTGTAAACCTCGTCGACCTCGAATCTGAAGATGAGCCCAAAAGCTTAACCAATGTGCAGTTTGAGATATAATGCTAGTCGGATCATAAGGAAAAAATCTTATTAAAACATGCAGTATTAAGAGTTCTCCATACTGACCAAATAAACAACTGCTACTCCTACCGCTACCACTCCTCGCATGCTAACTGGGAACTTGAAGATCCAACTAACTATATCTGAAACCGAATCAGTACGAATATCAAATACGCATCGTACAACTCCCCAGGAATATCTAGCCATTGGACATTGCACAAAGAGGTGATCTATATTTTCTTCCCCGCTGCAAAATAAACATTTAGTATTACCCTTCCATCCTCTATGCTTTAACACATCTCTTTTCAGGATACTTTTTTTAAATACTAGTCACAGGAAAACTTTAATCTTCAGTAGGATCCTAATAAACCACATTTTCTTGAAGGGGCAACTAACTTGATTGATTTTTAGTGCATAGTAAAGAGACTTAACTGAAAAAAAATACCAGAACTCTCCAAAAGCCATCTACACATATCCCTATCTACTGATAAAACAACATCTCTACACAAAGTTTGAAGCTCTGCCCAGAGAGCGTCTCCCCAGACAAAGTTCAAAGAAATCTAATACTGGACCATCCTTCGGAGAAAAAAATTGCTACTAAATACCTGCACTAAATGTTACTCCCTCCATATCATAATATAAAATGTTTTAGCTATTCCAGTATAAACTACATATGGGTGTATATAGACTACTGTAGTGTGTAGATTCACTCATTTTACAAAGTTGCTCCTGCTAGAATTGCAGCATAAAAATGCATTATTAAGTGTATGAATCAAAACAAATGATTCATTGTTATAAGAAATAGGACTCCATCGGCAAGTCAATGCTGAAAGAACAATTTACCCCCTGGCACAACAAAGCTGTTTTAAGTTCCAATTTATATGTTTCAGGAAAAAGTGAACAATAGGCATACAATCAAAATATGCATGATATGATATCTTTGAATTCCATATCAGTCTAATGTCCACTATTACGGTGTGAAGCTTCTGTGAAAAAAAAAACATGCAAGTATGCAAAAGCAAAGCTACCACTTCAGATTTAATGCATTTTGAAACTTCAGCAATTTCAGTGATCTTTTAGTGGCGTGGCCTATTACTTATTCAGTGTCCATTCAGGCACACGAACATGCAGAGCAACAGAAAACGAAGGGCGGGGATGCAATCGGATTCCTCACTCACACTCGACGGTGGCGTTGAGCTATGGAGTGATGATTACTATTGGTGGGGATGCAGATATCTCTAGCAAAGATTGATTACTGACAAAGATTGAGAGCAGGAATAAGTTACCTCAAGGGAGTGATGCGGGTCGCGGGAGCAGGTTCTTCGATGGGGAACGTCGGGTATGGGCCGGAGCGATGCGGGAACAAGATCTTTGAGGGGCTCCCGAAGCAGGTTCTTCGCTGGGCGGCGTGGCGTTCAGCCGGAGATGCAGGACAGCAGGAGCACTGCGAGTATGTTCTTTGAGGGCTCCCGGGGCAGGTTCTTCACTGGGCGGGCATGGCGTCCAGCCGGTCAGGTCAGGTGAACGGAGGGGGTGCGACTAGGTGGCGGCGCTCGGTGACCGGAGAGGGAGACGGCCGCGATCGCTGCCTTCCTGCCTGACTGCCTCGCTGGTGGGGGACGGAAAGGTAACGGATAACCATTGGTTAGATCGGATCGAACTTAAAAAAACCTAGTGGGCTTTTGGGTTACCCATTAGGCCCATTGGGTTCTATTTTAGGTTAGGTTACCCTAACCTTTGGTTAGATGGGAACCAAGTCCCAAAGTTAGATGGAATGATCTTGATCATTAGCTTGAACCTTGATTTGTAGCTTGAGGGATTGGTGCATCTTGTTGGGTAGCTTGTGTATCAATGGGTGTAGTCAATGGCTCCACTTGAGTAGAGCATAGTCCTTCTCCCTCCGTCATCCGGTAACCCTCAGTGGGGATTATTTCACCAATCCCCATTCTTCTTATGACAATGGGAGGAATTGCATCTCCTACAACACCATGATCTACACGGCCCCCATGGGACCCATTATCCTCATCAAACACCACGTCTATAGCTTCTTCAACTTGTCCGGTGGACTTGTTGTAGACTCTATAGGCATGAGCGTTTGTGGCATAACCAACAAAAATACCCTCATATGACTTGGTCTCGAATTTTGACAAGCGTTTACCTCTTTTACGAATAAATCACTTGCAACCAAAGACCTTGAAGTATGAAACATCCGTCTTCTTGCCCGTGAGAATATCATAAGGAGTCTTGTTCAAGATCTTGCGGAGATACAACCGGTTGCTAGAATGGCAAGCGGTGGAGACGGCCTCGGCCCAAAAATTGTATGGAGAAGAGAATTCCGCAATCATGGTCCTTGCCGCATCCATTAGTGTCCGGTTCTTCCTCTCCACCACACCATTTAGTTGAGGGGTATAGGTAGTGGAATATTGATGAGCAATCCCCTCTTCCTTAAGAAATCCCTCCACGGTGTAGTTCTTGAACTCGGAGCCATTATCAGTCCGGATCGCCATAATGCTCGTATTGTGTTGGCACTCTACCAAAGTGATGAACTCAATGACTCTCTTTTGAGTCTCACTATTCCTCTTGAAGAAGTACACAAAACGATATCTTGAATAGTCATCCACAATCACCAAGCAATACTTCTTGCCTCCAAGACTATCATATGATAGGGGACCAAAAAGGTCCAAGTGAATGAGCTCGAGGATTCTTGAGGTGGTGATGGTGGTCTTGCTGGGGTCAGATTCTCCATGTTTCTTTCCAAGAACGCAAGAGCTACACACACGATCTTTGGCAAACTTAGCATTCGTTAGTCCTAGAACATGATTGCCACTTTGAAGGTCATGCAACGTCCTCATATTGGTGTGAGCTAACCAGCGATGCCATACCAACCCACATCAACTTTAGCCATTAGGCATGTCGCGGCACACGTGTCTCCTTTAGAGAAGTCCACTACATACATGTCGTTCTTGACATGCCCAATAAAGCCTACTTTAAGAGTCGTCTCCCAAGTGACAATCACATTCTCTTTATTGAAGAACGAGGTAAAACCACTTTTTGCAAGTTGAAGAACCGAGATGAGATTGTAACCAAGGGACTCGACTAGGAGAACATTCTCAATTAATAAATCATTTGAGATAGCTACCTTGCCTTGTCCCAATACCTTTAGCTCGGAGTTATCACCAATAGTGACGCAATTGAGATGTGGTAATGGATGATTAAGATCACTCATTGTGTCCTTGATTCCGGTCATATGTTGGGATGCACCACTATCCACCGTCCATTTGCCCGACCCGGAAGCACTTACCTACAATAGATTAGTGTCTTGATTTAGGTACCCATCGTTGAATGGGTCCTCTTTTGTTAGCAACAAGGGTATTTGGAACCCAAATAGTCCAATGATAGTCATCACCATAAGAAGTACCAACATATTTAGCATACACATGACCATCTCTAGATTTCACAAGAACAAAAGATGGATTATATTTGCCAGTAAAGTCATTGTGAGTGGTGCTCCCCCTAGAGGTCTCACCACCCACAATGGTGTTGGTCTAATTTTCTTTGATCACCTCTCCCTCTTTCACAAATTTCACTCCTTGTGAGGAAGAGGCGACCTTCTTCTTGTTCTTCTTGTACTTCTTATTTGACTTAGCTACATAGCCAAGTCTCTCCTTTCCATTCTTGACTCTTTGAGGAACCACCTCATTTAGAGTCTTCTCACTTCCTACAAGATTAGTTGCACCACAAGAATTGCTAGGCAAAGTACTAATGCTAGTAGATGAAGAGGACATTACTTGCTTATTTGATTGTTGAGCTAGGAGATTGTCACGAGATTTGGTTAGCTTGTCATGAATTTCTTTAAGAGACGCGAAGTCCTTTTCTAGTTTTTCATGACGAGCAACAAATTCCTCGTGAGCAATTCCTAGCTTCGACTCTTCATTTTCAAGTGTTTTAACAAGAGCAACAGATTGTTCATTATCTTTCCTAAGCTTAGAGACACTCATAGCAAAAGTCTCTTCAAGACTAGATAATTTCTCCTCAAGAGAGGCTCTAATGAAACACTCATTTTCAAGAGCTTTTTCAAGCTCTTTATCATTGCAAGAGTGACCTCCATGGATTGCCAAGGTCATGATAATTTTCTCCTTTTCATATACAAGAGAGTTAGCATCATCAAGTTGCCGCAAAAGGGCATTCACTTTCTCCTTAGTCTCACCTTTGAGGCTAGCTAACCAAATGCCTAGCTCCTTTGCCTCACTATCCTCCTCACAAACATTTTCAACACAATCCAATAATGAAGGAGGGTTAGTGACAATGGTTTTGGAGTTAGGAGAGCATACCGAAGTGGCTTTTGCCATAAGACATGTAGGTCGGATAGCCGCAATCTCATTGGGGGATTCAAATAGAGAGACCGATGGAGATGAGGCGGTAGCTATGGAAACATGGGCCACACCTACCACTTCATCTTCTCCTTTATCTCCGGAGATATAGTTTTCCAACACCGCCACTTCTTGAATGTAAAGAGCCCTTGGCACTCTTCTAGCGAAGTTCTTGTTTTGTGGAGCCTTGGCCTTGTTCTTGCGGACAAGCTTGCCTTCATTTTCTTCTCTTGGCTCAAAAGGGCACTCCTTCACGAAATGATTTGCACTTCCACAATTGTAGCATGTCCTTGGCCGCTCCCCCTTCTTCTTGTAGTTCTTGTTTCGTGGAGATCTTGGAGAGCCGGCCTTGTGAGCTTCCCATCTCTTCCAATATCCGTGCATAGCAAGGGCAATGCACTTATGAGCGCCGGTGTAAGTGTCCTCATAGTCTTCCTCATCATCATCCTCCTCTTCAACTTCTTCAACTCGAGTCATTTCCTTTGACTTCAATGCAAGATTGGGAGACTTTCCCATTCCTCTAGAACGAGCGAGAGCATCATCCGCACTCTTGTGCGATAGGGATATGGCGATGAACTCGCTAAGAACACCAATGGAGCTGAGGGAATTTTAGTCCGCTCTTGTCTGTATGCTAGTGGAGAGGTTCTTCTTGAAAGGTGTAATTGCTTTGATGAACTTCCTCTTTATCCACTCATCGGAGATCTCTTCTTTTCCAAAGTCCCTCAATTGATTGTTAAGGGTGACAACTCTCCTATATAGCTCCTCGGGAATAGTTTCCTCGTCCAGAATAGTTTCCTCTTCCGAACTATCCGCATTAGAGACATGAGTAGAATTTGTGTGCCCCTTAGGTTTACCCATCATGTTCTCCAACATCCTCTTGATTGAGGAAATCTCCGAACCAACACTAGAGCTAACCTTGGACAGTTGGGTTTGAATGGTCACAACCGTTGTCTCTAGGTTAGCTATAGTCTCGGACATTTTGGATAGCTCCTCCTTAGAGGATTCGGGATCATCTCTGTTGGCCATGATACTCTTAGGCGGTTAAGCCCGATATAAGAGCCGAGGCTCTGATACCAATTGAAAGTACACAATGGTCAACTAGAGGGGGGCTAAATAGGTGACCTACAAATTTTAATCTTTTTTCACTTTTAGATGGGCTTTAGCAAGTAAAAAACTTGGTTATCTAGATATGCAACTAGGTAGACACCCTATGTGATAAGAAACAAGTACGCAACAGAAGTAATATGCAAGGCACAAGATAACCATAAGTGAAAACACGGAGACAAGGATATGTTTCACATAGTTCCTTCCTAAAAGAAGTACGTCTACGTTGGAGAGGTGGGGAGCCACCTAGGCGCTCCTCAATAGCACGGTTGTGCACACCTTGTTCTCCTTGAGCTTCTCCGGTGAGAGAGATTCTCGTTTCCACTATGAGGTAGACTTGAAGGCGTTGACAAAACCTTTACAAGGGGGTTGAGGCTACTCCACAAGTGAGATGGAGGCTCTCAACAATCCGAAGCTTCTTGCTACAAGGTGGAAGCTACAAGCACTAGGGTTTCTCTAGAATGACAAAGCAACCAAGAGATTTACAAGATCCCAAGGGGTATGGTATGGGAAAACAATTTTTGGCTTGGTAGAAAGGTAGATCTAGGCCTCCTCCATCAGATCCTTGAAGGGCATCGCGTTTGATTGGAGGAGGAGGGAGATCTGGGCGTTTTGAGCTCTTGAACAATGGAGGAGAGAGAGGAATGGACGAACTAGTTGTCTAGAGGAAGAAGACATCTATTTATAGACTCCTCCAAGATCTGACCGTTGCTGCTCTCGAGGGCCGGAATATTCTGGTGTTAGTACCGGAAATTTCCGGGGCTGTCAGGCCGGATATTTGAAATCTCCGGGGGGCGGAATATTGAAAAATTTGGGGTCGGAAAATTCCGGCAAAACTTCTGCCCCCTTCTCTGCAAGCTGGCAATAGCAGCGCATCCGAATTTTTGCTAAGGACCAGGGGCCGGAAATTTGCTCCGAAAATTTCCTGTCAAATTTCCCCCCTGTGTCTGTAAGCGGGCACCAGCGACACCTCCAAATTCTGCTAAGGACCAAGGGGACGGAAATTTGCCCCAGAAATTTCTGGGCAAATTTCCTCCCCATCTTCTGCAAGCGGGCAGCTGGAGGCCAGTGGCTTCACCGTTTGGAGACTCGAGAGGGCCGGAATATTCCGGGGCTGAGGCCGGAATTTCCGGCCTATATCCACCGGAAATTCCGTGCAAGTATCCTGAATAATCCGGCTGCAGTTTTTCTTCTTCAGAAAACCTTTGTGTATCTTTTCGAGAATATCATCGTGAATCATATGTAAGGCCAGCTGTAGACACTTAAACCATATGGTTAGTAAACATACCCGCGTTGTTATCATCACCAGAATCATTAGAGGAGACATGAGCTTTCACCGGCGGCGACCTTCACGGTGACGTCTCAGAGTCAATGTGTGCTGCTTGGTCCTTCAGATTGGCAGGTTGGTCTTCTCGCTGTTCTTCAGATCTGACGAGATCAGTTTCTCGTTGTGCCACTGGCGTTCGTGTTTCACGACGACATTGGCGGCCGGGGCAAGGTGGTTCTTCTGGAGCGAGGATGATGGTCCAGAGGTGGTGGATCTATCGTTCCTCTCTGACTTCATGTCGACGGGAGGCGACGGATCTTGGTCCAACACCGCACGCGGACGCCCCCCCCCCCCCCCGGTCGACGTGGCACAGCTAGCGATATGTGCCTTGCTGCGTGCAGCGGGCCTGCTCATCGACTCACAAAGCCTTATTGGCGATGATGCTTTCTCGGATCTTGCAATGGTGGAGGTTGGGTGTCTCTTCCGGCGTTCGCATCGGCGGCGCTAGAGTTGGACGCCGGCCGCTCGCTACGGTGGTTCCAGGAAATCCTAGGGATCGTTTTGTATTTCTCGATCTTTTAGGTTTTTGTCTACAAATCCAGCATAGTCATTTTATCCCGGTTTGTCTTTTAGTTTTCACATTTGTTGCTTATTGTAATTTGATTTTCGATTAATGAAATATGTGGTAGCTCTAAAAAAAAGGCAAGGTGTTGCTTCTCCACGAGACCTTGCTAGGCCTGCCACGCTCCAGATTTTGCTATGTCGGCCGCGCCGACGATTGCAAGAGGCCATGGGAACCGGCTCATCGGCACGGTCTACTCCTCCGACAACACCTCCTATGGCTTGTTTCAGTGCAACACCGCGCCACTGGCCGCCTACTACTGCTCGTACGCCATCGCGGGGGCTCTCTTGCCTCTTCTCCGCGGGCAGAGGCGCACACGAGTGTGGCAGGTGTCACCGTCGAGACGCGGGCGGGGCAGAACACGGGCGGAGGTGGCGAGTCTAGCTATTAGCGATGCAACAGCCGGAGGCAATGGTGACCGGCAGCGGTCTCGCGCAGATGCGCACACAGGCACGGCAGGTGCCGTCGTCGAGATGTTGGCGGGGCAGAACAAGGGCGAAGGTGGCGAGCCTGGATGCCAGCGAAGCAGCAGCCAGAGGCAATGGTGACCGGTGGCACAGAGGAGCTCGACTAGGGCGGACCTAACGTCCGTGGTCTCCGTTCCTCAATGCAGTGCCACATCGGACCTGACAAGGGGACCCACCTGCCAGAAAATGGGTCAATACCAGAAAAACGAGCAATCGGTGGTCCGCGTCACATCCCAGCCCCAAAAATGGTAATCATGTGTCATCTCGATTCTCGCCCAAATCTGGTAGTTTCATGATATATCTGCCCCCAAATGTTGTAGTTTTCTGTCATTTTCTCGTCAAGCTACGCCGGTGGCTGCCGGATTATAGGTGGTATATATTGTCGTGTAACATTACGCATGCACAATGATATAATATCTCTGTGTGTTACAACATACTCCCTCCGTTCCTAAATGTAAGATGTTTTAGCTCTTTTTTATATTCACACATATCTACATGTATCTAGACAACTTTTAGTGTATCTTTTTTTTAGAAATGGGGAAATCCCCGGCCTCTGCATCGATTGATGCACATAGACTTTATTAAAAGTTTGAGGTTCAAAATATCATAAAAGTTTACAGACTCAAAGCACTCACGAGAGACAATCCTCCCAGACAACAGACCAAAAGGCTAAAAGCAAACTACAAAAGTCTACTAATATGCTGCCACGTATGTCGGGAGAAAAAATCCTGTGCCACCATAAGCAAGCGCCTGCACCCATCTGCCATGAGCTCCCTCTGATCCGAAGGTAAAAGGAGTGCCCATAATTGGATCCAATGCACCGCCATATGAATAACTTGTAAAACATGAAAATTGTCCTTCCTGTTAAAAACAAGATTATTTCTACAATTCCAAATAGCCCAACAAATAGATGAAACTCCAATACGAATTCTATTTTTAGTCTTCTTATCAATCCCATTCAACCAATTCCCGAACATATTTGAAACATTGGAGGGGGGAGGTATATTATAAGCACAAAAAACCACACACCAGACAAGCTTAGCAAAAGGACGGTGAATAAATAAATGGCCAACTGATTCTTGGCTCCCACAAAAGAACAATGCGTAAGCAACACCTTCTTATCTAAAAACCACATGAAAATTTTAATCTTTAGCGGGATTTTCAATTTCCACAGGTACTTTAAAGATCGTATGCCCATTCATGAGATCCTCATACATGGACTTAACCGAAAAAAGCCCATTCTGAGTTAAATTCCATCGAAACCTATCCGGGAACGAGGTAAAGACTACTGACATCAAGCGCACACAAAGATTCGACCACAAATCCCAAGTAACTCCAATAAAGTTTCTCCTAAAACCGATATTAATAGGTGGTGCATTGTGAAACACATCATGTACCGAAACATTTTTCCGTTGCACAATGTTATATAGGAGAGGAAACTGGTTCATTAGTGGGGTCGGTCCTAACCACGTATCCTCCCAAAATCTAATGGTTTCCCCATTCCCGAGAATAAAAGATCCTCTACGAAAGAAATCATCCTTCACTCTCATTAGACCCTTCCAAAAGGGCGAATCAGTAGGTCGTGACTCAACATGAGTTAGGGATTTGCTATGAAGATATTTGTTTTGCAACAACTCCTGCCAAACCCCTTCTTCATTTTGAAGTTTAAACAGCCATTTACTGAGTAAACATTTATTTTTCAGCTCAAGCACTTCCACACCTAATCCACCCTGATCCTTGGGTCTACAAATGATGTTCCATTTTGTCAATCTATATTTTTTTCTTATTCTCATCACTTTGCTAAAAAAAACCGAGACCGATAGAAATTAAGTCGTTTGCACACCCCCTTGGGAATCTCTAGAAAAGAGAGCATAAACATTGGTAAACTTGTTAACACCGAATTAATAAGAACTAACTGATCCCCATAGGATAATAACTTCCCTTTCCAACAGGCCAGTTTATCCTCAAAACCACTCTCCGTGGGATGCCACTCGGAGTTTCTTAGTTTTCTATAATGAATTGGAATACCCAAATGTTTTAAAGGTAGGAAACCAGACTCACAACCAAAAATTTGTTTATATTGATTCCCAACCTCTTTAGCTTTCCAAAACAGAAAACTTCACTCTTATGAAAGTTAATTTTGAGACTTTTAGTATCTGTCCACTCATATTAGTATGTAGCTAGACAACGTAAATAATAGGTACAACGTTTTATATTTAGGAACGGAGGGAGTACTTTGTTACCAATGAACATACGTAGTATCAATGTTTCCGTGATTGCCTTGAGACATCGCCAACCTTTTTAGTAGTTTATTAATCATAAATAAATAATAAAGAGAGCGGAAACACCGGAGAGTTTTCGACCAGGAAGAATCTTTTTGTACGAGACGTAAAGATAGCTCCAACGTCCAAAAGGTCAGACCACGCGTACACCCTCCTTTGACCACGTATAGTACTCCTACCACGTTCGAATTAATTTGATGCTTCCCCTGCACTTTAACTGGTTACTAAAGTACTGTACATGTTATCCCTGGTAATTTCCTGTGTGGATCAATCTGTGGAAAAAAAAACAAGTGTTTAATTAAGCTCTGTATCATTGGATTAATCATCATTTCACTTTGCTTACAAGCAAGCAACTGGCAGTTCGTGCATGCATGCCTTCTTGATTGCCTAGCTAGCTTGCCCAACGCTGCCAGCCAGCTGGGAGTTGAATGACCATACACGGAGGAGAGGCCAGCGTCGTACTACGCACGTCTGATTTGACAAAACCAGTCAATGCAAAGTTACACGATCAACGATTTTTTCCAAGAAATATTCAGTGTTTTCGTAATTATTTTCCCAGGCGGCCAGACCATACCATCGTCCTTGGGTGGAAAAAACAACGTAGAGCAGCCGAAAGGATATTGGATAGCTATGGGGTGAAATACCTGGAATTTGACTGCTAGCGGGTTTTTTTAAAAAAAAACAAGGATTGGGGCTAGGCCCCGGTGCTGCAATTTCATTGAACACGTGGCAGGAAAAAAGAACAAAGAGGCCCCTTGTCATCCCTTACCCTAACAAACCTAGAATTTTAAGAAAGGGCCTCCGCTATTACAAACAACACCTTAGAACTTTTAGGTAAGCAGTCAGGTCCTAAGGTTCCTCCACCACCAGTTGTCGGCGATCTCAAGGCACAAGAAGCGCCGAGATCGAAGAGGGGACTGCTCGGAATCTCTCTCGGAACCAGTCCTCCGGCGAAGAACCATTGACGCCGGCAACCGCACAGCAACCGGGGACAAAACACTTGGCTGCTGTGAGTCACCGAGCTCCGGCGTCTGGCTCGCAAGACCTCCACAGAGAAGGAGCTGATTGGGCCGTCATGCCGGCCGAAGATCGCTAAGTCCGCCCTGGACTCAGCGTGATACGTGCGGGGATGCAGCTGGAACCACCACCCTGCAAAAGAAAACGTTAACTCGCAGCTTCTCCTCCACCCCTCGCCTCCACGGCCGGTCGGAGGAAGATCCACCACCAGAGTCGATGTCGATGCAGAATAGAAAACTCTGGCTTCTAGAACCAAAAGCCAGCCGTCGAGCTTATGAGGGATGGAGGCCGCGCCGTGTTTCTTCTCCAGCATCTCCGCCCACCGGAGCTTCACTCGAGGAAGAAGCACGACCAAAGGCTTGCTTGAGCGGCTCGGGCACAAAAGCAAGAACCACCTCAACGACATAGCGTCAACACAAACAAAATCCAAGCCAACAAGAAGGAAAACACTGCTAGCGGTTTATAATTTTCCGATTCCTCTTAGAGCAAGCACAGCGTATAGTTCGGTATGGCGTGGCTATACTAACACATGGTGTCAGCTTTATGCTTAGTCCAAATGCATACAATGTATTGTTTCCTCTATGCAGGTCTTCCTATTAAAAAAATCTATTCTATCTTCTATCACACTCTACGAGCGAGTTGTTGTTGGTCGGTTTTCTTCACCCTTTTATTTCTCTCTCATCTATTATCGTGTCCAGAGGGGACGAGTCTAGCAGATTTCCTTAGCCACTCCTCTCCACGGTGTATAACCCCGTTCCCTGACAGATATATTCCCTTAGCTACGGCGTTATTCATCACGTTGCGCATGCTCTTAGAGCAACTCTAGCAAAGGCGCTAAAAGTACCGGAACTGAAAAATAACTGCCGCATAGGGGCATAGGGGCCGCGTTCGAAATTTTCGGCCCGACCAGAGCCCGTAAATTTCGCGGGCCCGTAAAACTTTTTTAGAGCGACCGAGAATTTTCCTCTCGGACCCTTGAATCCACGGTTTCCGCCGCGACCCGAGGATGCCCTCTCTCGCAGGAAAAGACTTGGCGGGACGGAACTTTCAGCTCCCGCCCCCTGCCGCCATCGTCCCCACTCCGACCTTCTCCTCGGCTCTGGCCGATTTCTCCCTTCTAGCGTCGCCATGGCCGCCCCGCAGTCGTCCCTTGTCAGCGTCCCCGTTTCCGCGGCGCCGGACTCTGATCCAGCGGGCCGTTCAGATCTATCCTAGGCACCGGGCAAGCTGCTGAAGTTGTCGCTGCTGTCGTGGAAGGACGCGTCGGTTTGCTGACCGCCATAGCGGTAGGGGCATCAAAACCACCTAAGTCGCTGCCGAAAAAGAAGAACCTCCGCCCCTTCCGCTGCAACTGCAACACCGATAAAAAGGTACGGTTATTTTCCCTCTCTGAATCGATTATGCGGCAATTGCGATATTTTCTTGCGGATGATTGGGTCTAATTTATACCTCGACCGAGATTGAGGTCCCTACAACCGAGTATATGGACACGTTGAACGAAGTCGCCATGAACATCAATGAAACCCCTCTTGCGGCCTTCGGTTACACCGAGACCGATAGTGGCGTGAACGATGCCGGCGATGAGGATGAAGATGAGATCAAGGAGACCGGGGGGTCGGTGTTCGAAGCAAGCAAACGACCGCGAGTGATAGAAGGAACCGATAGCGGAAGCACGCGCGAACAAGGATGTATTCCCGAGTTCCTCCTTTTGAGAGGAGTACGTCTCGTTGGAGGAGTGCGAGTTTTGCCACGAACGCGTACTCAATGCCACAAAGGTCTCACCCTATTCTCCGATGAACCTAGCCACAAAGGCCTAGTTCACCTTCCACTATGGAATCCTTCGAGGCGGAATCCAGAGCCTTTACAATGAGTTTGAGGCACACACCCACAACCGAATTGGGGGCTCTGAAGAACACTAAGAATCTGCTACAGACAACAAGTGAGTAACAATAAAGTCTAAGTTTTCCACAAGGAAACCCTAGACACAAATCCCTCAAGCAAATGAGGGGGAAATGAAGAATGGCTTGGTGAAGATGTAGATCAGGTCCTTCTCCTTCAATCCTCCGAAGATCAACGAGTTTGGGTGGAGGGATTGGGAGATCTCTTGAGTAGGTGATCTCAATTAATGGAGGACTTCAATGCTGGACGAGCTGACAATAGGTGGATGAAGGATAAGGGAGGGGTATTTATACCCACTCCACAAAATCTAGCAGTTTGAGCTCTTTCTGGTCTTGTCACACCGGAGAATCTGGCCTTCCAAAGATTCGAGTAAGTTTCCGGAGGGCCGAAAACTTTGCCCAAAGTCTGGAGACTCCGGCAAGTTTCCGAACTGACTCTAGTGGGTGACACCAACTTGACCTTCGCGCAGGGAAATCCTGAGGGTGGAGATTCTAGCCTCTGCAGACCGGAGACTCCGACCAGGGTGGAGACTCTGCCAAGTCTCCGCACCATTTCCGTCTTGAGTTCTGTGGGTGAAACCACTTCGCCAACTATCCAGGGAAATCCTATGTGCGGAGACTCCAGCCCCTGCACACCGGAGACTCCGGACACTCTCCGGCCACTTTCCGAACTGGCACCTATGGGTGACACCACTTTGTCACCACGCAGAGATATCCTAAGTCCGGAGACTTCGGTCTAGGGACCCCGGAGACTCTGGCCTGGAGTATCTGTCAGCAACTCTAGATCTTTTCTCCCTTTTCGGGAATAAGCCATCATCACGAAAATGTCTCCAGAGTACCTAGCAACATCAACACACAGTTAAAAAATACTAATGTTGTGATCAAACACACAAAACACAATTAGGAGAGACAGGAACTTTCAATCTTCCCCTTTTTGGTGTTTGGTGAGAACATAAGTATTTGCAATAATAATCGATGCTAGAAATAAGTTTAGAAAATATAGACGGGGTCTCCCTTGATGTGTGAACAAAAAATGGAACACATCTACAAGGATCAACACTCCCCCTATATTTTACAAACTCATAGCAAGTGCAATAACAAAAATTTCAACGAATAATAATTGCACAAAGTAAGACATGCAAGACAAGGAAGGATTAGCACATAAGTCATACATAGTCTCACATACGAATGTCCTACAATAAATCTTTTGCTTGAGTTAGGACCCATGGAGGGTCCTCTCTTTTTAGCAACAAGGGTCTTGGGAACCCAAATAGTGTAATCAATGTAACCATCATAGGGACCAACATATTTAGCTTGCACACCACCATAATGATCAACAAATAAAAAGTGGCGAGGATTGTTAGTTCTCGCGGAGTTGCTACGAGTGGTTTCGTCCGTAATGACAACACCACTCGGACCAACATTCTTCTTTGTTTGTGCGGGCTTGGCCTTCTTCTCGTTGTTCTTCTTGTTGTTCTTGCTCTTGGCAACATAGCTAAGACCTTGCTTACCATTTTGTGGCCTTAGAACTACCACACTCTCAACACTAGGGCCCTTTCCCTTGATTCTTGCAAGATCTTCCTTCAACCTAGCATTCTCTACAAAAATATTTGCATGATCACAAGAAGAAGTAGATGTACTAGGCACATTGAATTGATCTAGTTGAGTTTGAATTTGTTCATGTGACTTGGTGAGGTTAGGGTGTTCATTCTCCAAAGTCTTGTGAGCCTTGGTGATCTTCTCTAGCTCCTTGGTTAGTTTATTATGACCAACACGAAACTCAACCCTTTTCTTTTTAGCCAATTTACATTTAGCAATAGAATGGTCATGTTCCTTAGTGAGTTTAGACATTAATTCATTATGTGACTCCTTAATAGTCTCAAGTTTCTCCTCAAGAGAGACTTGAAGCTCATGCTCTTTCTCAAGAGTATTGGTGAGAGATGCAATTTCAAGAGCATCCTCCCTCTCACCTTCACCTTTCATCTCAAGAAGCTCTTGATCCTCTCCATATTGGTCCATGAGAAGGTAAAAGTGCTTTTTGGTCTCACCTCGCAAGTTAGTCATAAAGAGATCTAAAGAGGCAATTTCATCTTCTAGACTCATACTAGAAAGATCATTATTTTCATTACGAGTTCTAGAGATGGAACAAGATGACACCTATGTGGCCTTTGCCATGAAGCACTTTGCTGATTGGTGGGGAAGATTATCATTTGGGGATTCAAAGAGAGATGGATATGATGAATATGCAATAGCAATAGCGGCAACTTCACTTGTGGTTTATTCTTCTTCTTCATCATCATCACCGATGCATACTCTTCTTGAGTCTCCAACACGATCCTTAAAGTTGGCTTCTTGTTGGAGGTGTTCTTCTTGAAGAAGGGCTTCTTGCGAGGGAACTTTTACTTGTCCTTGAGGACAGGTTTCACTCCTTGAGTTTCTCTATTCTCGAAAGGGCACTCGGCCACAAAGTGATACTTGTCTACACAATTGAAGCATGACCTCACTTTTTGAGTTCCTCCCTTGGCATAACTTTACTTGGTATTTTCCTCAACATAGGCCTTGGACTTGGGTGGGTTCCTCCAAAACTTTTGGTCTTGGAGAGCCATGAAGTCTTTGAGAACCAGATCATACTCTTTAGGCTTTAGAGGAGCCAACTCTCCTTCCAATTCAACTTCATCTTCTTCTTTGTCCACCACTTTGGTCGCCGTCTTAGCCTTCAAAGCAACGGATGCCCCTTTGTGCATTCTAATGGTACAAGCACGAGAGTCTTGAGCAAGCTTCGTTTGAACTTGGAAGGATGACATCTCTTGCATAACCTCATTTGAGGTCATGAGATGTTAGTTGTGTCTTCCTTGAATGCTCTTCAAGTCCATGGTCTCAAATGGAATGATGGCACTCCGATAGTTCCTCTTGATCCAAGCATCATCAACATAAGTGGCACCAAGACCACTAAAGGCGTTAGCAAGGGTATTGAGTCTTTGGTACATGCCCTCATGACTTTCACCATCAAGCATATAGAACCCTTCGGAATCATTGCTCAAGGCATCAAACCTATTCCTCTTCATTCTTTCATTTCCCTCAAACATGGAGATAAGATCATACCATGTTTCTTGGCAGTGGAGAATTGTTGAATGTCTAGCATGATCTTCTCACCCGCGGCTTGTTGGATCATGTTTAAAGCCACAAAGTTGAGTTGACAATCAACCACTTCTCTTCTTGTAAATTTATTTGGATCAACAGGCTTGTATCCATATTCAATGAATCTCCATAGCTCAATGCAAGAAGACTTCAAGTGAGTTTTCATGAAATATTGCCATTGGCCAAAAGAATGTGCATCAATTTTAGGTGGGTCACCTCTATTTTTTATATGAGGATGTGGGATAGGAGGATCGAGAGAGTACCTGATGGTGCAGGTCTTGCACTCGTTGTGAGACCCCAAGAGGAAGGTTTGATGAGCACAGCAGCAAGTTTCCCTCAGAAAAGAAACCAAGGTTAGGAGGAAAAAGCACATCCGAAGGTTGATGCAGCTGAGATGGCAGGGCACACTACCGGTTTAGAAGCAACATGGAACCTACACAACACAATCAATTCACTTTTCCCCAACGAAGCAGTGAGGTTGTCAATCTCACCGAGTGTGTTGATAACAAAGAGGTTAAACGTATGGTGTAGAAAAGAGTATGAGAACAATATGAAAACATCAGCAGCAGTATGAAAACAGTGGAAGCAGTGGTTGTATTATCAGTATGAGAAAATGGACCGGGGTCCACAGTTCACTAGAGGTGTCTCTCCATAAAATATAGCTAACAAGTGTGGTGAAAAAATTACAGCTGGGCACTTGATAGATAATGAAACATGCAAGACATGATTATTACTATGTGATTCATGCGGGCATTACAACAATATACATAGACCGTCATCCAACTGCATCTATGACTAATAATTCACCCTCCGAATAGCATCCAAACAAATGTTGGGTATTAAGTTGCAAGCAATATATAATCGCAGTAAGCAAAGTGTGTAATGTAAACAATGTAAACATCGTTGTTTTCTCCCTATTGGCAACAACACATCCTCCATCCGTCACTTTTCTGTCACTTGAGCACAGATGGAAAGGAGGCATGAACCCACTATCGAGCATAAATACGCCCTCTTGGAGTCACTAGTATCTACTTGGCCAGAGCATATACTAACAACGGAGAGCATGCAAGAACATAAATAACATACACATGAAGACAACATGATAGATTGATAATCAAGAGACATTGTCACGACCCCGGACCCAGAGATATACATACTGTTATGTGCTCCTAGCCATGGACTCACAAGGGCTTCAGGGTTACCAGCCCCGGCCGCAACAAACAACGGCAGGCAGACTGGATTCATCGGCACGTAGTCCGGATCCCCAGTCTACTACTCCTTGTATCCATGCTAGTCATAACCAACTATGCATATCAAAGCGTCCACGAATCGAAAGAAACTGAAGGAAACGGGACCAAGGCTATACAGAGATGCTATGTGTCCAGAAAGTGCAACAACAATCGAGGGTTACTGGGGTTACCTCGCCCCAGGCCGATCAAATCGACAGGCGGGCTCGGACATGGATCATCGGCTCCACAACCCCTCGACTGCGACAACTATGCAGGCATAGCCAAAACTGTATAACAATGAGCTCGAAACCAACAACCGATCAAAGCAGTACTCTAGACATTGAAACTTTATTAAACAAGTGTTACTAGAGTATAGCTTACAAGCAGAGGTCACACGACCCAACATTACATCAGACAACGGAAGGCGAATTATGTTGCTAGTCAACAAGAACCAAAAAGGCCTAAGAGGCCGCAACATAAGGCGACGTCCCAGCCCATAGATTCCAGGCTGCTACCTGGGAACCCCGAACTACTCGTCGATGTCCACGTTGACTCATCACCGATGTGAGATCTTCACCTGAACCAAATTAAGCAAACCTGAGTACGGGATGTACTCAACAAGACTTAATTAACCTATTATATATCTGCTAGCTTTATAAAGGGTTTTATGAAGGCTGGTTTGCGTAAAGCAATCTTTGTTTTGCAAGTTGAGGGAGGAATAGCACGTCTTGTAGAGGGTTTTCAAAACAGATGAGAAAGGACTCAACTCTTGTAGATCATCATCTTTTTATCCTCCAACATCATTCCCAGCACCTCACATGCTACAAGGATCACCCCTCCCGGCATCTCCAGGGAGGCACACTTCATCTACTGCCTCCATGCATTGTCAACATCTTTTACGTCACGTTCAAGTTATCTATGACCTCGTGGCTTTCACCAAGTCGTCCTTAACCGTGGACACGGCTTTCCAAAAGATTTATCCCTGCAGGGTGGTACACTTTACCCACACGTACCATCCGACTCTTAACGCCACATGTACGCTCGTCCATGGAGCGCGGCAGAGGGTGGTTGGCCACGACCTTTACCTTGTCGAGCCCTATCCATGAGTCAACCCAAACAGGGCCACCCCGTCAACAGGGAGTTGGCCACCTCCTGACGGCACCTGTTCTGTGAGTCGGGAACAAGATCCGTGTACGTCCATCACTTGTCCCGGTCACACCCTAAACACCTCCAAAAGGTTTTTGACTCACACGCAGATGGAAATCCCAAACTACGTGACTCACGGATAGAACCAAACAAGTTAGTTAGTCGAGCGCGGTCTGTTTGGCCTCGCGTGTGGTTGCACGCTCAGTCTTGGTTTCCACGGCGAGACCTTACTCCTAGGGTTGGCAAGTACGGGACCAAGAACCACTTCCCAAGTGGCCTCCCGTCCTCGCCTTAGTCAAGTTAACCACACAGCACTCCTCTCACCTCGTCATCATATCATACTAGGTTATCGTAGCTCTGATTCATCAACCGGATGGAGCAGAGGTACACAAACATGTAAAGCTAAGCGAAGCAGATATGAGGCTCTGGCGATGCGCACAAGCAATTCTATGTCGGCTAGGAGCAGTGGATCAGGATGTTAAGGCAATGCAGCATATAGGTGAACTATGTCTACTAGCATCAAATACTTTGGAATCGAACGCATAGTACGAGATTCAAATGTTGTTCGAAAGCATATATGAGCAGATAAGAGGTTATGCTTGCCTTGGTTATAAGAAAACCAAATAAATTCTTCAGGAATAAGTGCTTGACTTGTCGGTTAAGATCAAGTATTTGTCGTTGGATTGATGGCCTTCTCTTCGGAGTCACGTTCTACCGAGGGGGGGGGGGAACAACACCGAAAGAGAAAAGCAACAATCAAACATGGCATCGATGCAATGCGCAATATGTATGCATGAACAAGTTAATGCACTGAAATAAAACCCTAAACATGATCGTTGGGTTGCTAGGGTTCATATGTCAGAAATACAGTTTTAGTGAAAAAGTCCCGAAATAGACCCCGGAGGGGGTTTCGGACGATTATGAAGGTGAGTGCAATTTTAAAAGCTCAAATGGGTTGGAAAACATCATAACTAAGTTGCATTTGTCATTTTGAGCATTTTGGTATATAACTTTTAATTTTCTAATTTTATTGAATAAAAACTTATTTTCCTATTTTTAAATGATTAAACAGCATTAAATAATGTCCAAAAATGAAATGTGTCAAACATTTATGAAAGTGACATTTTTGGGTAGCTTACATTTTTATGAACATTACCATATTTTTATTTTAATTTTCTGGTCAATATTTTATTAGTTATTCAACTTACAAAATTAATTCATTTTCTGAAATTTCCTGATATTTCTAAAAAGGGAAATATGACGTCATCGTGACCTCACTGTGACATCACACGGGAAGGATCTTCTCAGATGAACTCAAATTCGAGTGATTCGTTAAAAATTTGCCGAAGCCGTTTGGTGCAATGCGGAGAGGACTCGATGGCGAGTCGGATGGTGGTAGCGCCGCTCTGCTATGGTCGCCGGAAGCTCGCCGACATCCATGGCCGACGGCGGCCAGAGGGTGGATATGGTGCGGAGGCGCTACGGAGGGGGAGGGAGGGGAAGGAGGGTACCGGGGAGCTCGCCACGATGCGGTGAAGCCAGAAGAGGGGTCGGAGGAGGCCGAAGCGGCCGGACGGCGGCGAATCGGCGGCGAGGAAGCTCGCCGTCCGCGGGGAAGAAGTGGACGCCGCGGTCGACTCCGGTCGTCCCTGCTCATGTCGCCTAGCTTAGAAGAACAAGGAGGCCGAGGGGAAGCCAATGGTGGCCTCAATTTCTGCGGGGAAGGCCGGGGTTTGCGGCGCTCGACGGCGGCCGACGGAGGCATCAGGTAGGGTCCCTGGTTTTCTCCCTGAAGAAATACAGAGAGTGAGGGGAGCGCAAGGGAGGGGGTTCTGCGAGTGTGCTTGGTGCGGACGTCTCCTCGTCTATTCTCTCGAGCAGAGCCACAAGCAGGAGGTGGCAACGATGGCGGCATGGAGGACACGCAGCAGCTCTACTGGCGTGAGGAGGAAGAAGCCAAAGGACGATTTTCGGGAAAACCCCCTGTGATTTCTGTAAACTGCAAACTAGTCCTTTTCTATTTAAAAACTGAAAAGGAAACAAACTTTTGATGGCCTTTTTGAAATCAGAAAAACTTTCAAAAATACATTTTGAAAAGCTCATGAAATTTCCAACAAAACCATAACTTGGGTTGGTGCATTTGAATTATTTTTCAATACAAAATTTTGGAACCCAAATTAAGTACTTTTTGTGGAAATTTCTGAAACCATTTAAATTTCATAGTTTAAATTGGTTCAAACATGATTTAAATTTTTGTTTGATGCATGTATGAGATGGACACGCACCACACACCTTTGTTAGCAAAATTGGGATGTTACAAATCTACCCCCCTTACAAGAATATCGTCCCGAGATTTCCGTAGGAGAAGAAAGAAGGAACACCGGTTTTGAACGATCTTCTCGAACCTTACGGTTCTCTTCTGAAGAGGTTTATCCGTAGCATCTTGAAGTATTGAACGGTACACCTTAGGTAAGAGGGAAACTCTTAGGAAATGATCTTCACAAAGATCGAGTATCTAATGGGTAACTCATGACAGGATGTTCATAAAGAAATCTTGAGTTAACAGGCATGAAACACCTCAAGATAACGGAGGGAATAAAAGATGGTTTCAAGTTTGTGGACGATGGTTCCTGAAAGGATTTAGAATATGAGCTTTGCACAAGACTTTAAATCCTTTTGGAAAACATAGGTTGAACAACTTGTGACACCGAGGTTTCTTCAAACAGAAAACCAAGATGGAGAGGATGGTCTTGGATACCACAACGTAATATCCGTAGACGAGGGAGAACACGAGAAAACACTGTAATCGTGCATCGGCGAGAATTTGATACAGGATCATGCTCACTCTTCGGAGTGGACACGAAAGATAACGGAACTTGCATTCCGTCAAAGTTGGTAGAGATCTTTGGCAAAGATCGGAATGTTACTTCATGATGGAAGATGATAAACACAGGATATTGGAACACCGTAGTGGAGGAGGAACTCTTGGTCACACCGTAAGGATGGGTAACCAACGAGGGTTGAAACACCAGAAGAAATAGGGAATCTCTTTCCTATTGTGGTTTGGACGTAGCAATACATCTACCACATGGTTAAGATCCCGTGGCTGAGGTGACTGACAAATTCACACAATGTGTGAGATGAACAGAACTTCAGGTACAAACAACTTGAGAAGGGAACTGATCAACGGCGGTTACGAAACACCGAGAGATGTGCTCATGAGGAACTTGTTTCCACTGAAAGAGAGGTTCGGAGGATTTAGTAGAGAGACATTGGACATAATAAGTTCCAAGGTCTTCTTGACGTTCCCGATACCAATATCCAGCTTACACAAGCCTTCATTAGGTCATCGGTGGAAGTTAAACTCCGGTTTAGAAGAACGGGGAGGAAAACTTGTTAGGATTAACCACACAAGAACTCTCACGGAGAGTGGTTGTTCTTACGGATACAAGGAGATATGACATCAGGCCTTCCGGCTAATTGTGTCAACCACCACATCAACCATGCCGGATTCTGAAAAGACCTAATTCAATACCCTTGAGAATACACCAACCATCATTGCTGCTTGAGATTCAGCTCTGGTTAGAGGATTAATGACTCAGACTCGGTATGTTTAAGCGAGGAGATTGCACAGGTTACCAACGAGATACATCTACTAGATTCTCAAGATATGGACTACGATGCCACGCTCAAGAGATGAGCAGGATTGCAGAACTCATGTATTAGCAACTTGCAAAGACGGTTGCACCTACATGACTTACTTGCAATGAAACACATCGGAGTCATTGTTGGGAAGATGATACAAAGATAACGAAGTTCTTAAACTTCTTCTCTTAAGGAAAATCAGTCAGTGGCTTAGCGTGGATGCAAACTTCTTTAAGTGAATGGAGGTAAAAACCAACCATCTCAAGAATACTCCACACATGCATGACCGATTTGGGATTACTCCCGAAGGAACAATGGAACTATACTCGGATCCACGGCGACAACTTTCACCATAAGCACACGAACCCGAGAAAGTCACTTCGAACATCCAGAACACAACTTCGTGATAACACAAAGATGGTTCTCGAAAGTTTCCAACATTGTTGCCATTTGTTCAACATGAACCTCTCGCAACTTGGAGAAAATAGGAATGTCATCGATGGGCTCGAAAACACACTTATCGCAACACTCCAAGAAGAGGGATTCATATGATATATGAACAAGGCAATACATTGGCCAGACTAGAGGGCATGAAGGTGTACTCGAGTAAAACACCATGAGTGAAAACATCATCAAGATAGCCCTTGGATCTTTTCTCGATTTGACGCTAGCCCAAATCAAATCAAGGTTAGAATGGTAGCATGTCCACTGAAGAGATACTATCAAGCTTCGACATAGAAGAGACTAGACATCCATTTACAAAGGATCAGGTTAGGCGGAGCTTTTGCCTTTCAACTCTCCAAGTTGTTGTTTAAGCTCAACCACTAGTCCAAGGTGTCTAGCTTAGTTTTCTTGGAGAAAGGAGTAGTTCAAACTACCCCTCGTTTAGACATCACGGTCAGGTAACCACCTGGTGATACTTCTAGAGAGACAACCAGAATATCACAACTCACCGGTATGTCTTAGAAATCGAAAGGGGGCATGCTTTTCAAAGCAACCGATATGATCTTGAGAGCTTCGGCATAAACCTAACTCTCTGATCGAGAAGGTGCATCAGGATGAACGAACTTGGTAACACAGTCAACTTTAAGTTGAGACCGGGTAACCAATAGTGCTAAGAAGGATACAGATGTTTCTTAGGTTTCCAAAGCAATAAGAATTGCTAGGAATACCTGATACACACATCAATGAACAGACCTATCATTCTCAAGCATTCAAGCTTGGATGAAGGGGGAGTGAAGACGGTAAGAGCACCACTTCATCAATAAGGCCATGATACTTAACACAACCTCTTGATATAAAGAGTGTGATACTGGAAGGTGGAACAGAACAGAAGCTAATGAAACTTCTTTAACCCGCGAGTTACAAAACTTTTGACCTGGTTCTAAGGATGAACGAGGTACTGGAGTTTGTTTCTCCTCACATTCCAAGGTGGAATGTTTTGACAGAAACAAGAGCAAATGCATTGGAAGAATCCAACACCATATGTAACTTGGTTTCCAAACAACGGACGAAGTTCGGAAAGCAACTAAAGAGTAGGAACGTGCTCTGGAAAATCCTGAGATCACGTTGGATGCACAAAGTCATACTCATTTGTATAACCCATGCAAAAGAGTTGGTATAACTGAAATAAGAACGAAGATGTGGAATTCAGGATGATCATTCTTGTTGTGATCCCTTCTTGATTCCAAAGGAAAGCCTATGGCTATTGGAATTGAGATTACCTATCCATACTGAGGTAGAATGGATTCCTCAGGATCCAAAGAAACAGAACTTGGGTTAAAGGTAAGCATCCTGTGCTGGTAGCATATACATCACATGGTTAAGAAACCACATGATCCAACACACTTCAATCCAGCACATTCCGGGACCTTCGGTTCAAGTCCAAGGTTGAAAACATTGAGAAAGGAATAACTACTATCTTAGTGCCTTGAAGGTCACTACGAATAGCAATCACGAAGTATCTTTCCAAAAACAACGACAGCTCCGGAAGAATTTGAGCAGAGGATAACGGATACATTCGAGATGGAAAGAAAATCTCGAGGTTCAGGATTTGGGATTTTGAACATGTAAAAATGTGGAATCCATACAACTTTGAGAGATTACGAATGGAAAGGAATCTCCCAGTTGAATCAGGAGATAACGGAACATGGAACACACACGACTCCAGAAACTTTAACACTAGGTCAACTTGGGTAAAAGAACGTCTTGCCATAGAAGGCACCTAAGTTTTGAATGATCAGAACCTTTTCAAAACAAAACAGGTAAGGTGACCCAGAGTTAGAGCGATACCAGATAAGGAGTAAAAAGAATCCTGAGAAGGTTTTCACAATCATTTGAAGTTTCAAAGTAGTTTTCACAAACACTAGACACGACATCGACCAAGCAGTAAGGTTTTCCTACAGGCAGTCCTGCTCTGATACCATGACTTGTCACGACCCCGGACCCAGAGATATACATACTGTTATGTGCTCCTAGCCATGGACTCACAAGGGCTTCAGGGTTACCAGCCCCGGCCGCAACAAACAACGGCAGGCAGACTGGATTCATCGGCACGTAGTCCGGATCCCCAGTCTACTACTCCTTGTATCCATGCTAGTCATAACCAACTATGCATATCAAAGCGTCCACGAATCGAAAGAAACTGAAGGAAACGGGACCAAGGCTATACAGAGATGCTATGTGTCCAGAAAGTGCAACAACAATCGAGGGTTACTGGGGTTACCTCGCCCCAGGCCGATCAAATCGACAGGCGGGCTCGGACATGGATCATCGGCTCCACAACCCCTCGACTGCGACAACTATGCAGGCATAGCCAAAACTGTATAACAATGAGCTCGAAACCAACAACCGATCAAAGCAGTACTCTAGACATTGAAACTTTATTAAACAAGTGTTACTAGAGTATAGCTTACAAGCAGAGGTCACACGACCCAACATTACATCAGACAACGGAAGGCGAATTATGTTGCTAGTCAACAAGAACCAAAAAGGCCTAAGAGGCCGCAACATAAGGCGACGTCCCATCCCATAGATTCCAGGCTGCTACCTGGGAACCCCGAACTACTCGTCGATGTCCACGTTGACTCATCACCGATGTGAGATCTTCACCTGAACCAAATTAAGCAAACCTGAGTACGGGATGTACTCAACAAGACTTAATTAACCTATTATATATCTGCTAGCTTTATAAAGGGTTTTATGAAGGCTGATTTGCGTAAAGCAATCTTTGTTTTGCAAGTTGAGGGAGGAATAGCACGTCTTGTAGAGGGTTTTCAAAACAGATGAGAAAGGACTCAACTCTTGTAGATCATCATCTTTTTATCCTCCAACATCATTCCCAGCACCTCACATGCTACAAGGATCACCCCTCCCGGCATCTCCGGGGAGGCACACTTCATCTACTGCCTCCATGCATTGTCAACATCTTTTACGTCACGTTCAAGTTATCTATGACCTCGTGGCTTTCACCAAGTCGTCCTTAACCGTGGACACGGCTTTCCGAAAGATTTATCCCTGCAGGGTGGTACACTTTACCCACACGTACCATCCGACTCTTAACGCCACATGTACGCTCGTCCATGGAGCGCGGCAGAGGGTGGTTGGCCACGACCTTTACCTTGTCGAGCCCTATCCATGAGTCAACCCAAACAGGGCCACCCCGTCAACAGGGAGTTGGCCACCTCCTGACGGCACCTGTTCTGTGAGTCGGGAACAAGATCCGTGTACGTCCATCACTTGTCCCGGTCACGCCCTAAACACCTCCAAAAGGTTTTTGACTCACACGCAGATGGAAATCCCAAACTACGTGACTCACGGATAGAACCAAACAAGTTAGTTAGTCGAGCGCAGTCTGTTAGGCCTCGCGTGTGCTTGCACGCTCAGTCTTGGTTTCCACGGCGAGACCTTACTCCTAGGGTTGGCAAGTACGGGACCAAGAACCACTTCCCAAGTGGCCTCCCGTCCTCGCCTTAGTCAAGTTAACCACACAGCACTCCTCTCACCTCGTCATCATATCATACTAGGTTATCGTAGCTCTGATTCATCAACCGGATGGAGCAGAGGTACACAAACATGTAAAGCTAAGCGAAGCAGATATGAGGCTCTGGCGATGCGCACAAGCAATTCTATGTCGGCTAGGAGCAGTGGATCAGGATGTTAAGGCAATGCAGCATATAGGTGAACTATGTCTACTAGCATCAAATACTTTGGAATCGAACGCATAGTACGAGATTCAAATGTTGTTCGAAAGCATATATGAGCAGATAAGAGGTTATGCTTGCCTTGGTTATAAGAAAACCAGATAAAGTCTTCAGGAATAAGTGCTTGACTTGTCGGTTAAGATCAAGTATTCGTCGTTGGATTGATGGCCTTCTCTTCGGAGTCACGTTCTACCGAGGGGGGGGGGGGAAACAACACCGAAAGAGAAAAACAACAATCAAACATGGCATCGATGCAATGCGCAATATGTATGCATGAACAAGTTAATGCACTGAAATAAAACCCTAAACATGATCGTTGGGTTGCTAGGGTTCATATGTCAGAAATACAGTTTTAGTGAAAAAGTCCCGAAATAGACCCCGGAGGGGGTTTCGGACGATTATGAAGGTGAGTGCAATTTTAAAAGCTCAAATGGGTTTGAAAACATCATAACTAAGTTGCATTTGTCATTTTGAGCATTTTGGTATATAACTTTTAATTTTCTAATTTTATTGAATAAAAACTTATTTTCCTATTTTTAAATGATTAAACAACATTAAATAATGTCCAAAAATGAAATGTGTCAAACATTTATGAAAGTGACATTTTTGGGTAGCTTACATTTTTATGAACATTACCATATTTTTATTTTTATTTTCTGGTCAATATTTTATTAGTTATTCAACTTACAAAATTAATTCATTTTCTGAAATTTCCTGATATTTCTAAAAAGGGAAATATGACGTCATCGTGACCTCACTGTGACATCACACGGGAAGGATCTTCTCAGATGAACTCAAATTCGAGTGATTCGTTAAAAATTGGCCGAAGCCGTTTGGTGCAATGCGGAGAGGACTCGATGGCGAGTCGGATGGTGGTAGCGCCGCTCTGCTATGGTCGCCGGAAGCTCGCCGGCATCCATGGCCGACGGCGGCCGGAGGGTGGATATGGTGCGGAGGCGCTACGGAGGGGGAGGGAGGGGAAGGAGGGTACCGGGGAGCTCGCCACGATGCGGTGAAGCCAGAAGAGGGGTCGGAGGAGGCCGAAGCGGCCGGACGGCGGCGAATCGGCGGCGAGGAAGCTCGCCGTCCGCGGGGAAGAAGTGGACGCCGCGGTCGACTCCGGTCGTCCCTGCTCATGTCGCCTAGCTTAAAAGAACAAGGAGGCCGAGGGGAAGCCAATGGTGGCCTCAATTTCTTCGGGGAAGGCCGGGGTTTGCGGCGCTCGACGGCGGCCGACGGAGGCATCGCGTAGGGTCCCTGGTTTTCTCCCTGAAGAAATACAGAGAGTGAGGGGAGCGCAAGGGAGGGGGTTCTGCGAGTGTGCTTGGTGCGGACGTCTCCTCGTCTATTCTCTCGAGCAGAGCCACAAGCAGGAGGTGGCAACGATGGCGGCATGGAGGACACGCAGCAGCTCTACTGGCGTGAGGAGGAAGAAGCCAAAGGACGATTTTCGGGAAAACCCCCTGTGATTTCTGTAAACTGCAAACTAGTCCTTTTCTATTTAAAAACTGAAAAGGAAACAAACTTTTGAGGGCCTTTTTGAAATCAGAAAAACTGGCAAAAATACATTTTGAAAAGCTCATGAAATTTCCAACAAAACCATAACTTGGGTTGGTGCATTTGAATTATTTTTCAATACAAAATTTTGGAACCCAAATTAAGTACTTTTTGTGGAAATTTCTGAAACCATTTAAATTTCATAGTTTAAATTGGTTCAAACATGATTTAAATTTTTGTTTGATGCATGTATGAGATGGACACACACCACACACCTTTGTTAGCAAAATTGGGATGTTACAGACATAGCATTCAATAATCATCGGATCCCAGCAAACACAACATGTAGCATTACAATAAGATGATCTCGATCATTTAGGGCAGCTCACGAGATCTAAACATGAGGAATAAAGAGGAGAGAACAACTATCTAGCTACTGCTATGGACCCGTAGTCCAAGGATGAACTACTCACGCATCACTCTAGAGGCGGACAAGGTGGTGTAGAGCCTTCCGGTGATGATTTCCCCTCCCGGCAGGGTGCCGGGGAGAACTCCAGAACCCTCCCGATCTCAGGTTGATGATACTGGCGGCTTTGGGTGTTTTTCGTGGAAAAGTGGTATATTTTTACGGTTCACGTATCGGGGGGAATAAATAAGCGAAAGGGCGATGGCGGTGGGCGCCCGAGGGGCCCACACCACCCCATGGCGCGGCCAGGGGGCGCGCCGCCTCATGGTGTGGCCCCCATGTGCCACCCCTCCGGGCCTCTTCGGGACTCCGTGGAACCTTCGGGAATTCAAAGAATTTTGGGCTTCGAATTTTCCAATTCCGAGAATATTTCTAGAACAACTTTTTTAAAACTAAAAACAACAGAAAATAGGAACTGGCTCTGTGGCATCTTGTTAATAGGTTAGTTCGAGGAAATCGATAAAAATGACATAAAGTGTAAGGAAAACATGTAGCAAATGTCACGAAAACAACATGGAACATCAGAAATTAAGGATACGTTTATGACGTATCAACATCCCCAAGTTTAGTTCCTACTTGTCCTCGAGTAGGTAAACGATAAAAACACATAATTTCTGAGGTGACATGTTACCAACATAAACTTGATCATCTAAATTGTAAAAGCATAAGCATAGCTGAGATCATAGTACTTTAAACACAAGCATGATAGATAAAATTTTAACAATGAAACATAGCAATCACTTTGCATCATGAAAAGTAACACAAATAAGATCATGAATAATAATGCACTCTAAAGTTATACGTTTGTTTCAAGCATAGAGAAAACATAGCAAAGTGATATTTCGCTTGTTGTTAAGAGTGCGGCAAAACATAAATTCCAGGACACCTTCAAAGTTTAAGAGGAAGAGTAGAACAAATAATTTGAGATAAAATAATAACACATCATGAATCAATTAATAATGTTTCTGGGACAAATGCACATTAAACTCAGAATGGCAACTATCCTATCTCAACTATGCATAAATTTATTAGATTGAGACTCAACATAAAAGTAAAAAAGGCCCTCCGCAGATGGAACCAGGGATCACTCATGTGCTAGAGCTTTTTATTTTGTTAAACAGAGGTATTGAAAACATTTTTCTAGAGAGGTGTATGCTTATGTTAATGAATGGTAAACAGAAAATACAGTATGTCACAAGCCAACCAGACTTCACAAGAGCGGCTCCCATAGAAGGACGCATCTGGGTAGAAGGTCATCCCTCTTTCTCTTTTGTTTACACAATTATGCTTTGACTGATAAATCAGGGGCAAAAATAGTGAAGAGAATTTGTTGTATTAATTTGGGGCTGGGCACCCCGTTGCCAGCTCTTCTATCAATTGGATAAGCGGATGAAGCCACTAGTCCAGGGTGTGAAAGTACAATCAACAAGTGAGATAAAGATTCTCTATTTACGTCCTCATGGGCTAAAACAGGAGCACACAACAGGAGTAATTTTGAAAGTTTTAAAGGTAACACATGAGCAATTTACTTTGGAGTGGCGGTTAAATACCACATGTAGGTAGGTATGGTGGACACATTTGGCAAAATTTGATTTTTGGGAGTTGGATGCACGAGTAGAGCTCATACTCAGTACAGGTGTCCGTGGAGGCTAGCAAAAGACTGGGAGCGACAAATCGATAGAGAAATAATGGCCATAATCATGCATAGCGACAAAAATGTCATTAATCAAAGCATAAGTGGTACTACAAGTTAAAAAACTTAATGACCATGGAGGCTATAAGTGACTGGTTTGTTGTCATAAACATGGTTTAAGCATGCGCCAAGTCAACCGAATAAAACATTCAAAGGAGAATACCACAAATTTATGCTTCAATATGACAACAACAACTCATGATTCTTTCAAAGGCACATTAAACACTCTAAGATATTTGAGACAAATCACGCTACAAAATAACCACTAGGCTTTAGAATTAAAATAACATCTAGCATGACATGAAAAAGTCTAGCCACAGTCTATACAAGCTTCTATTTGCATCGTTATAAGCACGAAAACTGTACTACTGCTTTCCAACACCAAGAATTTTATAATAAACAAAAACTATCCAAGAGATACTGCAATGAAACCAGAGAGTACTAACACAACTCTACTAAAACTAACAGCTTTGAATAAGAGATGCAAGAAAAACTAGAGCTAAAAAGGAATTTTGCAGCAGCTACAAGAAAACTAAGAATACGAGCATAACGAGTATTCAAATGAAAAAGAGGAGCGTGTATCTCTCCCACACAAAGAATGATAGGTTCCAACAATATTATTGCACCAAGGAAAACAAAGGAAAACAAAAGAAAAACAAACATACGCTCCAAGTAAATTTCATATGATGTGACCGAATAAAAATTTAGTTTCACTAGAAGTGACCTGATAAGTTGTTGATGAACAAGGGGATACCTTGGGCATCCCCAAGCTTAGACGCTTGAGTCTTCTTAGAGTTTTCTGGGATGAACCATGGGGGCATCCCCAAGCTTTGACCTTGCACTCTTCTTGATCACATTATATCACCCTCTTCTCTTAACACTTGAAAACTTCCTTCACACCACACTCAAAGTACTTCGCATTAGAGGGTTAGTGCAACAATAAAAAAAAACTATGGGTTCTGCATGGGCACAAGTTCTATTGATACTTTAAACATTATCTACAGCCACTGATGTTTCGTGAAGCAAATAAATCCACTTGACATGGTAAAGGAGCAAATGCAAGAAAAATGGCAGAATCTGCCAAAACCAAAACAGTCTGTAATGAAGAATTTTTTCGGGGCACTTAAGTTGCTCACAACGAAAAAAGAAAAGGACTAAAAAGTTTCGGAATTAGCTAAGGAATAAGCACAAAAGGTTTTAGGTCATTTTGATCTTTCTATAATTTATACGATTTTTTACGGTGGACAGCAAAAATTTGTTTCCTTCACAGAAATCCAAAACCAACTCCAACTTTTGCTAGAAACTTTAATTGGCACAACTAATATATGAAAATAAAGATACAAAGGAGTTTCTACATAATTATGCGACCCCTTAACTCAAATAAAACAGAGAACCATGGGTCATCTTCCAAGACGTGCTTTTCTTTAATGCCTTTTAGCTAGGCCTACAAAAGTGGAATTAAGTGTTTTCAAGTGAAGAAGCATCCAAATTGTCATTTGTTCGAATAATAGAATCAGAAAGAAACTTCATTCTATTTCTAGGAAAGTGTTCCATACCTTTCTTGAGGGGGAATTGATATTTAATATTCACGTCTTTCATATCAATAACAACACCAACACTTCTAAGAAAAGGTCTTCCCAAAACAATTGGACAAGAAGCATTGCATTCAATATTCATAACAACAAAATCAACGGGGACAAGGTTATTATTAACCATAATAAGAATATCATCAACTCTCCCCAAAGGTTTCTTCTAACATTATCAATGAGACGAATATCCAAATAACAATGCTCCAAAGGTGGCAAATCAGGCATATCATAAAGTTTCTTAGGCATAACAGAGATACTAGCACCAAGATCACATAGAGCATTACAATAAAAATCGTTCACCTTCATTTTAATGATGGGTTCCCAACCATCATTAACTTCCTAGGGATAGAGGATTCACATCTTAATTTATCCTCTCTAATTTGCATGAGAGCATTTGTAATATGTTTTGTGAAAGCCGTATTCATAGTACTAGGATTAGGACAACTAGCAAGATTTTATAAGAAATTAATAACTTCAGTTATGTTGCAATCATCAAAGTCAAGAACATTTTTATCAAAGGTAATGGGACCATTGTCTCCCATGTTTCCAAAATTTTAGCACTTTTATCAGGAACATTTTTAGCAGTTTCGGGCAGTTTTGCTCTTTTAACAGAAGCAGTGGGAGTATTGCCAACACCAATTACTTTACCATTGATAGTAGAAGGTTTAGTAGCATGAGAAGCTTCAGTTTTACTAGTGGTGGTAATGGTGCAAACATTAGTTGTATTATTCTTACTATCTATCTCATCTTCTCTTTTCCATCTAGCATGCAATTCAGCTAACATCCTAACATTGTCATCAATTCGAATTTGAATGGCATTCAAAGTTTTCCTTTATTTAACATCATGAGGCATAACCTTTAGTTTCAGAAAATCAACATCAAGAGCAAGGCTATCAACTTCAGAAGCAAGAACATAAATTTTGCCAAAGTTTTCCTCAACAGATTTATTAAAAGCAGTTTGCGTACTAATAAAATTCTTAAGCATGTTCTCAAGATCAGAGGGTACACTTTTATTGTTATTGTAGGAATTACCATAGGAATTGACATAACCATTGTTATTATTAGGAGGGTATGGCCTATAATTATTCCTATAAGCATTTTTGTTGAAATTATTATTTTTAATGAAGTTCACATCAACATGCTCTTCTTGAGCAACCAAAGAGGCTAAAGGAACATTGTTTGGATCAATAGTGAAAGTGCAAATGCACTAAAATAATCTTGTTTTGGATGTTTGTTAACAACACACGTATCATCTTAAGTGTGTTGATGTTTTTAGGGTCCAATGATAGTATTTTATATGGTGGTAATAAGTATCAAAAAGGACAAAGATCAAATGGGACACTTCTGCTGGAATTTCATTCCAGGCCAGAGTCTCTTTCCCATAGTTTGATCATGTGCTGTGAATCTGGTGTCACCCGCTGAACTCGCTCCGGAGACTTACCGGAGATAGACCGGAGTCTCCGGTGTGGGTGTATTTCTGAGAAGATTTTGTGTTGCACAAGTGGTGCCGCTCGCTGGACTCTGTCCGTAGATCTGCCGGAGACACACCGGAGTCTCCGGACCTTCATGCAACTGTGTTACACGCTCAACAACAGACATGGTCTGCGCGATGGAGAGAAGGCCAAGCAAAGGGTACACCGGAGTCTCCAGTTTGGCGCACCGGAGTCTCCAGTATGGCTGATTCCAAGAAGAAACTGAAGGTGGAAGGTGTGGTGTCGCCTGCTGGAACCACACCGGAGACAGACCGAATTCTGTCCGGATTCTCCGGTGTAAAGGCTACGCGAATTTCTCAGACTGGAGTCTCCGGACTTACATCGAAGTCTCCGGTGTGACTTTGGCAGAAAAAGTCTCCAACGGCTCTAAAAGTTATGCGGGGTATAAATACCACCTCTCCTCCACCTACCTCCAGCTAGCTCGTCCAGAATAGATCTCACCATTTCTAGAGCTCACCCACCTTGCTAGATCTCCCAATCCGTCCACCCAAAAGTGTTGATCTTCAAAGGATTGAAGGATAAGACCCCGATCTACGTCTTCACCAACCGAATTTCATTTCCCCCGTCATTTGCTTGAGGGGAACTAGTCTAGGGTTTCCTCTCGTGGAGAACCTACACATCTTGTCTCTCTTGGTGATTCTTGTGATTGTTGCGAGCCTCCAATTTGTTTGTGGGTGTGTGCCCCAAACTTGTTTGTAAAGGACTCGATGCCGCCTCAAAGGGGATCAATAGTGGAAGGTGGACTAGGCCTTTGTGGTGGGGTTCATCGGAGAATAGGGTGAGGCCTTTGTGGCGTTGAGTAGGCCTTTGTGGCGAAGCTCACACCCCTCCAGAGAGACGTACTCCCTTAACAAGGAGGAACTCGGGAATACATCGTGTCTCCGCGTGCTTCCTATCGGTTATCTCGTTCCCTTATCCTTTACTTGTGTTTGTATTGCATTTATTGTTGTACTTGCCATATAGGTAAATTCACCTTAGTTGAATTATGTAGAGAATTTACCTTTGTGACAAGCCTAATCTTGAAGAAAAAAATAAAATTGGTCGTAGCACCTATTCACCCCCCTCTAGGTGCCCTTACTATCCGTTCAATTGGTATCAGAGCCTCGGCTCTTTTATCGGGCTTAACCGCCTAAGAGTTTAGTATGGCCGATGATCCGGATGTCACCGGTTCCATGGTGCAAGTCACTATGGATGATCTCAAGGAGTTAAAAAATTCCTTGACCTCATCCATGGAGGAAAAATTGATGAGTTGCGAACACTCTTGTTGCAACTCACGATAGCCAAGGAAATGGAGACCTCCACTTCATCCTCTACGGTTGAACCGCCGGAGGGTGCCAAGAATAGGGAAAATGGTGAACCAATTAAAGATGCTTACGCTAAGAACTCCACCTATAAGGGTATGGAAGGAAAAGGAGAATTCCACGCCGTCGAAGGACACTCTTCTTCCGATCCTCCCTTCCCACATCCCCATATAATTCCTAGAGGAGAACCTCCTAAAATTGATGCACATTCTTTTGGTGAGTGGCAATATTACATGGAAACTCACTTGAACTCTTCTTGTATCGAACTTTGGAGGGTCACTCGAGATGGATACAAGCCACATGACCCCAAGAACTTGACAAGAAGAGAAGCCGTAGATTGTCAACTCAACTACACTGCTTTGTCCATCATTCAACAAGCCACGGGTCCTAACCACATGCCTCATCTTCAACAATATTCCACTGCCAAGGAAACATGGGATGCTCTAGTCGTCATGTTTTTGGGTAATGAGAGTATGCGAAGGAATAGGTATGATGCCTTGATCAATGAGGCCGAAGGATTCTATATGCATGATGGTGAGAGCCATGAAGACATGTACCGAAGGCTCAAGACTCTTGCCACCGCATTCAACAATGTCGGTGCCAAGTATATCGATGATGCTTGGATCAAAAAGAAGTACATGATTTCTCTCATGCCTTTTGAGCCCACTGACTTGAAGAGAATTCAAGGAACATGAATTATGCGAGTTATTCAAGTGTGCAGGTATTATAGTGGACCAAGTTAAGAGGAAATTATTCTCTTTATTACTGAAGGGTAGAGCTACAGAATGGTTTAAAATGCCGAAGAATGGTCAATCTGTTGGATGGGAGGAAATTGTACCTCTCTTTTATTCTAAATTTTATCCTCCCGGTGAGATTCATAAAGATCGGAATCAAATATATAATTTCTGGCCTCATGATGGCGAGAGTATTGCCCAAGCTTGGGGGAGATTGAAGTTATTAATGCTCAAATGTCCCGTTCCTGAGCTCCCTAGTAATATTGTTATCAATAATTTCTATGCAAGGATTTCTCTTCACGATAAGGATTTATTGGATGCTTCTTGTTCTGGATCATTCACACGTATGAAGGAAGAAGCCAAATAGGATCTTCTTGACTGTATTCAAGAAAATACTGAAGGATGGGAGAATGACAAAGGTAAAAAGGCAGGTATAATTTACGATTATGAATGCATTAAAGCTTTTATGGGAACCGATGATTTCTATAATGTTAGTGTTGTTTGTGGTCATGACTCTCAAATCTTTGCAAATTGTTTTAAGGACTTTGCCTCCTATCTTGATATTCCCAAAAAAGAGTTGAGAAAGTACCATGCACCTTATAAAGATACTGTTTCTACTAGAAATATAGAAGTGCATGTTGTTAATCCTGCTGTGCCTGAACCTTATATTGAGAAAATGCCTTTCCCTGAGAAGGTAAAGGAACATTCTATCATAGCTAGTGTGGTTAAAAAAAATACAAAGAAATCTATAAAACCCGATGAACAAAAAATTGTTGAATCTACAGTAGCAATAGTAAAAGATCTTGTCTCTGAAAATGTAGAAGATGGACACATTGTTTTCTGTGAGGATGCTTCTAATATTGTTTCACATCCTGGTAGATCTAAGAAAACTAGTGTGCTTGTACTTTCTGTTAGAATAGGTGATCATTGCTACTATGGTTTGTGTGACATTGTTGCAAGTTCTAGTGCTATCCCTTATGAGCTTTATAAAGAAATTATGCATGAAATTGGTTCTTGTGAACTTGAAGATGTTGATGTGACTATTCATCTTACTAAGAGAGAAACTATCTTTCCGATTGGTATTGTTAGAGATGTGGAAGTTTTATGTGGTAAAACTAAATATCCTGTTGATTTTCTAATACCGGGAACAACTTCTAGTAAAAATTGTCCTATCATTTTTGGTAGACCTTTCTTAAACACTTGTGGTTCTATTATAGATTGTAAGCAGGAGAAGATATTGACTAAATTTTATGGAAAATCTTATGAGTTTACTTTTTCCAAATTTGCTAGAGCTCCTTATGAATCTGAATTGCCTAATGAGGACTTTAGAGTTGAACAAGTTGCCTCTATTACTCTTGCTCCTAACAATGCTTTGCAGTAATACATGGAGGACCATGAGAGTGAGGTCTTTATGGAAGAGAGAAGTGCGATTGACGATATTCTTCTTCGTCAACCAGTGATGCTGATACATAATTTACCCGTGGAAGACTTGGGTACCACATTACCACCCAAGGAGGATCCTGTTTTTGATTAAAAACCTTTGCATGATGATCTTAAATATGCTTATATTGATGACAAGAAAATATATCCTTTTATTATTAGTTCTAAACTTTCAGGTAAAGACGAGGAAAGGTTATTCGAAATATTGAAGAAACACTGTGGAGCTATTGGATATACTCTTGATGATTTGAAGGGGAAATCTCCCACTATATGTCAGCATGTTATTAATATAGAACCTGATGCAAAGCCAGTAGTTGAACATCAACGTCGTTTAATTCCTAAAATGAAGGAAGTGGTAAGAAATGATGTCGGATATATACTAATTAGGGGTATATCAGATGGTGTCTTAAAGTGCCGGATTACCAGGGTGGCCTGAATGGTAATGGATTACGGTCCATTAGGCGACCCAGTAATCTGACGCGCAGAAGCCGGATTCTAGAAGAACCCGGACCACGGCCCACGTGGTACGGCTTGGAGTAGAAGGCGGATTCTTGCCTTCCAAGTTAGAACTTACCGTAGTCTTCTAGGTTTCCTTTTCTGTAAGCCCTAACCCGGCTATTATATAAAGCCGTGAGGGAGATAAGAAAGAGAGGACAATAAGCTAGAAGCTAACTCGCCGAGAGGTTGATCCTTGACGAGTAGCTAAACCTAACTCACATTGTACTTTGTATACTTCAGGCTTAGGTCCCAATTTAGTGAGATTGCAGGAGTAGGAACGTCGCCTAGTTGCGTCGTACCGAACCTGGGTAAAACCCTGGTGTCATTGTTCGTCATACTACCACGTCCCCCCACGTATCTATCAGTAGTCTCATGGCACCCCCGTCTATGAATTCTACTACGATGTCTCGACAGTTGGCGCCTGGGGCCAGCGACGTCAGGCGTTATGTTTCGATCGGGGATACTCGGCGGAATTGGCAGTACCATAACTGTCGGAAGCTTGGAATTCGACAACGACGTCGGGCACTTCCTCGACAACGGATCGTACATGCCAGCACGGAATTATCTGGTAAGTGCCTGCATTTTACCGATCGGATCTACAAACATCTTTATCGGATTAACTGCAGAGGCAATGGGATTCTGTGGTGGAAGAAAATTCATCCCACCCGCCCTATACCCAGTCGAAGAAGACTATGACGCCGGATTTTGCTCAGATCGCCGATATTATGCTGAATCGCACTTTATCCATATGGTGCAATCTGAGCTCGCCGAAAACACGGACGAAAGCAATCCCGTGGAAAAGGCAGAACACAACAGTTCCACAATAGAGGTGGAAGACCCGACATCCGTCAATCTGACGACGAACTCGGAAGCTTCCAAGAAACTCCAGTACAAGGTCCGGAAGAAAAAATTGGCTGATCCAGCCAACGAAAACCTGGAAGCAGAAGGAGGAAGTGGAGTTAAGCCTGCGGAGAAGAAAGCGAAGGAAATCTCTGTTCCGCCAATGTCAGAATAGGACGAACAAGATTTACTTCAAACACCAGTGGGACCTCACGAACCCCCTGAAGTGCTGGAAGCTAGGAGACAAGCTCTCCAACGGCAACAACAACATCTATTCAGAACTCGAGAACACCTCCAGAAAACCCAAGCTGACATTAAGTTAAAGCAGGAAGAAATCGAGGAGTACGAGAGAAGGAATAGATCTGGCGTTAAACCTACACGGCTACCCGAAATCGCAAGACCGGAAGTACTGCCGCCAAAGGAACGGTTTCAAAAACCGGCCTGGCAAAAGCAAGTAAACGACATAGATGCCAGGGGCGAACCTATATACAAAACCGCAGCAGAAAACGCAGAAGCCGCGTTCGCCATCCTCAACAATGACATGTACTCCAACGGCTAAAAACTTCAAGGGGTGTATGTTTTCTTAGGAAAGGCATTGCAACAGCAACATCGAGGACAAGCAAGATCAGGGAAGTTGCATGACGACTCAGCCCTATTCAAAACAGCTACTTGCGCCGCTGGAGCACCCGGACCTGAAGAACGTGGAGATTCAAGTAATTCGAAAGAGAAGAAAGGAGATCCGAGAAAGGACAAGAAAAATCTGGTAATAAGGATGCAGCATCCAGAACCGGATCCCATATGCCGAAAGATGGAATTAACCCCCGAGATCGGGAGGAACAAAACCGGAAGGACAGGAAATCAATGCCGCCTCCAAGACGCCCTGCTGAGAAAGCAGGAAGACATGACATTCCTCACAGGCGTGAGAGATCCTGTACACCCCCCAAGAATAAGGAAAGACACAAGAGTGGAACTCCACCTTATCCCAAAGGGCATGACAACGGAGGAAATAGAGACAATCCTGGAAAAGCGCGCTCGCGCAACAATGGAAAAGAAAGGAGTAGATCCCCTTCTATCCATTCAGCCGGTAGATACTCCGCACACATCGATAGAGCGGAAAGAGATGATCTATACTTCGGGTGTCGTGGTGGTGTCACGGCAGATGCCATGGGATGGCTAAAGATGTGGGGACGATGGACGCTGGAGGTATTCGGGGAGGGATCACGCGACGAGTAGCCGCGTGAGGTAAGATCCACACAACACAAACAACACGATGTACCCAGGTTCAGGGCCCTCGTGAGGAGGTAAAACCCCTACTCCTGCCTTTCTCTATGTATTACGATGTCTCTCCGAGTAGCCACAGTACAAATGATATCTCTATCGAGTAGCCTCTCGCTCCTCTCCGAGTAGAGCTAGGTCAAGAACTTAGGGTTTCTAGGGTTCCCAGTGAGCAACTGTTAGCGTGCCTCGCGCAGGAGGCGGCGGGGCACCTTATATACATGGTGCCCAGCCGGATACGTCCAAATCTAGACAAGTGTCGACATAGTGTGCACACCGTCCTTTCTCCGAGTACCCGCTGACAGCTTTGGTTCCTAACCTTGGCTGCTTCTGTAAAGTCGTTGGGCAAAACTAGGGGACAGACTGGTATCACTGTACCTAGGCACAGAGTAGGCCCCCCTTATCCTGCCACGGCCTGCTTCCATGCTGTCACTGTCAGGCAGGCCGTCCCCACGTGAACAGTAGTTCGAATGCTGCCAAGTACGGACCCAGGATACGCGGGATCCTGTGTCAGAACGGCTCCTTTGACTTCCTGGCCCGAGTAGGTTCCCGCCAATGGTTCCCGCCAATTGTACTCGGGCCAAACCTTCTACTCGTCAGGGTAGAACTTGATTGATATCTCCTTCTGGTCATCTTGAGGTGAGACCGAGTAGCAGTCGACCGGGTAGCGAGTACCTGGTAGTCGGCTACTCGACCAAACCTCTCTTCTGTAAGCGGCCTTTACCACCTGTCTTTACCCTACTCGGGGGTAACCCCCCGACAGCAGTCCCCGAAGCTGGTTGAGTCTTGCGAACTCGTTCACTAGGCTCTGCCAGCTTAAAACCAGCCTTTGCATCTCAGCCCTTGAACCTCAAGATGCCGAGTAGAACCTCCGAGTAGCTATCTGGAAAGTACCTTGAGTTTCCTCTCTTCCGAGTAGCACTTGCTTTCTACTCTGTAACCGAGTAAAAAGACTTAGAGAAATTTCTCAGATTGAGCCTCTGCAGCACAGAGCACAATCCAGCCCTTCGCGCAGCAACTGCACACGTGTCAAGCATCCACGACCTTGTCGTTTGGTTGCCCAGGACACGACCTGCCACGCGTCCAGTTTTCACGCAATGGGCCCACCGGCCGCCATGTCCCATCAAGTGCAGTTATAGGCCACGATTCGGTGGTGGGATTAACTGTGGCCATTACGCGCGCAACCGGCGCTTGTGTGCGTTTCTAGCCGGCCACAGGGTCCACCACACGCCACAATCGATCCCACTACCAAGACGGTAACGGTAAACTCGCGGAGGGGATATAAATACCCCCGCCGGTAACTTCCTTTTCCCCTTCCTTCGCACTATTCCTTCTTCGTCTCCTGCTCTTCTCCGCCACCGTGCTCTCCGCCGCCGCGCAAGCTCTCGCGCCGCCGCGGACTCAATCCACCAGCCAACTCCACTCGAAATCTTCCACCTTCCCAACTCACCACAATGGCCAAGTCAGGCTGGGCCGGCTCCTGCGTCACCGCGGAAGATTGCGCCTGGCTCGTCAATACCAGGCGAGTCCCTCCCGGCGTGGAGTGCCGGGCGCCGGACGGCGAAATCGTGCCGTCCCCGCGGGAGGGAGAGCGCGTCGTCTTCCTGGCGCATTTCGAGCGCGGGTTCGGATTGCCCGCGTCCGATTTCCTGCGGAAATTCCTCAACCACTTCGGCATCCAGATGCACCACCTTCCGCCCAACGCCGTCGTCTTCCTCGCCTACCACGCCGTGGTCTGCGAGGCCTTCCTCGGCATCCGGCCCACGTGGGAGACGTGGCTCAGGTATTTCCACCTGCGCCAGCAATCTACCGGGAAGAAGGACTCCGCGGGCGTCGCCCGCGCCACCGACACCGGCTGCGCCATGATGGTGCAGCGGTCCGGGACGAACCACCCCCGCATCAAGGGGCTGGACTCCGTCAAGCTGTGGCAGAAGACGTTCCTTTACGTCAGGAACGTTGCCGCCGAGCCAGGAGCCCCGGTGAACGACAGAATCAACCTGCCCGTTTGGTGCAACCGCGCTCCAATCGGGATGTACTGGAAGGACAAGCCCGTCAACGACGACGACGTCATCGAGATGGAGAATCGACTCGGCTGGCTGAAGGCGGAGGGCCTCAAGAACGACGACCCGGTGGCCTGCTGGATCCAGCGCCGAGTACTGCCCTTGCAGGAGCGCTGCCATCTCATGTGTTACATGGGAGGGCCTCGCGACTGCACCAGGACCACCACCATCGAGATCGACAACATCGACGTCCCCTGGCATGCCAGGAACATCTTGACGACAAGCCTTGGCGACCACTGGCAATATGGGTTCGTCCCGTACAGCCGTACAAAACCGATTGAGCGGGTACGCCTTCCTTACTTTGCTCTCTGCATACATTTTCCGAGTAGATAACTTCTTCTTCTTGCATCAACTAGCAGTTGCCTCGCGTTCCGAGTAGGACATCTAGCCGAATTGCCTTAGGCTTAGTATGCTTTGTGTTTGCACGCCTTGCCGGGTAGCCTACTCGAGAATGTTTCTTAGGCTCCATGTGCTTTATGCCTGCACGCCCTTCCGAGTAACGTCTCTCGGCAAACATGCGTAGGCTTAGTATGCTTTGTGTTTGCACGCCTATCTGAGTAAAATGCTTAGTAAATTGCCTAGGCCTTGTGTGCTTTGTACCTGCACGCCTATCCGAGTAGAGTTCCTTCCTGGTACTCGGCTGGTTTGTGATCCTTCTCTGTTTTTCAGGTTCTTACTCGCCAGATAATCGAGAGCTGCGAGGTTTTCGAGGGCAACTGGTCTCCTGACCGTGAGGAGGATGATGTGCCCTCCTTCGATGCCGTGGAGCAGCCCAACCTCTCTCGCTCCCCCGTCCCTGATAAGCGCGACGCTCTCCACACCTGGTCCGACGAGGATTTTGATGGTAACTGTACTTTCATTCTGTTTGCTTCCAAGAAGCACCAATCCCTCGTGTGTTGTTTCTGATTCTTTCCTCTTTTCTCTTTGATTCCCATATGAAGTTGCCGCGGACAAGGACGACGAGGACGAAGACGAGAACGAGGGCGATGCGCCCCTAGTCGTCAAGCCCCTGGCCGTCGCCGCTCCTGAGACCCGCAAACGGGCTGGTAGCGGGGCACCAGCGCCTCCTGCCAAGAAGAGGAAGCCCGCCGAGAAGAAGGCGGTTGCGAAGAGAACCAGACGAGAGCTCAAGTGCACCACCGCGTAAGCCCTCTTCTCGGTCGTCTCCCTTCTCGCGCTGTGCTATTCTCCCCAATCTTCTTCTAATCCGTGATTTCTCTTTCTCTGCAGTCCTCCTATGGACGCGAATGCAGCTATTGCGTCCGACCAAGTCAAGGAAAAACCCGTGCCTCTGGTCAATCTGGACGATGATGATGAGGACCATGACGCCAATGCTGCTGCTGCCAATCCAGCACAAGGCGCAGCGTCTGAACCAGCAGCACAGGACACTGCCGTCCACGACGAGAGACCCCCTTCTCCTCCGGCTAGCAACGCCGAGGAGAATCAAGATCACGAGATGCAAGATAACACCGCCGCGGAGCGGCCTGAAGCAGAGCAAGAGCAGCCCGCCACAGGGGCTGCTGCACAAGAGAGCCTCGCTGCCGCGCAGCGAGTAGAAGACACCACCGCCACGGATGCCACTGCTTATCCATTGAGCAGCGTGCAACCGGGCGTGACACCGAGTAGCGCCCAGCCAGGAGCTGCACAAGGCGATGGATCTGCGGCGCCACCAACTGCGCAAGGCCCTACCGCACCAACTGCGCAAGGCCCTACACCTCCAACTGCGCAAGGCCCTACACCGCCAACTGCGCAAGGCCCTACACCGCCAACCTCCTCCTCGCCGTCGAAGACCAAGGATACATCCAGCCCTCCCGCTGGGCGAGTAACCAGGCAACGAGCCCTGGATGCTCTGAGGGGTGAGGTTGACAGAAGGGCAGCAGAGAAGGAAGCTGCTGAGAAGGCCAAGGCCGAGGAGGAAGCCGCCGAGAAGGCCAAGGCTGAGAAGGAAGCTGCTGAGAGAACCAAGGCCGAGCAGAAGAAAGCCAGGGCTGAACAAAAGAAGGCCGAGAAGCAAGCTGCCGAGAAGGCAGTCGCCGAGAAGGCGAAGGCCAAGACTGACGGGAAGACGACTGAAGATCCCGAGAAGCAGAAGGTTGAGAAAGAGCAAACGAAGAAGCGGGCCAGAGACCAGAGTACGTCCTCAGGCGGAGCGCTCGTGATCCACGAGTCCGGCCCGATTCCTGCTGCGCTCTCGGCTGATGCTCGCGCTGCTGGCCAGCCCTGCTACCCGGAGTACATGATCGAGGTTAGCCAACAGCACTCAATCGGCTTCCCTCCCAAGGACAAAGCTTTAGCTATCCAGAGGGGAAGGAAAGTTGTAGCCGTGAACTCCCCTCCTCCAGATCCAAGCCAACCACCCCAGTCTATCAACATCGCTTCTCGTGGAGTCCAAGACAAACCAATAACCTCCAAAGGCCTTGAGCAGGTACTGGACACCATTGGCTTCATCGACGCCAAATGGGATAGCAAGATTCTTGGCGTGGACAAATGGCATGGTCTTAGCCTTGGCGGCATCGACCACATGCGCGTGGACTGGAACAAGGTTGACCTGGGACGCAATCCCATGTCCGTCTCCACCGAGACCGCGACACTCGCAGCCAAGATGTTCTTGCATCGCAAGAATGCCGAGGACATCGAGCAGTCCTATGCGGTAAGTCCTTCTTGCCTTTTCCGAGTTGAAATTTCTTCTCTTCTACTCGCCTTTATTCTTTCTTACCATCACCCCCAGTCCCCGAGATTCGGGTCGAGTAGACGGATACTCTCCGAGTAGCCTCCTACTCGGGCTGAATCTTCTCTGCCTTTTCTAACTTGCTTCTTCTCGCTTCTCAGGATAGCGTCCTGAAGCGGACCAATTTATACCGCCATCTTCTCTGGAACCATTCCATCGCCAGGAGGCGAATTGCTGCTCTAGAGAAGGAAAAGGCAGCTGCGGAGGCAGCCAGCAAGAACGCCAAGGACAGCACCCAGCAGCTGACTGAAGTGCAAGGTACGCTTTTAGCTGTGCGATTCATGCGTTTTTGTTTACGCTCGCTTATGCTTTCTTTTGCGCTAACCTTTCCTTCTCTGCAGAAAAACTGAAGGCCTTAGCAGACGAACATGAGAAATGCCGCAGCTTCGTGGAGAACTCCGAGGCCACCATCAAAAGGCTAGAAGGTAAGATTGTTGTTTACTCGGTTTGACTTTGAGTTTGTTTCTTCTCTGCCCCTTTGCTAACCTCATCTATCTCTTCGCAGAAGATTACAAGTTGTTTGCTGAGGCACACCAAGACTGTGTCAAGCCAGCAGAGGTCCAGAAGCAGCTGTCCGACCAGGCCGTTGAGCTGTTGAAGGACCACACCACGGAGACCGAGAAGCTGCAACTCCAGTTGCAACAGGCATTCCAGGATGCCGTCAAGATTGGCGCCGAGAGGGACAAGGCCATCGCCGAGAAGGCCAAGGCCGAGACCACTTTCAAGGCCAAGGAGAGGGCCCTTGAGCAGGAATGTGAAACCTTGAAGAAGACCAATGCTGATCTCTTCGCTCAGATGGATAGCTTGCGCCTGATCCAAGAAAAGCACATTGGCAACGAGGAGTCCTGGAAAACCAAGCTGCAGCAGCTGCGCCGCCAACTGATCGGTAAGTTTTCTCTTCATTGCATCTTTTCTTCTCGGTCCTGTTCCTTCTCGGCTTCTTCTTTCTTCTCGGTTTTTGATCTTGCCACTTGCTATTTCAGATATCTGGCCTCGTCTTGATTCTTCCTCTGCGCCTACGGTAGCCAAGGCCCGAGCAGTTCGTCTTTCGCTGGGTGAGCCAATTGACACCAGGGCTGATATCGAGGACAGCTTGCTGGTGCTCAAAGGTTACTTCGAACAGCTGGCCGGCGTCGGAACTGACTTGGTGCATGCGGGCTTTGAGCTCCACCGGCTGTTCTGGCCTCATGACCCCCAGCCAAGAAACATGCGGGATCTCGCCCTCAAGCTGGAGAACGTGAAGGCCGAGCTGAAAAAATGGCGAGCCTCTGGAGCCCGTGCTGGTGCGGACGTGATGCTTCTCTGCATAGCATCTTGGTATGAAAACCTGGATATGCAGCGCATCCGCGGGAAGCGCAATGATTCCAAGTGGGAGATGGATGCCGAGAGCGTGGCCTTGCGCAAGCAGATTGCGTATGAGGTCGCAGAGTGCGCCGAGACGGAGGTCTACATCGAGGGCGTCCCCGAACCCGACACCGAGTACGAGGACGAAGGAGATGATGACGAAGACGAAGACCTTGACGGCTTCTTCGAATCTCCCAAGGGCAAGGCCGGAAAGGGAAAAGCCACCGTCGTCGCGAGTAGCGATGAAGACGAAGGGGCGCACATCGACAGCGAGCCACTCGACTTCGGCACCTCCTCAGGTGCTGCTCTCGACGACACGGTGCCCCCTCCTGGCCACGCTTCACGCTCCTCCTCGGCTCCAGGACCCGTCTCGGTGGCCACGGCCACTTCCGAGCAGGCGGCCACCCAGGATGATGCCGAGATGACGGAATCCGCCACCGTCCAGACGGGAGCGGATGCCACCCAAGCCAGCACCGAAGGAACGGCTGCCGCGACCGCCACTGAAGAAACTGCTGCCAAGACCGCCGCCGAGGAAACATCAGCCAAGGCCAGCGCCGAGAACACTGCTTCCTCATCTTGAAGCAACCTGCACTCTCTTTCAAACTCGAACACTTATCAGATCCCCGGGATGCCGGGAGCAGATGTAATAGACTACCTTTATTTTGCTTGCTACTCAGTTTTTATGCCCACTCTGTTTATGTTGACATTAATCAATTTGAACGACACTGGCTTAACGCCGAGTTGTGTTTCCATGCGAGTCCCCGAGTAGCATTTCTTATTCACCCTGTCTTTTCATCTCTGCTCTACCTGCGACTTGTCGCTTGTTTGGTATTCGAGTCACAAGAATCAAGTAGCAGGGCTGCAAATACTTAGCCGCTAGAAACAATCATGGTAACGCAGCCCACCACTTAGCCGAGAAGACGAAAACAGAGAACAAAAAGTAACCGACAATCTACTCGGTTCCTGCACTCTTTCTTCCTTAGTGATTTTCGTGTGCTCATTGACCTTTTGCTTGTTCTCTTGCTTGCCATGAAGCCGGGTTTCGGACAGCAGCAGAGTCGAAGAGTCGGCATATAGGTTTAAACACAGTACTCAATGCACTTATGAGTTCTGAAGTGGAGCAACCGAATAGACAAAGGACCAAGCCGAGTAAAAACACTTAGAGCAAATTTGGACGAGGGCAGTCCCCGAGAACGATTTCAGATTGCAGAGTGGAATTTCAACTCGGATAAGAGGATACATACACATCTTTGCTTACGAATGAAAACGACGAAGTAGAGCTACATTCCAGGGACGCTTGGTTTCCTCTCCAGCTTTATCTGCCCTGTTCGCCTGCGATGGGCGCACATCTACAAGATAGTACGCGTCATTGTGCAGCGCTTTGCTGACAATGAAAGGCCCTTCCCATGGAGGAGACAACTTGTGCATCCCGGCTGTGCGCTGCACAAGCCTAAGGACCATGTCTCCTTCTCGGAAAACCCTTGGGTTCACCTTTCGGCTATGATAGCGCCGCAGGTTTTGCTGATAGATAGCCGAACGTGACAGAGACAGCTCTCTTGCTTCTTCGAGCAGGTCAACGTCGTCTTCTCGAGCTTCTCTCGCCTCCACCTCAGTGTAGAGGGCTACTCGGGGGGAGTCATGCTCTAAGTCTATTGGCAACACGGCCTCAGCCCCGTATACCAAGAAGAATGGCGTGTAGCCGGTTGACCGGTTAGGGGTAGTCCTTAGACTCCACAACACCGCTGGCAACTCTTCTAGCCAACACCCAGGTGTTTTCAGCAACGGCTCAATCAGCCTTGGCTTGATGCCTGCCAGTACCATCCCATTTGCTCTCTCAACTTGCCCATTGGAGGCAGGGTGCGCGACTGACGCAACGTCTAGTCGGATATGCTTATCTCTGCAGAATCGCACCATTGCCCCTCTGCAAAGTTGGTGCCATTGTCGGTGATGATACTGTGCGGGTAGCCATATCTCATGATCACATCCTTCACGAACTTCACCGCTGTGACCCCATCGCACTTCCGAATAGGTTTCACCTCGATCCACTTGGTGAACTTGTCCACCATGACCAAGATATGTGTCATATTTCCTTTAGCCGGCTTGAAAGGTCCAACCATATCCAAGCACCAAACAGCAAATGGCCATGTGATAGGAATTGTTTTCAACTCGGAAGCTGGCATGTGAATCTTACTTGCGAACATCTGGCAGCCGGCGCACTTCCTCACAATATCTTCAGCTTGTTGCAGTGCAGTGAGCCAGTAGAAGCCATGCCGGAAAGCTTTCTTGACCAACGCCCGAGAAGAGGCGTGATGCCCACACTCCCCTTGATGTATCTCCACCAGGATTTCTTCTCCCTCTTCCGGGCTCACACAACGTTGCAGCACGCCGGTGGCACTTCTCTTGTGCAGCACATCTCGGACTATAGTGTAGCCTTTGGACCTTCTCTGAATCTGCCTCGCAGTCACCTCATCTTCAGGTAAAGTACCGTTCCTTAGAAAGGATAATATGGGCATTGCCCAACTCGGTGTCTCCCGCACGGGAAACACTGGTTCGTCCATTTCCATTGGGGCAGGCTCTTGCGGTTGCACAGGAGGGGTAGGAGCGCTTCTTTGCAGCCCTGACCGATTGGCGAGAACTTCTTCGATGAATGCGACAGCTTCTGGGTTGAGGGTGGCAGTCCCCGAGTAAGGAGTGGCAGTCCCCGAGTAGGGAGTGGCAGTCCCCGAGTAAGGAATGGCAGTCCCCGAGTAGGGAATGGCAGTCCCCGAGTAGGGAGCGGCAGTCCCCGAGTAGGGAATGGCAGTCCCCGAGTAGAGGACGGCAGTCCCCGGGTCCCCTGCAGCACTCTCCCAGTCAATCTCCATTGGGTCAGATTCTTCACTTGGCAGAGAGGGAACAAAGATAGATTCCGAGTTGGGGGAGGGCTTGATGGATGGCTTCCTTAGATGCTCCAAGGCAATCCCTGCCGGGATGGACTGCCGAGAAGATCCCAACTTGGATAGCTCGTCTGCTGCTTTGTTCTCTGCTCGGTGAATGTGCTGGAACTCACAGCCTTCGAAAAACCCAGTCATTGACTGCACCAGGAAGCGATACGACGCCATGTTGGCATCCAAAGCATCCCAGGTACCTGAGACTTGCTGCACCACCAAATCCGAATCGCCATAGCATATAATGCGCTGCACACCAACCTCCTTTGCTACTCGCAAACCATGCACCACTGCCTCGTACTCGGCTACATTGTTGGATGCCTTGAAATGAATCTGCAGCACGTATTTGAGTTGATCCCGCTTGGGTGACGTGAGCACGACGCCAGCACCAAGGCCTTCTTTCACCTTTGAGCCATCAAAATGCATTTTCCAATAGTTGGAAACTGGAGCGGGAGGTTCATATTGCATCTCGGCCCAGTCCACAAGAAATTCCGCCAAGACCTGAGACTTGATTGCTTCTCTTCTCGTATACGCGGGAGCGTACGCGGCTAGCTCGATTGCCCACTTGGCTACTCTGCCACTCGCCTCCTTGTTACCCATGATGTCCGAGATGGGAGTAGAGCTCACAACCGTGATGGGGTGCTCCTGGAAGTAATGTCTCAGCTTCCTGGCGCCCAGGTACACACCATATGTCATCTTCTGGTAATGTGGATAGTTTTGCTTGGAACTGGACAGCACTTCACTGAGATAATAAACTGGGCGCTGCACACTCTTGCCTTCTTCTTCTCGCTCCACCACTATCACCACGCTGACTACTCGGTTAGTCACAGCAATGTACAGCAGCATAGGCTCCTTGGGTAGTGGACTAGCCAAGACGGGAGCAGTAGCCAGCATTGCTTTCAGCTCATTGAATGCCACGTCCGCTTGCGGGGTCCAGACAAACTTGTCACTTTTCTTCATCAGCTGGTACAGAGGCAGAGCCTTCTCGCCCATTCGGCCCAGAAAGCGGCTCAGAGATGCCAGACAACCCGTGAACTTCTGCACATCCTTCAACGATCTCGGCAAAGACATGCTGTCAATAGCTTTTATCTTAGACGGATTGGCTTCAATGCCCCGACTAGAAACCAGAAAACCGAGTAGCTTTCCAGCTGGTACACCAAAGGTGCACTTACTCGGATTCAGTTTCATTTTGTACCTGCGTAGGTTAGCAAAGGTTTCCTCCAGGTCGGCAAGCAGAGTATGTGTTTTATTCGTTTTGATGACAATGTCATCTACGTACACCTGCACATTCTTGCCGAGCTGGTCATGCAAGCATTTCTGCATGCATCTCTGATAGGTTGCACCCGCATTCCTCAGGCCAAAACACATGACACGATAGCAATAAGCCCCGTACGGGGTAATGAAAGCAGTCTTTATTTGATCAGCAGGGTTAAGTGCAATCTGGTGGAAACCAGAGTAGGCATCTATGAAAGACAACAGTTCACAGCCGGCAGTGGAATCGATCACCTGATCGATGCGAGGTACCGGGAAGGGATCCTTGGGGCATGCCTTGTTCAAGTCGGTGTAGTCGACGCACATGCGCCATGCAGTGGCAGCCTTGGGATCTTCCTTTTTCTTCTCGACCATGACCGGGTTGGCTAGCCAGTCCGGGTGCAGCACTTCCATGATGAAGTTACTGATCAGCAGCTTGGTGATTTGATCACCGATGGCCTTCCTTCTCTCATCCCCGAAACGGCGCAAAGCCTGCTTCACGGGCTTGGCGTCAGGACGCACATGCAAAGAGTGCTCAACCAACTCCCTCGGGACTCCTGGTAGATCTTCATTGGTCCAGGCGAAAACATCCCGATTCTCACGGAGGAAGTGGATGAGCGCACTTTCCTATTTCTCCGCCAACCCGGCACCAATGATGGCCACGCGCTCCGGGAACTCGGGGTCAACCTGGACTGTCTTGGTCTCCTTGGCAGCTTGGAAAGCAGTACCATGCTGGGTACTCGGCACACCCTGTGCGCCAGCTTGTGCGGACTGAGCCATGGCCACCACCTCGTACATCTTCTTCTTCTCGGCAGCAATCACCATTGACTCCGCCAGCTGGGAGCTAGCAGAAGCACACTCCATGGACTTCTTGTAATCTCCCGAGATGGTGATGATGCCATTGGGACCGGGGATCTTCATCTTCAGATAAGCCACATGTGTGGAGGCCATGAACTTGCTCAGAGCAGGCCTGCCGAGTAGAGCATGATAGGGGCTCTGATGATCCACCACTTCAAACTGCGGGCGCTCTGTGCGGCAGTTCTCCCGAGTACCGAATAGCACATCAATCCACACTCGGCCAATCGGATTGCACGAGATCCCGGGCACAATGCCATGGAAGGTGGTCTTGCTAGGCAGCATCATGTTCTCGGCTAAGCCAAGCTTTTCGAGTGTGTCTTTGTACACAATGTTGATGCTGCTGCCGTTGTCGATTAGCACCTTGCTGAACCTCACATTCTTCTCGGGGCCCAGGAAGGTAGGATCCAGCACCAAGGCATAGGTACCCGGATTGGGCATCACCTTGGGGTGATCTGCCCGAGTCCACCTGATCTCCTGGTCACACCAATACATGTAGTGAGGAACAGCCGGAATCACTGCATTGACCTCCATGGCCCGCCTGTGCTGTGACTGCTTGTCGACTGCCTCAGAAGTGAAGATCATATAGCTCTCATGGTGCTCTTGGTACTGGTTGGAGCCATTGCCCCCATTGTTGCCATTGTTGTTGTTGTTGCCCTGATAGTTGTTGTTGCCTCTGTTGTTGTTGTTGCGGTTGTAGTTGTTGTTGTTGTTGCGGTATCTCTCGTTGTTGAAGTTCCGGTTGGCTCCTAAAGCCACCTGGTTGACATTCTCTCTTCTCGGGTACACTGGCGGCCGAGCTGCGGGCGCACGAGTAGGCTGAACAGTAGCATTGGCGGCTGGCAGAGGAGGAGGAGGAGGCAAGCCATCACTCTTGATCACATCCCACCACTCGCACTGCCGAGTAGTGTGATTAGCGGGCCTCGAGGGATGATGAGTGTGAAAGCTGCATGGGCCATCCTTCATGTCATCAAAGACAAACTTCTTCGGCTGCTCGGAGTTCCCGCTACCCGGCTGCGCAGTGCGTAACGGTTTCTTGTTGCCCTGGCCCTGGTTCTGGTTCTGCCCGTAGGCTCCAGCAGGTTTCTGCCTTTGGCCACCACCGCCTCCAACATTCACTGCATTCACCTCCTCAGGGTCATACCGAGTATCTACTCGGCGCTTGTTGCGGAACTCGTTGCGCTTGCTGCTGTTGAAGTTTCTTCTCGGCTCAGAGGAGTCCATCAATGGCTGAGTGGGATCACCGAGTGCGTACTGATCCGCAATCTTGATGGTCTCGGCCAGGGTATTCGGCATCTCCCTCTGCAATCTCTGCCAAAGCATGCTGCCATGTCGGCAACCCTGCGCAAACCAAGTGATGGCCTGCGCTTCATTCACACCCTCACAAGTGTTCCTCAAGGTGCTCCACCGAGTAAGGTACTCGCGATCCGTCTCATCTTCTCGCTGCCTGCAAGCCGAGAGCTGCTGTGGCCTATTCGGCCTCTTGTAGGTGCTGGTGAAGTTGCTGACGAAGGCGTCCGAGAAATCCAGCCAGCAATTAATGCTGTGCTTGGGCAAGTTGTTGAGCCAAGTGCGAGCTGGACCCTCTAGCATCTGCGGCACGTACCGCACTGCCCATCTCCTATTGCCACCCGCAATGTGGACCGCGGTGACGTAGTCATTGAGCCAATCTTCAGGCTTGGTACTACCATTGTAGCTCTTGGTGCCTCTTGCAAGCTGGAAACCCTTCACGGAAGGCTCGTTCATGATGCGCGGGCCAAAGCACTCGGGGCCAGGAGGACCCGTGCTCTCAAGCCGCGCCGACAAGCTGATACGGTCCAGCTGGTGCCTTGCATCTCCCGGCGCCAACACACGCTCACCAACACGGTCATGAATGTCATAACCAGCCATCTCCATAGCCGAGTAGCCATCATCATACCTATCCACCTGCATAGCTGCGGGCTGCTCCACCGGGTTGGCGACTGGTGCCACTGGGCGCGGCTGCTGCCTCTGCCGAGTAGGCCGAGCTGCGGGTTGCCGAGAAGTACCCGGACGCGCGGCTTCTCGGACACGGCTTTGAGCTTGATGGGCTTGAGAGCCTGCTCTTGCAGCGTTGTGTTCCTGCCCGGGCCGCTGCGGCACAGCAGCCTGTTTCGCGGCAGCGGCCGGGTCATACACCTGCATTTGCCTGTCTCTACCCGAACGCCCGCTGCGGCTCTTCTCGCGGCTAGGATGCGGAGATGAGGCTTGATCGTTAGATCTTGCCGCATGCGAGTGAACCACCTGCGAAGCTCCAGCTCCCGGGTTGGCCTTGCGGAACTCCTCGTTCTGCCTAGCGGCCTCCAACACCAACTCGTTGAGCCTCTCCTGCTGCCTGAGACGCGCCTCTCCATCTAGGCGCGGCAACTCGGCAGCCACAGCCTGTGCAGCTCTGAGCGTCTTGGCGGGTGTGCTGTACCTTGGCCTTGTGAAGGTGTTCGCGGTGGCGGACTGCGCGGGCTCCTCCGCAACTGTCGCCATCTCGGCGCCCAGGTTGCGCCGCGTAGCACCCACTCTGCTGGGCCTCCTGGCGACCGGCGTGAAGCCGTGAGCCTTGTTGTACTCGAGCTGGTCCAAACTCAGCTCGAGCCTGATCTTCTCCAACTCCGCCTGCTCGGCAAGCAGCTCCTGGCGTTGCCGCTCGAGCTGCTCCCTCGCGGCTAGGAGCTCGATGTCGGTGGGAGTGGGCATGCCGGTTCGCGCAGCAGACGCGGGGATGACCGTAGACGTGGAAGGCGGCAAGTTGCTCTCCTTCTCGTAAGGCCGGTGGTTCCTGCCGCCAGCAGGCGGGTCGTCAACCTCCTCGACGACGGCCGCAGCGCCAGTAGCGGCTGCGCCAGTGTTCGCCGCCAAGCCCGTCACCATCACCTCAGCGCAGCATGCGGAGCCGCATGCAGGCCTTCCGCGAGCAGCAACCACCGCGGGAGGATCCTCCGCGTCATGCACCAGCTCGGGGTAGGCGCTGTTGGCGACGGTGGCGACGTAGACGAGATGCGAGCCGAAGGAGATTACCGAGCCGCCCTCGGGCATGGCCATGCCGCCAAAACAGCCGGCGTTGTCGGTGACGAAGTCGAAGGAGCCGAATCTGTGGACAAGGCCACAAACTACGCGCTCCGCCGAAGAAGATCCCGTCCGAACAGAAACTCCAGCCAGCGCCGCTGGTTGCCCCACGGTGGGCGCCAACTGTCGTGGTGGTGTCACGGCAGATGACATGGGATGGCTAAAGATGTGGGGACGATGGACGCTGGAGGTATTCGGGGAGGGATCACGCGACGAGTAGCCGCGTGAGGTAAGATCCACACAACACAAACAACACGATGTACCCAGGTTCAGGGCCCTCGTGAGGAGGTAAAACCCCTACTCCTGCCTTTCTCTATGTATTACGATGTCTCTCCGAGTAGCCACAGTACAAATGATATCTCTATCGAGTAGCCTCTCGCTCCTCTCCGAGTAGAGCTAGGTCAAGAACTTAGGGTTTCTAGGGTTCCCAGTGAGCAACTGTTAGCGTGCCTCGCGCAGGAGGCGGCGGGGCACCTTATATACACGGTGCCCAGCCGGATACGTCCAAATCAAGACAAGTGTCGACATAGTGTGCACACCGTCCTTTCTCCGAGTACCCGCTGACAGCTTTGGTTCCTAACCTTGGCTGCTTCTGTAAAGTCGTTGGGCAAAACTAGGGGACATACTGGTATCACTGTACCTAGGCACAGAGTAGGCCCCCCTTATCCTGCCACGGCCTGCTTCCATGCTGTCACTGTCAGGCAGGCCGTCCCCACGTGAACAGTAGTTCGAATGCTGCCAAGTACGGACCCAGGATACGCGGGATCCTGTGTCAGAACGGCTCCTTTGACTTCCTGGCCCGAGTAGGTTCCCGCCAATGGTTCCCGCCAATTGTACTCGGGCCAAACCTTCTACTCGTCAGGGTAGAACTTGATTGATATCTCCTTCTGGTCATCTTGAGGTGAGACCGAGTAGCAGTCGACCGGGTAGCGAGTACCTGGTAGTCGGCTACTCGACCAAACCTCTCTTCTGTAAGCGGCCTTTACCACCTGTCTTTACCCTACTCGGGGGTAACCCCCCGACATCGGGCCTAAGTGTTTCACTGACAGGATCCGAAGAATAACTCTACATTCTGGCTTCGCCAAAGTTGGTCCAACATATCAAAAATATACAGGTAGCACAAACCCGAATACCTGGATCTCAGACTATTACACAGCCGTCCAGATTAACAATGGGACAGACTTAGAGGAAGTAATATTCCTCCCCCTTATGTTACTGGATGGAGCCAGATATTGGATCAACGGGCTTCCGTCAAGAACTGTCAATAGCTGGGATGATATGGCTAGAGTTTTTACTCAGCACTTTCGGGGAACGTACAAACGCCCCAACAACATCAACCAGCTAAACCGCTGCATCCAGTTTAAAGATGAGCCATACATGGACTTTATCTGAAGGTGGACTGCAATGAAAAACAGCTGCTATGGAGTAACTGACGTACAAGCAATGCATGCTTTCGTCAATGGCTTAAAACCCGGACTCGTACCGTTCATGATAGGTTCAAAAAAGCATAAAGATCTCAGATCTATGCTTACAACCGCAAATGAGCACGCAGCTGCCGAATACGACATTAGAGAAAGAGGGGGAAATATCGACACTTTGATTCAAGCCAAAAAAGACCCCTCATCCTGAGAAAAAACAACTCCAGAAGCACATCAAAAGCCCAAAGAAGTTAATATAGCCTTTGTAAGAGAAAATGGGAGCAAATGGAAAGGACAAAGAACAGAACCAATCGCCTACACAAAAGAAGAGTGGGAAAGAATTAAGTAGGAAAACCGTGTCCACCATTCGCAATTCGGGAAACCCACCCACACCAACGCACAATGCCGGCTCAATAAGCATATGAAGGGCAATGCAGGATCCGGAAGCAAAGGAAAAAATTCCAAAAGGAAGTTCTCCAAGCAAAAGTCATAAGCTGAAAAAGAAGACAGTGAATCGGACACTGATGAAAAAAATCCAAGAACAACAGCGAAAAGGCGAGCCTAATTTTCTGAGAGTTGACGGAGAATGCATCCTAATTTTCCTGGCAACTCCATCAGCAAAGGTGGCAAAGAGAACACTTCGAGAAATAAACGCGGTTGTCCCACCAACCCCGAAATTCTTGAGTTACTCAAACACACCGATTACCTAGGATCAGTTTGATCATCCCGGAAACATCCCAGAACCCGGCACGCAAGCTCTAGTTGTAAGTCCTATTGTTCAAAACACTAGGCTAAAACGAGTGCTGATGGATGGAGGATCCAGCATCAACATAATGTACCTGGATAAATTGAAGCATATGCGAATCTCCGAGACCCAGCTCAATCATAGCAACATACTTTTTCACGGCATCGTTCCTGGAAGGCAAGCACGATCCCTAGGAGAAATTTCCCTAGACATAACCTTTGGAGAGAAAGAACATTTACGGCAGGAAAAAGTATCCTTCGAGGTTGTGCCGTTCGTAAGCGTGTATCACGCAATACTCGGACGTCCAGCTTTCGCCAAGTTCATGGCAAGATCATGTTATATCTATAACAAGCTGACGATGCCAGGGCCAAAAGGAGGAGTAATCACCATAATTGGAGACTTCAAATTGGCAAACAAGATGGAAAAAGAAAACGCCCTTTGCACAGAAAAGGTGATGGCAAAGGAAGAACTGAAGGAGTTGGCGAAAGAAGTATCGCCAACAGAATTACCGGTGGGAAAAGAAAGCCGGAAGCCGAAAGACAGCTTCAAATCTTCCGAGAATACAAGACAGGTTATCCTAGATCCCAAAGATCCGAGAAAGTTTGTCGTAGTGGGAACTAGCATGACCGGCAAATAGGAAAGCGAGCTCATCAAGTTCCTCCGTGAGAACTGGGATATTTTTGCATAGTGTCCAGCGGACATGCCAGGCGTACCCAGGGAACTTGCTGAGCACCAACTCAAGGTAATTCCAGGATCTAAACCCGTCAAACAAGGTCTCCATCGATTCGACGGAAGAAGACAGAAGGCTATTGACAAGGAAATTATCCGGCTATTAGCAGCTGACTTTATCCGGGAAGTTATACATACTGGATGGTCTGCAAACCCGGTATTAGTCCCGAAGAAAGATAGTACTGTTCTTAGGATGTGTATAGATTACACCGGCCTGAACAAATTGTGTCCAAAAGATAGATTTGCGTTACCGTGAATCGATCAAATAATAGATGCCACTGCTGGCTCTGAGCTTTTATGCTTTTTGGACGCTTATTCCAGGTACGATCAAATACGTATGAAGGAAGAGGACCAAATCAAAACCTCCTTCATTACCCCATATGGAACATACTACTACATAACCATGCCTTTTGGCCTGAAGAACGCAGGTGCAACTTACCAGCGTTGCATGCAACGATGTTTGCATAGTCAGATTGGCAAAAATGTTCACGTTTACGTGGACGACATTGTCGTCGTTTCCAAGGAAAAGGACACGCTCCTTGAAGATTTGCGAGAAACCTTTGAAAATTTGCGCACTTACAAAATGAAGTTGAATCCATTGAAGTGCGTATTCAGGGTTCCCTCAGGAAAACTTCTGGGTTTCATCGTTTCTCACAGAGGAATAGAAGTAAAACCGGAAAAGATCAAGGCAATCCTAAACATCTCAAGAACTACGTGCTTAAAAGATGTACAAAGATTAACGGGTTCAGCAGCTGCCGTCAGCAGGTTTATAAGTCGGCTAGGAGACAAAGCTCTGCCATTATACAAATTGTTGAAGAAATCCAACAAATTTGAATGGACAGAAGAAGCGGACAAAGAAACCTTGATGAAAGCTCCGATTTTGGCATCGCCAAAAGACGAAGAACCCATGTTACTGTACCTCACAACAACAAACATGGTTATCAGTGCGGTGATAGTTGTGGAAAGACGGAAAGACGAGCAAACCATACCAGATCAGCATCCGGTGTATTATGTAAGTGAAGTTTTTTCCGAGTCCAAGCAAAGATACCCGCACTATCAAAAACTGGCATATGGCGTATTTTTCGCATCTCGAAAACTCTGTCATTACTTCCAAGGACATTCCATAACAGTGGTATGCAAAGCACCACTAGGGGATATAATCAACAATGCGGACGCAACGGGCCGAGTAGCCAAATGGGGCATCGAGTTGGCTGCGTTCGACATTAAGTACCAACCCCGGACGGCAATAAAATCCCAGGTGTTGGCAGATTTCATCGCTGACTGGACAGAAGCGATGGAAAATACACCAATGCCGAAGTCAGAATAATGGGTTATGCATTTTGATGGATCCAAGATGAAGGAAGGCGCTGGAGCTGGTGTAGTCTTAAAATCACCCAAGGGAGACACAATGGAGTATGTATTACAAATACACTTCAACGCCAGAAGCAATGTCGCAGAATACAAAGCTTTGCTTCATGGCTTGCATATTGCAAAAGAAATAGGTGTCAAACTCATCTTATGCTATGGTGACTCGGATCTGATACAGCATCATCTCAACCAAACATGGGACGCTAAAAGCCCCATCATGGCCGAATATCGGAGAACGATGGACGAGTTTGCAATTTGCTTCCTGGGATTTGAAGTACTTCATGTCAAAAGGGAAGAAAATTGGAACGCGGACGCATTATCCCGCATGGGCTCGGAAAGAATGAAAACCCTACCACCAGGTGAATTTGTCCAGCATTTGCACGAACCATCCATAAAAGGTGGAGATGTCGACTACCCTCTAGTTTCCGAGTCAATCGAAGTTCTGCTCGTTAACCCGGATTGGACAATTCCATATCTAAACTTCTTAGTAGATCAGAAGTACCCGGATGGAGCAGACGAGGTCTTGCAAAGACAAATAAAACGTCGATGCAAAGGATACATGGTAATCAATGGTTGCCTGTATAAACGCAACACTACCGGAATTTTTCTGCGATGTATTTCGCCGGAAGAAGGCCGACAAATTCTGCAAGAAATGCATGTTGGAGATTGCGGACATCATGCTCAATCAAAAAGCATAGTTAAGAAAGCATTTTGTGCAGGGGTTTTCTGGCTAACAGCCAAGACAGACGCCGAACACATAGTCAATACATGTGCCGGATGTCAGTATTACGCCAAGCAGACGAATATGCCAGCCCAAGCACTCAAAACTATCCCTATTACATGGCCATTTGCGGTCTGGGGGCTAGATATGATGGGACCATTCAAAACTGCAAGAGGCGGACTTACACATCTAGTCGTTGCAGTGGATAAGTATACCAACTGGGTGGAGGCAAAGCCCATAAAAAAGCTTGACGGTGTAACTGCCATAAATTTCATCATTGACATAGTCATGAGATACGGAGTTCCACACAGCATAATAACCGACAACGGGACAAATTTCTCTATTGGAGAGTTGGCAAAATATTTCCGACAAACGGGAATACGCCTAGATCTTGCATCTGTGGCACACCCGCAATCCAATGGGCAGGTTGAAAGAATGAATAGTTCCATCCTGCAAGGAATACGCCCAATACTTGAATCTCCTCTTCATAGAGCAGCTGGAGCATGGGTGGAAGAGTTACCCTCTGTGCTTTGGAGTATTCGAACGACGCCAAACAAGTCAATAGGGCAAACCCCGTTTTTCCTAGTTTATGGCACGGAAGCAGTCCTTCCAACGGACATGATCTGATAGCCCAAGAGTGCAGGCTTTCGATGACTCGGATGCCGAAAGTGCACGACAGGATGCCGTCGATTTTCTTAGAGGAAGAACGAGAACTTGTACTTCAAAGATCTGCCATTTATCAGCAAGGTTTACGACGTTACCACAGTCGGAAAATCAGACATCGTTCTTTTAAAGAAGATGACTTAGTGCTAAGACTGGTTCAACAAAGAAAGCACAAATTGGCCCCAGTTTGGGAAGGACCGTTTGTCATCAGCAAGGCTATGAAAAATGATCATACTATGTTGTAGATATTCGATACACGGAAGATGATCCCGAAAAGCCGAATCGCAAAAGAAAGAGAAAGATAGATGATGAACTAGGGGAGACCAAAAGACCCTGGAGTATCCAGCAGTTACGTCCCTGCTATACTTAGTTCAATTTCTATGTAAACATCTTTGAGATCATGAAATAAAGTTGTCGGAAGTCATACATCTATGTTTTTTACATGTTTATTATAGTATAAGGCATAATTCCGTCTTTATCTATTTCTCAATGATCTTTCAAAATACTCAATGTTAACCCGAATTGTGCCTGCGTGCTCGGTGTTAAAAAACTGAATGATTTTCATCCTAAAAAGGCTTAAGGAAACCCAGATTGTGCCTGCGTGCCTGAGTTTCATTCAAAAAATTCCTTACTGTTCTCTAAGTATCATCTGACTGTTTTTATGTTGGGTCATTGAAGTTAGTAAGTAAAAATGACTTTAGTATAATCCATGTTTCCGAGTTTCGACTGATTGGTTATACCCAGTCACATGGCATGAAGATTAAAATACTTTTGAGCCATTTCGAACACAAAGGACAGTTAAGGCATATAAACTAGATAATTTAGAAGATAAAGGAATAAATCCCGGAAAACTTGCAAAGATTAAATAATATTACTGCAATAGGCGGAGTACTTGTTTATACAAAAGAATAGAAAGTATTACAATAAGTTTACATTGTAAGATCAGTAATGCTTCTATTTCCTATCTCCTTCCCAGGACCAGGCAGTTTCTTTCAGGCATCCGAGTCGTCTTCGCTGCTGGATTCCTCGGGAATTTCCAAAATAGCTTCCTCCGGATAGAAGATGGAGACGTTCACCATGTTGGCGATCTTGGTGGCGTGACCTTTGATTTCGTCAAAGATGCTGCCCCTCTGCGCCTCCGTGTATCCTTGAGGGATGCCGGATGCTACGCGCCAAGATTTGGCAGTTGGTTAGTGCATGCGCATGAGCCCTAGAGCCATGCGTGCACCACCACGTGCCGTGGAGCAAAGGGTGGACTCCTGGGACTCCGCCACCTCCACGATGGCTTCCGAAAGTTTTGCAACTTCCGAGAACTCCCCAGACCTAGAAGGAAGGCATTTGTTGACCGGCAACATCCCTGCAGCCTTGATCGCGGTGAATACCTTCCCAAAAGCTCGGATTTTCTCAATTCGAGTAAGCTGGGGGCTATCTCCTGTTTCAGTAAAACACAAAAAGTGTTAGCAAAAACAGAGAAAGATGTAAACATGGGAAATCCGGTAAAAGGTAAAGTACTTACCGAGAATTTTTTCCATCTCGGTGCCCTCCTCCAAGCGTTGGTTCAAGGCATTCTCCAAATCTCGGATGGTGTCCTTGTCCTTGGCTGCTTGGCTGGAGGCATTGGATTCGGCAATGCCAACGGCCAATTGGCTGGCCTCCAGGTCCTGCTGCAACTTCACAGTAAGCTTGTGAAGTTCCAGGTTTTCTCGGCGGAGGTTTTCGGTGTTGCCGGCACCCTCAGCAATTTGTTTGGCTTTCGCCAAAGAAGCTGAAAAGCAAGTAAAAAAGATGAGTTAGAAAACTCGGAAAAATTACTTAGAAAAAATAACACAACTGGAAGCAGAGGAATATCTTACCTGCCGATTCCTTCAACTGTTGCTGAGTGGATTCCAGTTCTGCCTCCTTACCCTCAAGAATCGAAAGAAGGGATTTCACCTCCTTGTTCTTGATGATAAGTTTGCTGAAAACTTCCATGTTGATGTTTTCAGTAGTTTGCTGAAACACGGAAAAGAGATAAAAATGCTTAAGTTAAAAACAAGCATAAAGGGGAAAAAAGCAATAAGGCAAAATCATGCATTTGACTTATTGCTTGGGGGCTAGAGGTATTACCTGGCTCATCCGCTGCAAACCCGACCAGGTTTCGTTGAACTCTTTTGCAAACTCTGCAAAAAGAGTCCCGACATTGCTAAGGCCCTCATGAATGACCTTGAAATCCTTATCAAAAGTGGTAATGGGATCTTCCTCGCATTTCCGGGGTCGCCCTTTCCCTCGTGTCCATTTCCAGCACAATGGGATGGCTGGTCTGCTGGATTTCTTCGTTCGTAGCAGCAGTATGCTCTCCTCCAGTAGCAACTGGAGTATCTGGGGCAGTTGCAGGAGAAGGATATGGCCCTCTTTTGGCCACATACTTAAGCTTTTTTAGCTTTTGGGGCTTCAAGGTTGTGGGAGCCAGGCTAAAAAGAGAATTACCGGGGAATTACAGAACTGAGACAAAGGAAGAAATTTCCGACAAAAATAGAAAACCTGGAAGTCAAACCTGGAGGTAGTGACGGGAACCCCGTCAAGATCGATTATTTCCTGGGAGACGGAAGTCTTCCTGCGTTTCCGCCCACCTGCAAAGTTGGCACGCAGTGCGTCCAACTCGGCATCAGTTGCGAGGTCTGTCTCAGGAAGATCGAAAATCTGTCAAACAAGGAAAAGGCCGGGTTAATACAATTATCCGAGAAAGAAAAAACGCAAAACCCAAAATGTAAGAGATATACCTTTGGGGCCAGGTTAGTCGCCGTGTACATCGGCCGGCTTTCCTCATATTGGTCGCGTGCTGCGACCAACTGGTTCACACGCTTTCGCAAATCCTTTGCCGTCAAGGATTTGTTTGTCGTTCGCATGGCTTTCGCAAATCCCGTATAGTCGCATAAGAGCCGGGGACCGTGGTCAGCCAAAGGCTGAATTCCCCTCTCTAACCAGCATAGAGCTGTATCCATGCCGGTCAGAGGTGGATCGGAAGTGACAAGTTTGGCGATGCATCGTTTAATTCTAAGAAGATCCGGCGGCAGGGTCTGAACTGCTTCGGTGGCCCAGTTTTCCTGGGGAGTGGCAGCCGTGTTGGCGAAAGGTGGAATCCTCGTTTCCTTTCTAGGAAACGGGACGTCTGGGTGATAGAAAAAGGAACTCGTCCAGAATTTGATAGATTCCGAGGTTCTTATCTTGGGGAACCAATCTTCCCTGAATCTACGCAGGGTAAAAGATATGGTCCCACAAGTCGGGAGTGCGCCCTCGGAGGGGTTTCGCTTAACCTCGAAACAATACATCCAGAAATCGAACCTAGGGGCTAAACCTAGATACCCTTCGAAGAGGGCCTGGAACCCGGCTAAGTATAGAATAGAGTTAAGTGGCAAGTTGTGAGGCTGGATGTTGCAGTGATTGAGTACCTGGAGGAAGAAGGCGGATGGCGGAAATCCCATACCTCGTAAGATATGAGAAGTAAGGAGAACCCGCTCTCCGACCTTAGGTGAAGGCTCGGACTCTTCTTCCTCGTACCGCCACTTTCCCTTTGTGATCAACCCCTCCTTCTCCATTGTCGGAAGAAGGGAGGAGGGAATGTTGCTCCGGCTCCAATTGCCAGAAATTTCGCCTTCGTCCTCGGCTCCGGCGGCGGCTGCCGCGGCGGCGAGCTCCTCTCCGACGAGGGTGATTTTTTCCTCCGCCGTTTCGGGGGCGAGAGGCGGAGGCAGCGCAGAAGAAGATCCGGCCAGGTTATCGGCCACGATATGTGGATCCTCACGGGCCTGGCCGCCGGAAATGTTCTCCGGCACGTCGACGGTGGCGCGGCTCGGTGAGTCGAGCAGCGGATCCATCATATTGATGATGTCGTCGATGTCCGCGGCGATGGAGTGCTCCTGGGAAACGCGCGGTGAGTCCATAGTTTGGCGGCGCGGCGAGGATCACGAGCTCCCGACGAGAAGCCCGGGAACGTTGATTGGATTGGTACGTGCTTTGCTCTGTTCTTGCTGGTGGTTCGGGGGCAATGGCGCTTGAGCTAGAAGGTGAGAAGAGAGCGGAAGGATTGCTGGAGGGCACGAAGAGGGCTATTTATAGCCAGAAATCCTTCACGATGTGCGCTAACGGCTCTTTAGACCGTTGGATTATCAACGCGTGTCACTCGCCGGCAAATCCGGGAAAAGAATCGACATGTGATTATTTCTATATCCTCGTTTCCCGCGAGAATCTGTCAGAGATACGTTTCCGGGTTTCGCACTAGAAACCCAAACGTCCTTGACGTCAGCACGATTTCATCGCTGATGTAGGAAGTTCCTTCTCCACGAAGGCTCGTGGAAGAAAAGACCGGATTTCCCAAAATCCGAGTTTCGTGTTAAAGCATGATATGAAGGAAAAGAAGAATCAAGACGAAGAGCCGACATTTCTCGGAAAGAATGCGAATTTGACGAAAGACGGCGAATCGGAGTCTTAATCCTTCTTGGGGGCTACTGTCGGATATATACTAATTAGGGGTATATCAGATGGTGTCTTAAAGTGCCGGATTACCAGGGTGGCCTGAATGGTAATGGATTACGGTCCATTAGGCGGCCCAGTAATCTGACGCGCAGAAGCCGGATTCTAGAAGAACTCGGAACACGGCCTACGTGGTACGGCTTAGAGTAGAAGGCGGATTCTTGCCTTCCAAGTTAGAACTTACCGTAGTCTTCTACGTTTCCTTTTCTGTAAGCCCTAACCCGGCTATTATATAAAGCCGGGAGGGAGATAAGAAAGAGAGGACAATAAGCTAGAAGCTAACTCGCCGAGAGGTTGATCCTTGACGAGTAGCTAAACATAACTCACATTGTACTTTGTATACTTCAGGCTTCAGTACTGATTTAGTGAGATTGCAGGAGTAGGAACGTTGCCTAGTTGCGTTGTACCGAACCTGGGTAAAACCCTGGTGTCATTGTTCGTCATACTACCACGTCCCCCCACGTCTCTATCAGTAGTCTCATGGCACCCCCGTCTATGAATTCTACTACGATGTCTCGACAAATGAGGTATTAAAACTCCTTGATGCTGGTATTATTTTTCCTATTGTTGATAGTAGATGGGTAAGACATGTGCATTGGGTTCCTAAGAAGGGAGGAATTACTGTTGTGCCTAATGAAAATAATGAGCTTATTCCTCTGAGAATATTAGTTGGTTATAGAATGTGCATTGATTTTAGGAAACTTAACAAGGTTACTAAGAAAGATCATTATCCTTTACCTTTTATTGATCAAATGTTAGAAAGGTTGTCTAAGAAAACTCATTTTTTGCTTTCTTGATGGTTATTCTGGGGTTTTCTCACATTGTTGTTAGGAAGCAAGATCAAGAGAAAACAACTTTTACTTTTCCTTATGGAACTTATTCTTATAGACGTATGCCTTTTGGTTTGTGCAATGCTCCTGATACGTTTCAAAGATGCATGTATGCTATTTTTCATGGTTTTTGTGAAGAAATTGTGGAAGTATTCATGGACGATTTCTCCATCTATGGAACTTATTTTGATAACTGCTTGCACAATCTTGATAAAGTTTTGCAGAGATGTGAGGAAACTAATCTTGTTCTTAATTGGGAGAAATGCCACTTTATGGTAAATGAAGGAATTGTTCTTGGGCATAAAATTTCTGAAAGAGGTATTGAAGTTGACAGACCTAAAGTGGAAGCAATCGAGAAAATGTCCTATCCCAGGGATGTTAAAGGTATTCGTAGTGTTCTTGGTCATGCCGGTTTTTATAGGGGGTTTATTAAATATTTATCTAAAATATCAAAGCCTCTTTATAATCTCCTTCAAAAATACGTACCTTTTGTTTTTTATGATGATTGTAAGGAATCTTTTGAAACTTTAAAGAAGGCTTTAACTACTACTCCTATTGTTCAACCTGATTGGAATTTTCCTTTTGAACTTATGTGTGATGCTAGTGATTTTGCTATAGGTGTTGTTCTTGGACAGAGAGTAGATAAGAAATTGAATGTTATTCATTATGCTAGTAAGACTCTTGATGTTGGTCAAAAGAATTATGCTACCACTGAAAAAGAGCTCTTAGTTGTAGTTTTTTCTTGTGATAAGTTTAGACCTTATATTGTTGATTCAAAAGTTACTATTCACACTGATCATGCTACTATTAGATACCTTATGGAAAAGAAAGATGCTAAGCCTAGGATTATTAGATGGGTGCTGCTTTTACAAGAGTTTGATTTGCATATTGTGGATAGGAAGGGTGCTGAAAATACTGTTGCTGATAATTTGTCTAGATTGGAAAACATTGCTTATGCCCCTATTCTTGTTAATGATAGTTTTCCAAATGAACAGTTGGCTTCAATAAAAGTAAACTCCCAAGAAAATCCTTGGTATGCAGATTATGCTAACTTTATTGCTTCGAAGTATTTGCCTCCAACATTTACAACTCAACAAAGAAGAAAATTCTTTTATGATTTGAGCCATTATTTTTGGGATGACCCACACTTATATAAAGGAGTAGATGGTATTATGCGAAGATGTGTCCAGAACATGAACAACGAGAGATATTGAGAAAGTGCCATGGTAGTGCTTATGGAGGACATCACGCTGAAGATAGAACAACACAGAAGGTTCTACAATAAGGTTTATGTTGGCCTACTCTCTTTAAACATGCACGAAAGTTTGTTTTATCTTGTGATGAATGTCAAAGAGTTGGTAATATTTATAGACGTAATGAAATGCCTATGAGTTATTCTCTTGTTATTGAACCTTTTGATTGTTGGGGTTTTGACTTTATGGGTCCATTTCCTCCTTCAAATGGTTATACTCATATTCTTGTTGTTGTTGATTATGTTACTAAATGGGTAGAAGCTATACCTACAAAGAGTGCTGATGGTGAGACTTCTTTAAAAATGCTTAAAGATGTTATTTTACCTAGGTTTGGTGTGCCTAGATATCTTATTACTGATGTAGATTCTCACTTTATTCATGGTGGTTTTAGAAAAACCCTTGCTAAATATGATGTTACTCATATAATTGCCTCAGCTTATCATCCTCAAACCCGTGGGCAAGTAGAAATATCAAATAGAGAAATTAAATCTATCTTGCAAAAGACTGTTAACAAATCTCGGAAACATTGGTCTGATAATTTAAATGATGCTTTGTGGGCTTATAGAACTGCTTATAAAAATCCTATGGGTATGTCTCCTTATAAAATGGTCTGGAAAAGCTTGTAACTTGCCTTTAGAACTAGAACACAAAGCTTATTGGGCGGTGAGAGAACTAAATAGGCATTTTAAACTTGCTGGTAAAAAAAGAATGCTTGACTTGAGTTCTTTAGATGAGTAGAGAAGTGAAGCCTATGAAAATGCTAGACTCTTTAAAGAGAAAGTTAAACAATGGCATAATAGGAGAATTCTTAAAAGATAGTTTCATGTCGGTGAGAAAGTTCTATTGTATAGGTCTCGTCTCAGATTTTTTTGCAGGAAAATTGTTCTCTAGATGGAAGGACCTTATGTTATCGAAGAAGTGTATCGTTCGGGTGCAATCAAAATTGCTTCCTTTAAAGATAAAACTACACAAGCGGTGAATGGGAAAAGACTCAAACATTATATTTCCGGATATTCTTATGATGAAGGTGTTGATATTATTCAAGTGGTGACTTCAGAAAAGTTTATTAGAGGGAAGATTCCAGAAACTGCAGAGTCCGTTTTCGAATAGGTAATAGTTCTGTTAAGAAAATGTTCGCGTATTACTTTCCAACTTATATTATTATCGTTTATGGAAAATATGAAAAATATTGAGCCGAATAAGGGTAGGAGGCGGTGCCCGAGGGCACCACACCACCTGGGAGTGCGGGCCCACTCCTGACCACGCCACCCTATGGTGTGGAGGCCCCGGAGCCCCTCTGCGACCCGTTTTTTCACTGCACCTTCCTTTTGTTACGTATATTTTTGCTATATAATCCCCCGGATCCCCCGAGGTCCGTATATCGTTTTCTCGCCGTGTTTTCATTTTGATCTGTTTCTGTCAGGATCTGTTTTCATTTTTAGAAGTACCATGGTCTCCGACAACAACAACAACAAGGGCAAGGAGCCTATGTAAGAATATCTCCAAGACTCTAAGTCGGAGGAGGAGACCAAGAGTGGAGCTGAAGGAGATGCAGAAGAACACCCACACGTGTACCCTTGCGCCACCATTGCAAGCATCAGAGTGGCAACCAAACCCTTAAAGTTCAAGCAAGGGGCACGGATGAGCACTGGAGGGAAGATTCCACGTCACTTCTTAGCTTCAAGGACACCACCTTCAGGCATCAAAAACCCCTTTCATACTTTAATCCATGAGCATCAATTTAAGAGGGTACCGGAGGCAGAGTTGCCTTCTTGCTGGGATATGGATTGTTCTAACCGTGCAGGTGAGGAAAGCCCCCGATCTGATGTGGTGTGGGGGAATAATTCCAAGAGCTAGGACTCACCGTTGGACAAGTTCGAGGACCGTATTGAGCACAATACAGAGCTGATACGTGCGCTCACCTATGTGATTGATGAGTTGAAGGAGTCAATTGATAAGCCTATTGAGAAGAGTTCACCACCACCACCGAAGAATTAATTTGTCATTGGTATTGGCATCCTCTTGGCTTGTTCCAAGCTTGGGGGAGCGTCGCGGTATCACACCTTTATCTTTCACCCTTTTACCTTTTAGTAGATTCATATCATTAGTAGAGAAGATATCATATAGGATGGTTTGCAGTATGGAAGTATCTCTCTTTTAGTTGGTTATCGATGTATCCCTTTGTGTGAGTTGCCGTTATGTATTATTAATGAGAAGTTTCATCATTTACTTTTACACTTTATTTTAGTTTGCAATGTTTGTTTTATGATTGTTCTTGTTGTTAGTATTGGTATCAATATGGGAGCATCGAGTTAATCTATTTGGTTTTGGCAAACTTAGCATTGGTCAGTAGCAACAATACCTTGGGACTTAAGTATAAAAAAAGGGGAAAGATTGCATGATTGTTTCTATCATATGTATATTTGCTTGTTTCCCTCAACTCTTGTGCTTGCTACCTAGCCTTGCTAACAAAAAATCTGTACTGAGAGGGAATGCTTCTCGTGCATCCAAACCTTGAGCCAAAAACCATGCCATTTGTGTCCACCATACCCACCTATATGTGGTATTTCACCGCCACTCCAAGTAAATTGCTTGTGTGCTACCTTTAAGGCCTTCAAAACTATTATACATGTTTTGTGCTCCAGTTTTAGCTCATGAGGACGTAGGTAGACGATCTTATTTTACTCGTTGATTGGACTTTACACACCGAGACTAGTGGAACATACGCTTATCCAGTTGCTAGAAGATCTGGCAATGGAGTTCCCAGCCCCAAACTTAATCACTATAAATTCTCTTTGCTCTTTTGCCCCTGATTTATCAGTCAAAGCATAATTGTGCAAACAAAAGAAAAGAGGTATGATCTACTGCCCCAGTGGTGTCCTTAAATGGGAGCCGCTCTTGTAAGGTCTAGTTGGCTTGTAACTTAATGTACTGTTTGCTTGCTGATTTGTTGACATAGACATGCACACCTACCCCTAAAAATTTAGACACTCCTCCATGGTATGTGATTGTTGGAAGGCACCCGAGGATTCAGCTAGCCATGGTTTGCGTAAGAAAGGTTGGGAGGAGTGTCAAATATTTTATGCTCTCTACATGTTTATCAAATGAAAATATCTAGCACATGAGTTAATCCCTGCTTCCCTCTGCGAAGGGCCTTTCTTTTACTTTTATGTTGAGTCAGTAAACCTACTTCTTTTTGTCTTAAGCAAGCATTTGAGTTGTTGTGATCCGAACATTTATATGTTGATTTCTTCAATCATGTCTTTTATCCTTCCTTGTTTAGTACAATTTTGTTATATGAATGAATGTCACTTTGAAAATATAAGCTCTAATATAAAGACCATGATCGAAAGATAAGTACAATATGTTAATCGTTCTCCGACTAAGAACAAAGTTTGCCTCAACCAACTATGATTTCCTTTTTGCACCTTTATTGTGACTCCCTCTGCTAGTTTCAAGTTGAGTTTTATGAGAGGTAGTTGCTGTCTAGAATGACTTGTGTTTTGATAAATGTGATGCTTCTTGTCCGTATTTTATTTATCAACACTTCACTCTATAAAGTTGTGGTCATGTTTAAAGAGTTCAGTTTCACTTGGGGACAAGCGTGGTCTAAGCTTGGGAGGAGTTGATACGTCCATTTTGCATCACTATTTTATATCTTAAGTTTCTGTTATTCATCAATATATTTCATGTTATGATGCATTACTTATGTTATTTCATATTATTTTACATGTTTAATAATTATTGGAGAATCATCACAGAGACCAGGAATCTGATGGAAAAAGCACCGTCAAGATACCCTATTTCAGAAGATCAGAAGAAGAGGGAGTCTTAGAAGTCCAGAAGAGCGAGCCAACCATGAGGAGAGCCGGGAGGGGCCATCAGGGGCCCACACCACCAGGTGGCGTGCCCCCCTTGGCTGCGCTTGGGGGTGGTGTGGACACCTTGGCCCACCTCTGGCCGCCTCCTTTAACATACTTCATATCGAGGGAACCCTAAGACCTACATAACCATCAAAGAAATATTCTTCCGCCTCTTCGGGGCGAAAAACAACAAAGAGAGAAAAGCTCTCCGGCAGGGAGAAATCTGCCGGGGAAATTCCTCCTCGGGGAGGGGAAATCATCGCCATCGTCACCGTCATCGCTCCGTGCATCATCAAGATCATCATCGTCATCATCATCATCACCAGCACCATCATCCTCACCATCCACCTCCGTCCTGCTGTAACAATTAGGGTTCTATATCGTTGTTCTCCACTAGATCTCTCTCTCGGTGTGGATTACTTGTTAGTAGTTGATGCTTATGAGATTTACCTGTGTTTGAACTTTATGACCAGACTATTATTCATCATTATATCACCTCTAATCATGATCCAGATGATGTCTTGTGAGTAGTTCGTTTAGTTCTTGAGGACATGGGAGAAGTCAAGATGTTAGTAGTGGAATTATGTTGAAGTAATATCTAATGGTTTGATATTTAAGTTGTGGTGCTATTCTTCTAGCGGTGTCATGTGAACGTCGACTACATGACACATCACCTTTATGGGCCTAGAGGGATGCATTGTGTATTTGGCTACTAATTGTGGGGTTGTCGGAGTGACAGAAACCTAAACCCCCGTTAGGAAACCGATGCACGAGGGAGTGTAGGATCCCAGAGTTTAAGGTTGTGGTTAGATTTATCTTAATTACTTTCTTGTAGTTGCGGATGCTTTCAAGGGGTAAATCACAAGTATGTATTAGTCCTAGTTGAGAGGTGCATTAACATAGGTTCACCCACACAACACCTATCAAAACAATAAATATTAATCAACTCTATGAAACGAAAGCGCTTGACGAAGTTCCCATGTTTCCTCGAGAACGTTTGATAATCATAAGTAGACCAACCGGCTTGTCCTTTGCTCTAAAAAGGATTGGACCACTCTCTGCAATTACATTTACTGTCTTTTATTTACTCGCACTTTATTTATCTGCTATATCAAAAACCACCAAAAACCTATTTGCTAGTGTTTACAGTGAATCCTTGATACGTCCAAAACGTATCCCCTTTTCCGAACACTTTTGCTATTGTTCGCCTCTAAACTTGTGAGTTTTGGATACAACTAACACGGTCTAACGTTGTTTTTAGCAGAATTACCTTGGTGTCTTGTTTTTGTGCAGAAAAATCAACTTTCGGGAAAATGCCCAGAAAAGATCCCGAAGACCTTAAAACACCCGAAGACCCCCGGAGCCAGTGGGAGACCCGGAGGGGGGCCAGGAGGGGGGCACACCACCCCTAGACCGCGCCACCTAGTGGTGTGGGGACCCCAGGCAACCCCTCGGGCTCCCCTTTCGACTACTTATCGCCCGTAACCCTAAAACAACACGGGGTTCGTCAAATTCCACAGAAACACAACAGAGCGCCGCCGCCACCTCGAAACTCAATTCGGGGATCAGAAGTTCCTATTCTGGCGCCCTGCCGGGACGGGGATTCGAAGAAGATCATCGCCATCATCGCCGCCACCACTTCTCCATCAACCATCCATGACCCCCCCCCCCCCCCCCGTCCATGTGTGAGTGAACATCTCTTTAGGCTGAGAGGGATGGAAGGTATTGGATGATATCATTCATGTAATAATGCCAGATTGTTAGGGCATAGTGCCTAGTATCCATTGTTAGTGTTTTATACCATTGTTGCAACTTGGTAGGCATAATGCTGGTCACTAGGGCCCGAGTGTCATGATCTCAGATCTGAACATGTTATTGTTTCATGAGTATAATTATGTTTCTTGATCATATCTGCAAGTTGTTTATCCACAATGTTGTCTGGAACCCGCGGCCCCAAAGTGACAGAAATTGGGACAACCGGAGGGGATGGTTGTGATGTGAGGATCACGTGTGTTCATGGAGTGATAATGCTTTGCTCCGATGTGTTATTAAAAGGAGCACCTTAATTACCAGTAGTTTCCCTTGAGTCCCCGCTGCAAACGGCCTGGTAGGACAAAAGATCTTGTGCAAGTTTCTCATTGCGAGCATGTATGACTATATTGGAACACATGCCTATGGTTGCCTAGAACTTGGATGCTTTATTATTATTATCTGCAATTCCCATGTTTAGATTATTACATGAACTATCTTATCCATGCAACACCCTTTCATCCATTCCCTATGCCTACGGTACTTTCATCCTGCTGTTTCTCGCAATTGCTACTGTTGCTACTATTTTACTCTTCTGTTATTTTACTACTACTACTGCTATAAAACTGTTACCACTGATAAATTGTTGCGATCAAGTCTACTTTCAGGTGCAGCTGAATTGACAACTCAGTTGTTAAGGCTTATAAATATTCTTTGGCTCTCCTTTTATCGAATCAATAAATTTGGGTTTTACTTCCCTCGAAGACTGTTGCGATCCCCTATACTTGTGGGTCATCAATCCTCTATCCAACCTACTTGTCAACACTTTCTGCTCCTTGTTGGGTTCGACACTCTTATTTATCAAAAGTACTACGATACACCCCCTATACTTGTGGGCCATCACGGACGCACGCGGAGACAAGGATGTATTCCCGAGTTCCTCCTTTTGAGGGGAGTACATCTCGTTGGAGGGGTATGAGTTTCGCCACGAAGGAGTATTCAACACCACAAAGGCCTCACCCTATTCTCTGATGAACCTCATCACAAAGGCCTAGTTCACCTTCCACTATGGAATCCTTTGAGGCGGAATCGAGAGCCTTTATAATGAGCTTGAGGCACACACCCACAACCGAATTGGGGGCTCTCAAGAACACCAAGAATCTGCTACATACAACAAGTCAGTAATAATGAAGTCTAGGTTTTCCACAAGGAAACCCTAGACACAAATCCCTCAAGAAAATGAGGTGGAATTGAAGAACATCTTGGTGAAGATGTAGATCGGGTCCTTCTCCTTCAATCCTCCGAATATCAACGAGTTTGGGTGGAGGGATTGGGAGATCTCTTGAGTAGGTGAGCTCAATTAATGGAGGACTTTAATACTAGACGAGCTGGCAAGAGGCGGAAGAAGGAGAGGGGGTATTTATGCCCACTCCACAAAATCTAGTCGTTTGAGCTGTTTCTGGTTTTGTCACACCGGAGACTCCGGCCTTCCAAAGATTCCCGTAAGTTTCCGGAGGGCCGAAAACTTTGCCAAAAGCTTGTAGACTCCGGCAAGTTTCAGGACTGACTCTAGTGGGTGACACCAACTTGACCTTCATGCAGGTAATAATAAGGGCAGAGATTCTGGCCTCTGCAGACCGGAGACTCCGGCCAGGGCGGAGACTCCTCCTAGTCTCCGCACAGTTTCCGTCTTGAGTTCTATGTGTGACACCACTTCGCCAACTATGCAGGGAAATCCTGAGTCCGGAGACTCCGTCCATGCCGGAAACTCTAGACACTCTCCGACCACTTTCCTGACTGACATCTGTGGGTGACACCACTTGGTCACCACATAGAGAAATCCTGAGTCCGGAGACTCCGGTCTAAGGACCCCGGAGACTACAGCCTAGAGATTTAAGTCAACAACTCTAGATCTTTTCTCCCTTTTTGGGAATAAGCCACCATCACTAAAATGTCTCAAGAAGACCTAGCAACATCAACACACAGTTAAAAAATACTAATATTGTGATCAAACACACAAACCATAATTAGGCGAGATATGCACTTTCAAAGGCTTTTGTACTAGACCATTGTTGGGTATTGCTCCAACGGAGTGAGAAATGGAAGTTGGGGGATATGGAAACAAAAAAGGGTGGAGTGACCTTGATCGATGAGGACGACGATGAAGGTTAAACAAACTACGCGGGGCCCGAAGGCACGAAGAAGGCCAAGGAGAGAATGAAGATGCAAGCCGAGGCTTCAATCTTGAGGGATAAGATGGTTACATGGTGGAATCAAACGAGTTGTTGACGGCAAATACTATAGAAGAAAAGAGGGAGATGTCCGAGAAGAGGGCCAAGAGAAGAAAGAAAAGTGGTAAATGCTCCGGGAAGAGGGGTTGCCCAAGGCTGCCACCGAAGAGAGGAGAGCCATATCCGAGGAGAACAAGTCCGTGACCAGGCTGCTAGCTAGAGAGAACAAGACTATGACGATGAATCGCGATGAAATGGATGGAGTGACCCTCGAGTGGCACAACATGGCAATAAGGGGAATCCTAGAGCAAAGAAAGCAAGCTATGATTGCGGTAGCAGCTGCTACTGGCGGTGTTGGTGGTGGTGGTGGTGGGGGGTAATGATGGTGGTTCCAGCGGCGATGGTGATACTTGATTTGGTGACCTATTGCACATTTCTATGAGAACATTATGTGTGTTCGTCTTAAACTATCTGATTTGTCGTCTTTGATTGTTCAAACTCTTTTAATTGTCGAACTTATGTCGAAATTGTAGTGAATTTCGGTAAAAGTTTAAACTTGCAGTTTTTCGGTTTAGGGGTTGAAAACTGCCGGGGCGGAACAACACTCGTAAACCTGACCAGTAAACCACCTTTTTTGGGTGATGTTTCGCCCCAGCAGTTTTCAACCCCTAAACCATGCTTTTCGCGACCTGATACGTCATAAACGTATTCATAATTTCTGATGTTCCATGTTCTTTTCATGCCATATGCTACATGTTTCCTTTATACTTTATGCCATTTTTATCGATTTCCTGGGACTAACCTATTAACAAGATGCCATAGAGCCAGTTCATGTTTTCTGTTGTTTTTAGTTTCAGAAAAGTTGTTCTGGAAATATTCTCGGAATTGGACGTTCGAAGCTTAGAAGTCTTAGAAAGTTGTCGCGCACACGGAGTCTAGAGGAGACCCGGAGGGGTGCCCTGGAGCCCCCACACCATGGATGGGTGCGGGCTCCCCTGGTCGTGCCCAGGGGTGGTATGGCCCCCCTGGCCACCCACCGACGTTGCCCTCGCGCCTATATATCCTCCTCGAAGGTTTAACCCTAGATACAGAAGTCTTTTCCACAAAAAACACCCGCAGCCGCTGTCATCGTCAACTCTAGTTCGGGAGGGTTCTGGAGCTCTCCCCGGCACCCTGTCGGGAGGGGGAATCATCACCGGAGGGCTCTACACCACCATGCCCGCCTCCGGAATGATGCGTGAGTAGTTCATCCTTGGACTACGGTTCCATAGCAGTAGCTAGATTGTTGTTCTCTCCTCTTTATGCCTCATGTTTAGATCTTGTGAGCTGCCTAACATGATCAAGATCATCTTATTGTAATGCTACATGTTGTGTTTGCGGGGATCTGATGAATATTGAATGCTATGTCCAATGATTATCAATCTATCTTGTTATTTTCATGTGTATGTTATTTATGATCTTGCATGCTCTCCGTTGCTAGTAGATGCTCTGGCCAAGTAGATGCTTGTAACTCCAAGAAGGAGTATTTATGCTCGATAGTGGGTTCATGCCTCCCTTTCACTCACGCTCGAGTGACATAAACGTAAATGGGTGGAAGATGTGCTATTGCCACTAGAGAGAAAACAATGATGCTTCGGCTAAGGATGATGTTATTATTTACATTACACACTTTTCTTACTGCGACTATCTGTTGCTTGCAACTTAATACCCAAGGTTTGCTCGGATGACATTCTGAGGGTGGATTATTAGTCATAGATGCAGTTGGATAACTGAAAGGACATAGAATCCTATTATCGGTGTTTGATCACAACATATGGAAGGACTAATGTGTACCCTAAGTTTACTCAGAGAGTATCATGGATAAAATGCAACTATACATCCCCGTAGACACTCATACGATGGACAACAAAAAGGGAGAAAAGATTAAGAAAAGAGAAGAGAAGAAAGAAGAAGAAAAGGAGGGGAGTCGGGCCCCTAGGCCGGGCTGGTCGGGCTGTGCCCCGGCCTTGCCCCTCTCCACTTCGGCCCCAGGCCGGGCTCCAGGCCGGGCGGCTCGGGCAGGTGCCCGGCCCCAGCTGCTCTCCACGCCGGCCCCAGGCCGGCCCCCAGGCGGGGCGGCTCGGGCGGGTGCCCGGCCCCAGCTACGCCTCCACGACGGCCTGGCCGGCCTCCCCTCGTCGCCCACGCCGGCCCCAGGCTGGGCAGTCCTAGGCCGGGGTGGGAAGGCCCCTCCGGCCCGTGCGCTATCCACGCCGGCCCCAGGTCGGGCCCCTAGGCCGAGGTGGGTTTCGCCTCAGCCCTGGTTGCTCCAGGCCGGCCTGGCCGGCCCCCTAGGCCGAGGTGGGCGCTGCAGAGTGGGGGAACCCCCCCCCCCCCCAACGACCATATTCTCGCCCCCGGGTATAAAAGGGATCTTTCTTCTACCTTTTCGAAGTGTCAATCCCACTCACTCTCTCTCCACCATTGATTGACCAAGCTCAAGGTCAAGAACAAGCAACTCCTCAAATCCCCAACCAAAGCCCGTGATACTTTGGGATTTGAAGGAGACACCACCGATCTACAACTCCACCAAGTCGATTATAAATCCACCCACTCATCCCTTAGGGATCTTGTCATTCTTAGTTCATTGGAGCCAAGAATCTTGTTGCTCTTAGATCATCGGAGGTCGGAGCCTTGTTGATATCCCCGGTGCTTTTGTGCTCGTGGATCTTGCTTCTCGGAGTCTTGGTGGCTCTCGGGATTTGGTGAGGACCCTCCAATCTTGTGGAGTGTGCCTCATCCTTGTAAAGGTTCTAGTTGTCAACCTCAACGGCAACATAGTGATTCGAGGCTATCCACATCGGTGGAAGGACTCGAAGGAGATACGGTGTGGCATTTCAGGCCTACTCGGTGTTCCACTTTGGTGGAACCGCACCGCTCCAACGGAGATTAGCTTCCATTGGGAAGTGAACTTCGGGATATATCTCCACATCATTATGTTCGGTTATTCCTCAACTTACCGTTACTAGTTACTACTAGTTTAGTCATATATTCACCTTGTGCTAGTTGTACTTGCTCAACATATAGGATTGTTCACCTAGTTGCATAATCTAGATAACCTATATTTGAGCATTACCTTGTTAACTTGAAAAAAAGCTGTCGGATATATACCGAATAGGGGTATATCGGATGGTATTCTAAAGTGCCGGATTACCCGGGTGGCCCAAATGGTAGTGGGCTACGGTCCATTGGGCGGCCCAGTAAGCTGACGCACAGAAGCCGGATTCTAGAAGAACCCGGATCACGGTCGACGTGATCTGGCTTGGAGTAGAAGGCGGATTCCTTACTTTCCAAGTTAATAGTTGCCGTAGTCTTCTAGGTTTCCTACTCTGTATGCCCTAACCCGGCTATTATATAAAGCCGGACGGGAGATATGATAGATAGAGAAGAAGCTACCTGCTAACTCGCCGAGAGGTTGATCCTCGACGAATAGCCAACAGAACCTCACGCTGCAATTTGTGTACACAGGCTTTAGACCTGAATAGTGAGTTTGCAGGAGTAGGAACGCCGTATTATTACGACGTACCGAACCTAGGTAAAACCTGTGTTTTCGTCCTTAGCGCAACCACGTTCCCCCACGTCTCTACCCGTAGTCTCATGGCACCCCGTCTATGAAAACTACTACGATGTCTCGACAGTTGGCACCCACCGTGGGGCAAACGGCGTCAGGCGTTAAATTTCGATCTGGGATACTTGGCGGAATCGGCAGTTCCATAACAGTCGGAAGCCTGGAGTTCGACGGCGATATTGGACGTTTCCTCGACAATGGATCTTACATACCGGCGCAAAATCATCTGGTAAGTGCCTGCGTGTTACCGATTGGATCTACAAATATCTTTATCGGACTAACTGCAGAGGCCATGGGGTTTTTCGGTGGAAGCAAATTTTTCCCACCCGCCCTATACCTAGTCGAAAATGACTACGATACCGGGTTTTGCTCAGATCGCCGACAAAAAAGTGATTCACACTTTATCGGCATGGTGCAATCCGAGGTCGCCGAAAACATGGATGAAAGTAATCCCGTGCAAGAGGCAGAAAACAGCAAACCGCTACAGAGGTGGAAGATCCGACATCCGCCAATCTAGCGATGAACTCGGAAGCTGACTCTGTGTTAGCCGCCATTGAGGCGAGATTAGAGTCAGAAACCGGATCTGATGACTTTGATTCCGAAGACGAAGACACGGACGCCTTCAAAAGAAAGGTTAAATCTTTCCAGGAGGGATTCCACGAAGTACTAATGGCGAAACCGGCTGAAAACACGGACGCCGGCAGTCAGGGACGCCCTAGAACTCCTCCGCCAGAGGAAGAGAGAGAAGACAGAGAAACTTCTCCAATATTCCCCAATGTCAAAGAATTGACAGAGGATGAACCTGCCAAAAAGCCTCCCTCTTCCAAGAAAAAAACAAGGCCGCTAAAAAACTCCAATACAAACTCCGGAAGAAGAAATCGGCTGATCCAGCTGATGAAAGCCCGGAAGTAGGAGATGCAAGCGGAACAAAACCTGTGGAGAAGAAAACAAAAGAAATCCTTGTTCCGCCAATGACACAACAAGAAGAACAGGAGTTGCTACAAACACCAGTGGGATTGCACGAACCCCCTGAAGTGCTAGAAGCCAGGAGGCAAGCTCTCCAAAGGCAACAGCAACATCTATTCAGAACTCGTGAACACCTCCAAAAAACCCAGGATGACATCAAGCTCATGAAGGAAGAAATCGAGGAGTACGAGAAAAATAATAGATCTGTCTTAAAACCTACAAGGTTACCCGGAATCGTAAGACCGGAAGTACTGCCGCCAAAAGAAAGGTTTCACAACCCATCTTGGCGAAAGCAGGTAAACGGCAAAGATGCCAGAGGCGAACCAATATACAAAACCGCAGTAGAAAACGCGGAAGCAGCGTTCGCCATCCTCAACAACGATATGTACTCAAACGGTGAAAAACTTCAAGGGGTGTATGCTTTCCTCGGAAAAGCATTGCAACAACAATAGCGGGGGCAAGAGCGATCAGGGAGGCTGCATGACGACTCCTCCCTATGCAAAACAGCTACATGCGCCGCTGGAGCACCCGGACCGGAGGAGCCGAGAGATCCAAACGAGAGGAAAACGGATCCGAGAAAAGACAAGAAAAATCCCGATAACAGGGATGAAGCGTCTAGAACCGGATCCCATCTCCCGAAAGGTGGACTTAACACCCACGATCGGGAAGAAAAACACCAGAATGACGGCAAAGCAATGCCACCTCTGAGAAACCCAGCTGAAAAAGCCGGAAGACAGGGTATACCTCACAGGCGTGAGAGATCTCGGACACCCCCCAAGGACAAGGAAAGATACAGGAGTAGAACTCCACCTCATCCAAAGAGGCGTGATACGGGAAGAAACAGAGATGATCCCGGAAAAGCCCGTCCGCGCAACAATGGAAAAGAAAGGAGTAGATCCCCTTCCATCCATTCAGCCGGCAGGTACTCCGCACACATGGATAGAGCGGAAAGAGACGACTTATACTTTGGACCTAAGTGCTTCACAGATATGATCCGAAGGATAACTCTGCATTCTGGTTTTGCCAAAGTTGGTCCAACGTACCAAAAAACACCGGTAGTACAAACCCGGATACCTGGCTCTCAGATTACTATACAGCCGTCCAGATTAACAATGGGACAGACCTGGAAGCTGTAAAGTTTCTTCCCCTAATGTTACTGGACGGAGCCAGAGATTGGATTAACGGATTACCTTCCGGAACTGTCGACAGCTGGGATGATATGGCTCGAGTATTTACTCAGCATTTCCGGGGAACCTACAAACGCCCGAATAGCATCAACCAGCTAAACCGTTGCACCCAATTTGAGGACGAACCATACGTGGATTTTATCTCAAGATGGACTGCAATGAAGAATAACTGCTCTGGAGTAACTGACGTACAAGCAATGCATGTTTTCGTCAATGGCCTAAAACCCGGACTCGTACCGTTCATGGTTGGTTCCAAACAGCACAAAGATCTCGGATCTATGCTTACAACCGCAAATGAACACGCTGCAGCCGAAGACGACATCAGAGCTAGAGGAGGCAGTATCGACACACTGATACAGGCCAAAAAGAATCCTCGCCCTGAGAAAAAAGGAACTCAAGACGCAACACAAAAGCCCAAAGAAGTTAACATAGCCTTTGGAAGTGAAAAAGGGAATAGGTGGAAAGGACGCAGTTCAGAACCAATCAATTACACCAAGGAAGAATGGGAAAAGATTAAGTCGGAACCCTGCGTCCACCATTCGCAATTTGGGAAACCCACCCATACCAACGCACAATGCCGGCTGAACAAGCATATGAAAGGCAGTGCAGGATCCGGAAATAAGGGGAAGAATTCCAAAAGGAAGTTTTCCAAGCAAAAGCCAGAAGCTGAGAAAGAAGACAGTGAATCGGCCACTGACAAAAAAATCCAGGAACAGCAGCGAAAAGGCGAGCCCAAGTTTCCGAGAGTTGATGGAGAGTGTGCCCTAACTTTCCTGGCAACTCCATCAGCAAAAGTGGCAAAAAGAACGCTTCGAGAAATAAACGCGGTTGTTCCGGCAACCCCGAAATTCTTGAAGTATTCAAACACACCAATCACCTGGGATCAGTCTGATCATCCTGGGAATATCCCTGAACCCGGCACGCAAGCTCTTGTTGTAAGCCCTATTGTCCAGAACACTAGGCTAAGAAGAGTGCTGATGGATGGAGGATCCAGCATTAACATAATGTACCTGGATACACTGAGGCATCTGAAAATCTCCGAGACCCAGCTCAACCACAGCAACATACGTTTTCACGGCATTGTTCCTGGCAGGCAAGCACGATCCCTAGGAGAAATTTCCCTAGATGTCACTTTCGGAGAAAAAGATCACTTTCGTCAAGAAAGAGTATCCTTCGAAGTGGTGCCGTTCGAAAGCGTTTATCACGCGATACTCGGACGTCCAGCTTTCGCCAAATTCATGGCAAGATCATGTTATATCTATAACAAGCTGAAGATGCCAGGGCCAAAATGAGGAGTAATCACCATATCGGGAGACTTCAAGTTGGCAAACAAGCTGGAAAAAGAAAACGCCCTTTGCGCCGAGAAAATCATAGCAAAGGAAGAGTTGAAGGAGCTGGCCAAAGAGTATCGCCGACAGAAATGCCGGCAGGAAAAGAAACCCGGAAGCCAGCAGATAGCTTCAAGGCCTCCGAGAACACAAGACAGGTAATCCTAGATTCCAACGATCCGACAAAATTTTTCGTGGTGGGAACTGGGATGACCGACAAATAGGAAGGCGAGCTCATCAAGTTCCTCCGTGAGAACTGGGATATTTTTGCCTGGTGTCCATCTGACATGCCAGGCGTACCCAGGGAACTTGCTGAGCACCAACTTAAGGTGATTCCAGGATCCAAACCCGTCAAACAAGGTCTCCATCGATTTGACGGAAGAAGACGAAAGGCTATCGGCAAGGAAATTATCCGGCTTTTAGCAGCAGACTTTATCGAGGAAGTTATACACACCGAATGGTCTGCAAATCCGGTATTAGTACCGAAGAAAGATACCACTGCCCTTAGAATGTGTATAGATTACACCGGCTTAAACAAACTGTGTCCAAAAGATAGGTTCGCGTTACCGCGAATTGATCAAATAATAGATACCACTGCAGGCTCTCAGCTTTTATGCTTTTTGGATGCATATTCCGGGTACCATCAAATACGCATGAAAAAGGAAGATCAAATTAAGACTTCTTTTATAACCCCTTATGGGACGTACTATTACATAACCATGTCATTTGGCCTGAAGAACGCGGGTGCAAACTACCAGCGTTGCATGCAACGTTGTTTGCATAGTCAGATTGACAAAAATGTCCACGTTTACGTGGATGATATTGCTGTCGTAACCAAGGAAAAAGATACTCTCCTTGAGGATTTACGAGAAACCTTCGAAAATTTGCGCACTTACAGGATGAAGTTAAATCCGTCAAAGTGCGTATTCGGGGTTCCCTCAGGAAAACTTCTGGGTTTCATCGTTTCTCACAGAGGAATAGAAGTTAACCCAGAAAAGATCAAAGCAATCTTAAACATCTCCAAACCTACGTGTGTAAAAGATGTCCAAAGATTGACGGGTTCCGCTGCAGCCGTCAACAGATTTATTAGTCGGTTGGGGGATAAAGCCTTACAACTTTACAAGTTGCTGAAAAAATCCGACAAATTCGAGTGGACAGAAGAGGCAGATGCAGCGTTAACCCAGTTAAAGGAAACTTTGATGAAAGCTCCGATTTTGGCATCCCAAAAAGACGAAGAACCTATGTTATTGTACCTTACGGCTACAAACCGGGTTATCAGTGCAGTAATTGTTGTGGAACGGAAGAAAGACGAACAGAGCATACTAGACCAGCATCCGGTATATTATATAAGCAAAGTTTTCTCCGAGTCCAAACAAAGGTATCCACACTATCAAAAACTGGCATATGGCGTATTTTTCGCATCCAGAAAACTTCGCCATTACTTCCAAGGACATTCCATAACAGTGGTATGTAAAGCACCACTAGGGGATATAATAAACAATGCGGAGACGACTGGCCGAGTAGCCAAATGGGGCATCGAGCTAGCAGCCTTCGACATTAAGTATCAGCCCAGTACGGCAATAAAATCCCAGGTTTTGGCAGATTTTGTCGCCGACTGGACGGAAGCAATGGAGAAAACACCAATGCCGAAGTCCGAGTACTGGATCATGCACTTTGATGGATCCAAGATGAAGGATGGCGCTGGAGCTGGTGTAGTTTTAAAATCCCCTAAAGGAGATACAATGGAGTATGTATTACAAATACACTTCAATGCCAGCAACAACGTGGTAGAATACGAAGCTCTGCTTCATGGCTTGCATATTGCAAAAAGAAATAGGCCTCAAGCGCATTTTGTGCTACGGTGACTCAGATTTGGTACAACATCAGCTCAACCAAACTTGGGACGCAAAAAGCTCTATAATGGCCGAATATCGGAGAACGGTGGACGAGTTCGCCATTTGTTTCTTCGGATTCGAAGTACTCCATGTTAAAAGGGAGGAAAATTGGAACGCGGATGCGTTATCCCGCATGGGATCAGAAAGGGTAAAAATCCTACCGCCAGGTGTTTTCGTCCAACATTTGTACGAACCATCGATAAAAGGTGGAGATGTTGATTATCCTCTGGCTTCCGAGTCAATTGAAGTCATGCTCGTTAACTCGGATCGGACAATCCCATATATAAACTTCTTAGTTAATCAGAAGTACCCGGAAGGAGCAGACGAAGTCTTGCAAAGACAGATCCAGCGTCGATGCAAAGGATACACAGTAATTAACAATTGCCTGTATAAACGCAGTACTTCCGGAATTTTTCTGCGATGTATTTCACCAGAAGAAGGACGAGAAATCCTGCAAGAAATCCATGCCGGAGATTGCGGACATCATGCTCAATCAAAAAGCATAGTCAAAAAAGCATTCCGTGCCGGGGTTTTCTGGCTAACAGCCAAGACAGATGCTGAGCACATAGTAAATACATGTGCAGGATGTCAGTATTACGCCAAGCAGACTAATATGCCAGCCCAAGCACTCAAAACTATCCCCATTACATGGCCCTTTGCGGTCTGGGGGCTAGATATGATGGGACCATTCAAAACTGCACGAGGCGGACTTACACATCTACTTGTAGCTGTGGACAAATATACCAAGTGGGTGGAGGCTAAACCCATCAAAAAGCTTGACGGTGTAACTGGCAGAAATTTCATCATTGACGTAGTCATGAGATACGGCATTCCACACAGCATAATAACCGACAACGGGACAAATTTCTCCATTGGAGACTTGGCAAAATATTGCCGACAAACGGGAATTCGCCTCGATCTCGCATCGGTGGCACACCCGCAATCCAATGGACAGGTTGAAAGAATGAATAGCTCAATCCTGCAAGGAATACGTCCAAGACTCGAATCTCCTCTTCATAGAGCAGCTGGAGCATGGGTAGAAGAGTTACCTTATGTGCTTTGAAGTATTCGAACAACACCAAACAGGTCAACTGGGCAAACCCCGTTTTTCCTAGTTTATGGTGCGGAGGCAATCCTTCCAACGGACATGATCCATGATAACCCAAGAGTGCAAGATTTCGATGACTCGGATGCCGAAAAAGCACGACAGGATGCCGTCGATCTCTTAGAAGAGGAACGAGAACTTGTGCTTCAAAGATCCGCCATCTATCAGCAAGGTTTTATGACGTTATCATAGTCGGAAAATCAGGCATCGTTCTTTTAAAGAAGGTGACCTAGTGCTAAGATTGGTGCAGCAAAGAAAGCACAAACTGGCCCCAGTATAGGAAGGACCATTTGTCATCAGTAAAGCCATGAAGAATGGATCATATTATCTTGTTGACATTCGCGATACGGAAGATGATCCCGAGAAGCCGAATCGCAAAAGAAAGAGAAAGATAGATGATGAGCTAGAAGAGACAAAAAGGCCCTGGAGTATCCAACAGTTACGTACCTTCTATACTTAGTTCAATTCTATGTAAACATCTTTGAGATCATGAAATAAAGTTGTCAGAATTCTTATATCCATGTTTTTTACAAGTTTATTATAGTTCAAAACATGATTCCACCTTATCTATTTCCCAATGATCTTACAAAATACTCAATGATAACCCGAATTGTGCCTGCGTGCTCGGCGTTTAAAAACTGAATGATTTTCAGCCTACCAAAGGCTAAAGGAAACTCGGATTGTGCCTGCGTGCCCAAGTTTCATTCAAAAAATTCCTTACTGTTCTCTAAGCATTATCTGATTGTTTGTGTGTTGGGTCACTGGAGCTAGTTAGTAAAAATGCCCTTAGTATGATCCATGTTTCCGAGTTTGAACTTATTGGTTTCACCCAGTAACTCGGCATGACGATTCATAATACTACTGAGCCATTTCAAACACTAAGGACAGTTAAAACACATAAGCCAGAGAACTTAGAAGATAAAGGAATATAAATACCCGGAAAACTTGCAAAGGATTTCATAATTAAACTGCAAAAGGCGGAGTACTTGTTTATACAAAAGGATAGAAGCATTACAATATAAGTTTACATTGTAAAGTGCAGTAATGCTCCTATTTTCTACTTCCACCATCCAGGTTAAGCAGAATCCTTTAGGCATCCGAGTCTTCATCGCTGCTGTCGTTCTCGGGGGCTTCGGGAATCGCTTCTTCCGGATAGGTGATGGAGATGTTCACCATGGAGGCGATCTTGGTGGCGTGACCCTTGATCTCGTCGAAGATGGTGGTCCGCTGGGTTTCCGAGTATCCAAGAGGGATACCGGACTCCACGCGCCAAGATTTGGCACTAGGGTAATGCATACGCATAAGGCTTAAGGCCATGCGTGCACCACCCCGTGCTGCGGAGCGCAAGGTGGACTCCTTGGATTCCGCCACCTCCAGGATAGCTTCCGGAAGTTTTTCAACTTCCGAGAATTCCCCAGTTCTTGAGGGAAGGAACTTGTTGACCAGTTGCATGCCTGCAGCCCTGATCGCAGTCCATACCTTCCCAAAAGCTCGGATTTTCTCAATCTGAGTAAGTTCTGGGTTATCTCCTGTTTTTTCAGACAAACAACCAAAAGGTTAGCGAAAAAACAGATAAGGAAATCAAGACATGGAAAAACCGGTAAATGATAGCAACTTACCGAGAATCTTGTCCATCTCGGAGCCTTCTTCAAGGCGCAGGGTTAAGGCATTCTCCAAGTCTTGGATAGTAGCCTTGTCCTTGTCCGACTGTTGGGAGGCCTTGGATTGAGCAATCCCAAGGGCCATGTTGCTGGCCTCCAGATCCTTTTGAGCCTTCATAAGATCCTTATGAAGGTCCAAATTCTCCTGTCGGAGAATCGCGGCATTGCCGGCATCTTCAGCTATTTTCTTGGCCCTAGCCAAAGCAACTGGAAAGCAAGGAACAAAATTCCGAGTTTTAGAAAAACTTGGAAAAGTACTTAGACAAAAAGGTGGATAAAACAACTTCAGAGAATAGAAATATACGTGTTGTTTCAGACAGCTGTAGCTGAGATGATGCCAGCTCTGCATCTTTCGCGTCAAGAATAGAAAGAAGGTTTCTAACCTCCTTATTCTTGACGGAAAGTTTGTTGAAAACTTCCATGCTAATGGTTTCAGCGGTTTGCTGGAACACGGAAATGAAAAAATCATGATATTGAAAAGTAGACATTTTACTTAATGCTTGGGGGCTGAGGATAATACCTGGCTCATCCGCTGTAACCCGGTTAAGTTCTCAGTGAACTCTTTTGCATACTCAGCAAAAAGAGTTCCGGCCGCGCTAAGGCCATCGCTGATGTTCTTGAAGTCCTTGTCAAAGGTGGGGATCTCCTCCTCAGTTATCCGAGAAGGGCCTCCCACCTCAGGAGCCGCCCTTTCCCTCGTGTCCGTTTCCGGCACAATGGGCTGGCTGGTCTCCAGAGACTCGGTGGTGGGGGCTGCGGCATGCTCCTCTGTTACTGTGATCGCCGTGGTCGGAGCGGTGGCAGGGGAAGGATGAGGGCCTTTGCTGGATACAACCTTATGCCTCTTCAGCTTTTTTGGCTTTAGAGTAGAGGGAGGTAGGCTAAAAACAAAGCAAAATGCCGGAGAAGTTAAAACTCCGAAGATGAAAGAAAAACTCCGACAAAGGAAAATAACCCAGATGTTCAAACCTGGAGGTGGCAACGGGAATTCCGTCAAGATCGATGACCTCCTGGGATGAGGAGATCTTCTTGCGCTTTCGCCCACCGACAAAGGTGGCACGCAACGCTTCCAGCTCAGCGTCGGAAGCAAGATCCGACTCGGGAAGATCAGCGATCTGTTGAAAAGAAAAAGCTAAGTCAAAGACACAAAAACCGAGTAAACGATAAAGAATTCAAACCCCAAAAGGCGAAGAACTTTACCTTGGGAGCCGGATTTTCGGCCGTGTACATTGGCCGTCTTTCTTCATATTGGTCGCGTGATGCAACCAACTGATTCACGCGCCGCCGCAAATCTTTTGCGGACCAGTCCTTGTTGGATGTCCGCATTTCGTCGCTGGCTCCTATGTACTCGCAGAGAAGGCGAGCACCGTGATTGGCCAAGGGCTGGATCCGCCTATTCAACCAGCAAAGGACTGTGTCCATGCCGGTTAAAGGCGGATCAGAAGTGACGAGTTTGGAGATGCGCCGCTTGATCCTTAGAAGATCAGGCGGCAGGGTTTGAACTGCCTCAGTTCCCCAATTTTCTTGGGGAACAGCAGCGGTGTTCGAAAAAGGTGGAACCCCAAACGTTTTTCCAGGAAAGGAAATGTCGGGATGATAAAAGAAGGAACCCGTCCAAAACTTGACGGATTCCGATGTTTTAATCTTGGGGAACCAATCTTCTCGGAATCTCCGAAGAGTAAAAGAGATGGTTCCGCAAGTTGGTAGTGCACCCTCCGAAGAGTTCCGCTTAACCCCGAAACAGTACAGCCAGAAATCCAGCCTAGGCATTATACCTAGATAACCCTCGAAAAGGGCCTAGAATCCAGCTAAGTACAGGATGGAATTTGGTGGTAGGTTGTGTGGCTGGATGTTGTAGTGGGAGAGGATCTGGAGAAAGAAGGCAGAAGGTGGGAGACCCATACCTCTAAGAAGGTGGGAGGAGAGAAGAACCCGTTCTCCGTCAGTCGGCATGGGCTCGGTCTCGTCCTCCGGGAGCCGCCATTTGCCCTTCAGAACAATCCCCTCCTTCTCCATTGTCGGAAGGAGGGACGACGGAATGCTGCAGGCACTCCAGTTGCCGGCAGACTCCGTCTCCTCTTCGGCTCCGGCGGCGGCGGAAGCGGCGGCCTCCGCGGCTGCGAGCTCGTCGCCAACGAGCGTAAGTTTTTCCTCCGCCGTTTCGGGAGCGAACGGCGGAATGGGCGCGGAGGAGGAACCCGCAGGATCTGCGGTGGCAGAGAGGTTTCCTTTACCCGCCGCGGTGCCCGTGGTCTTCGCCGGCTTGTCGCTGGTGGTGTGCACTGGGGAATCCAGTTGTGGATCCATAGTGTTGATTATCTCGTCGATCTCTTGGGCGACCGCGCGGGCTGGTGAAGACGACGGAGAAGCCATCGAGTGGCGGCGCTAGGTCGTCTCCGGTGAGGTCTTGGGCGCGATTCGCGTTCGGGAGTTTCTTTGCTGCGAGCTTGGGCGCTGGAATGGCGTGTGAAGTGAGAGCGGAAGGTTTTTTCAGAGGACGAAGATGGCTATTTATAGCCGGAATTCCGTCGCGATGCGTGCTAACGGCTCTTTTGACCGTTGGATGGATAACGCGTGTCACTCGCCGAAAAATCCGGGAAATGAATCGACAGGATGATTATGGCTATCTCCTTGTTTCCCGTGAGAATCTGTTAGAGAGATGTTTCTGGGTTTCTCGCATGTAACCCAAACGTCCCTTACGTCAGCAAGTTTTAAGCGCTGACGTAGGAAGTTCCTTCTCCGCGAAGTATCGTGCGGGAAAAGCCGGATTTTCTGGATTCCGAGTTTTACGTTATCACCTCCTTTTAGGGGATAAAAGAAGAATCAAGACTGCAGGCCGATATTTCTCGGAAAAGATGCGTTTGGCGAAAGACGGCAAAAACGGAGTCTCGATCCTTCTTGGGGGCTACTGTCGGATATATACCGAATAGGGGTATATCGGATGGTAGTCTAAAGTGCCGGATTACCCGGGTGGCCCAAATGGTAGTGGGCTACGGTCCATTGGGCGGCCCAGTAAGCTGACGCACAGAAGGCGGATTCTAGAAGAACCCGGATCACGGCCCACGTGATCTGGCTTGGAGTAGAAGGCGGATTCCTTACTTTCCAAGTTAATAGCTGCCGTAGTCTTCTAGGTTTCCTACTCTGTATGCCCTAACCCGGCTATTATATAAAGCCGGACGGGAGATATGATAGATAGAGAAGAAGCTACCTGCTAACTCGCCGAGAGGTTGATCCTCGACGAATAGCCAACAGAACCTCACGCTGTAATTTGTGTACACAGGCTTTAGACCTGAATAGTGAGTTTGCAGGAGTAGGAACGCCGTATTATTACGACGTACCGAACCTGGGTAAAACCTGTGTTTTCGTCCTTAGCGCAACCACGTTCCCCCACGTCTCTACCCGTAGTCTCATGGCACCCCCGTCTATGAAAACTACTACGATGTCGCGACAAAAGCTAAATTTTGTAGTTAACCTATTTACCCCCTCTAGTTAACCTCTCGATCATTCAATTGGTTTCAGAGCCTCGTCTCTTTATATAGGGCTTTACCGCCTAAAGAGGAGGTAAGGATGGCTAATGATCCCGTTACCATGGAAGGGATTCAAAAGCTAATCCAAGCTATGATTGATAGTTCCGAGAAAAAGATGGAGGGACTAATAAAAGAATTAACATCCCCATCTAATCAATCTAGGGAAAATGTTATCTTAGATGAACAGGGAAACCCCACTACATCTAAGGAAGGGTCCGCAACATCGGCACCCGGAAGTGGTAGTGGTGGAAATTCCTTTGGTTTTGCTTATAACAATGCTCCTAATGTTCAACATCCACATGTTAATCATCTTGGTCCACCTCCTATGGTGGATCGGCATCGTTTTACTAATTGGAAAGCTTCCATGAAGTCTTACATGTGCAGCTCTTCAATGCAAATATGGAGAATTGTTGAAAAAGGATATGAGCGAAAGGATCCCGCAAACTTAAGCTCAAGTGACGTCATAGATGAGAAACTCAACGCTCATGCTTTGCACATGTTGGAAAGGGCAATGGAAAAGGAAGGAGTTGAGCACATCCGGTCCTTCACAAGTGCAAAGAAAGATTATGATTTCCTTGTTGATATGTTTAACGGCAACGTCAACCTCCAAACATCCAACAAGTCAATCATTCAAAGACAAGTTGAACACTTTCACTTGAGTGATGGAGAGAACATAGAAGACATGTTTAGAAGACTCAAGGATCTCGTAAATGATATGAGAGATTGTGGATTCACGGATTGTACGGAGAATTGGGTCAAGGAGAAATTTCTACTCACCTTGATGCCATACAATGAAAACATGGTGATGAATGTACAAGCAAGGGCCGACTACTTGGACCTATCCCCCAATGATGTTTTGGGTCTCTTTATCACCCTAAAAGTCATGAAGCAAACCTCCGATGATGTCATGGCCCGTGTAAACGGAATGAAGAGACCCTCTCTTGCCTTGAAGGCCAAGGCCATTCCCCATAAAGAAAATGACTCAAGTGATGATGGTGGATCCACTCATGAGGTCTTCGAGAAAGAGATGAAGACATCACATGAAGAGTGCTTGGCTCTTGCTCAACACAAGTGGTGGAAGAAATGAGACTTTAGATCCAATGCCACCAAGAATAAAGGGAAGGAAGTCTCAAGCATGAAGAAAGCAAGTACTTGCTTCAATTGTGGAGATTCCGAGCACTTCGTTGCCGAGTGCCCCTTCAAGAGTAGAATTGAAAATGGTGGAAGACTCATCAAGAAATCCACCTTCATTCCCAAGTCTAAGAACTTCATCAAGAGAAGCCCTCCTAGGGCATTGATTGCAAAAGAAGTTGAGTACACATCCGGTGGTGAAGAGAGCGACGGTGAAGGCGAACAAGTAGGTATGGCGGCCATGGCTAGGGGCGTCGTACCTCCTAACTTAAGCTCTCTCTTCTCCAACCCATATGACAACAAGGGTCCTTCGAGTCACAAGTGCTTCATGGCCAAGGGTATATCCCCAAAGGTGACACCTACACTCAAACTTGCAAACTCCTCTACTCCTTCACTATTAAATTGTGTTGAGGAAGACCCCTTGGTAAACTTTGTGGAAAAACTAGAAGGAGAAACTAAACCTATCTTTGTCTCTCTCATGGATCAATTAACTGAGGCACATGGCCTCATTGATGAACATGAGGAGAGAATAATGTTACTTGAAAAGTTTGCTCATGATGATGCTAGTAAGATTGAGGATCTTGAGAAAGCTCTAGATGAATCACATTGCCTTAGAGAAAGCATAGAGGAAACCTTTGCAATTGACATAGCTAAAGTAAAACTTGATTGTGAGCATGCTTTTGCTAAGGTAACGGAATTCATGGCCTTAAATGATGCAACTAACCAAGGTTACAATGAACTCATTAAGGATTTTGATAAGCTTAAAATTGATTATCGAACAATTTCAAATGAGCTCAAGACCTTAAAAGGGGTAAAAATTGTGAATGAAAATTCTTGTGCTACTAACCCTTTGTGTGTCAAGGCAACTCTCATTGAGGAGAACAATAGGTTGAAGGCACAACTCAACAAAGGTCTTGCCACATGCATTCAAGGGCAAAGGAACCTTAATGATCTTTTGAGTAATCATAAGAGAGTCATTAGCAAGGAAGGCCTTGGTTTCGGCTCCACCTCTAAGGTGGCTTACAAGAAGAAGTCAACTCCCTCCACTAACTCTATTGTTTTTGTGAAGGAGGGGGAGTTGGCTAATGATGAAGATGAGTTTGATATTATTGCTAAGAGTATTGTTCCTAGGAACACTACTACTCATAACAACTTTGCGGGAAAGTATAACCCATCTTATGTGCTTCTTAAATCCATTAATGGTCATGTTTATGCAAAATATGTTGGCACCTCATATGGTGATGATTACAAGCATGCTATTTGGGTTCCTAAGACCCTTGTGACTAACAAAAAAAAGGACCCATCCAAAAATCGGTACCTAAGACAAGAAGTTGATTCATTGTAGGGTTGTATTTCCGGTGGAACATCATGGATGATTGATAGTGATTGTTCCGCGCACATGACCGGAAGCAAGGAAGTGTTAGATGATTTGAAACTCCAACTTCTCAAATTTGCTCATGTAACTATTGGTGATCGCTCACAATTTAAGGTATTGGGACATGGCAAGGTGGTCATTTCTCCGGATTCATCCATTGAGAAAGTCCTCCTTGTTGAGTCCCTTGGCTATAATCTTCTTTCCGTCTTGCAACTTTGTGAATGCAATTTTACATGTGTATTTGGGCGTCATCATGTGCTTGTCCTTCACACTATTTCTCTTAAAGTAGCATTTGTTGGATTTGTGGCAAACAGTATGTACATAGTGGATTTCTCGAAAGAAACTACACATATCGCCACATGTCTAATGGCTAAATCCGACGTGGGGTGGCTTTGACATCGCCGCCTAGTCCATGTCGGTATGAGAAATCTACAAACTCTTGTGAAGGGTGAGCATGTGGTAGGACTAACAAGTGTGAATTTTTCCAAAGATCGTCCTTGTAGCTCTTGTATTGCCAGAAAGATGCATGAGAAGAATCACCCCAAGAAATCAATCATCTCCACAACAAGGCCCTTTGAGCTTATTCATTTGGATCTATTTGGGCCTCCAACATATGATAGTCTTGGGGGCAAGAAGTATTGTTTGGTAATTGTTGATGATTATACAAGATACACTTGGGTTTTCTATATCAAGAAGAAGAGTGAGACTCAAGAAAGATTCATAACTTGGGCCACCAAAGTGCAACGCCAATATGACACCAAGATCTTGTCTATTAGGAATGACAATGGTTCCGAGTTCAAGAACTACACCATGGATGAATTCTTGAGTGAAGAGAGGATAAGAACTCAATATTCCGATGTGTACATGAAAGTGCACTATGGTCAACTAGAGGGGGGGGTGAATAGGTTGACTACCAATTTTTCTTTTCTTTTCTTTTTAGTGAGGCTAAGCGAGATAAGATAATGTTCTCTAGATGTGCATCTAGGTGAGCAACCTATGTGAACAAGATAATATGTGCAACGGAAGTAAAGCGTAAGGTAGTAAATCAAACAACAAGTGTAAACAAGGAGACAAGGATATGATTCCCGTAGTTCCTTCTCAAAGAGAAGTACGTCTACGTTGGAGAGGTGGGGAGCCACCTAGGCGCTCCTCAATAGCACGGTTGTGCACACCTTGTTCTCCTTGAGCTTCTCCGGTGAGGGAGATTCTCGTTTCCACTATGAGGTCGACTTGAAGGCGTTGACCAAACCTTTACAAGGGCTCGAGGTCACTCCACAAGATGGATGGAGGCTCTCAAGCAATCCGTAGCTTCTTGCAATAAGGTGGAAACTACAAGCACAAGATCTACTAAGGTTTCTAGGCCTCAAGTAGGATTCTAGATCTACTAGGTTGTGGTGGATGGATTTGAGATTCCTTTGGTGGAAGTGTGGATCTAGGCCTCCTCTAGCTCTCCACCAAGTATGGGATTGATTGGGTGGACGGAGTGGGAGATCTAGGCGGATGAAGCTTTCATTAATGGCTAGGAGAGATAATGGGGGAAAGCTTGGCATTTAAGAGGTAGGGGAAGGGGTATTTATACCCCTTGCATTTAAGGGCCGTTGCAGTCCAGGAGCACCGGAGGCTCCGGTGGTTTCACCGGAGGCTCCGGTGGGCTTCATTTGCTGGTGCAGTTGCGCAACACATTTGCACACGCTTGCTGGACAATGTGGCGGAGGTACCGGTGGGTTTGGCGGAGGTTCCGCCTCACCGGAGGTGCACCGGAGGTTCCGGTGGAACCTCCGCACTTGCGCAACAGAAGGTGGTTTTGGCGGAGCCCCCACCGGAGGTCCACCGGACCCCATTTACACAGTGGCCAAGCTAGGCCACCGGAGGCCCACCGGAGGCTCCGGTGGAGCCTCCGCTCTGGTCCAACAGAATGCCATTTGGGCGGAGCCTCCACCGGAGGCGCACCGGACCCTCTTGTGTGCGCACGCCAGGTTTTGTTGGAGGCGGAGCCTCCGGTGGGAATGGCGGAGGTTCCGCCCCACCGGAGCTTCCGTCCGAGCCTCCGCAGTTGCGCTCCAGAAGGTGATTTGGGCGGAGCCCACACCGGACCCCCACCGGACCTTGGGCGGAGCCTCCGGTGGATTCACCGGAGCCTCCGCTCCTGTGCAAAAATCCCTCCCTGGATTTCTTTCTCCTTGCTCTTTTCGTATAAAACAATCATTCGCCCCATATAATTAGTGAACCTGATTAATCCTAGGCATTTTCAGTAATCGAACAAACATTAGATCAAATAGGTATGTTGTCATATAATTACCAAAACGGACGATGATCTTTCATTCTCCCCCTTTTTGGTAATTGATGACAACATCCCTATTTGCATGATTAAAAACACAATATGAACGAAGCTCCCCCTAAAGGTATGCTCCTTACATATTGAGAGTATCTAGGCATGATATATAATAATAATGTGACAACGATATCACATAACACACATAACACATAGATAATATGATACGAGGTTCATACATGCATAATATAACGAGGTTCACGATAGATAGGAATAATGTAAACACACCGAAGTTCCAAATGACCAAATAAGAAGCCAAACTCCCTCAAGCAAATAAAATATGCAAATTGAAGAAGCAAGCTTGAGGGAGACCCATGCAAATGCCCGTTCCTAATATATCTCTCTCTCCCCCTTTGGCATCAAGATACCAAAAGAGGGAGATCAAGACGCTAACGTCCCGAAGATCACTCGGAGGAGGCTTCCGGGTCCGGAGAGGGGGCACGGCGGTGAGAGCTAGTAGCTTCGTCTCCTTCTTCCTCGGACCACTCAACTAGCTTGCCCTTGGAGTCCTTTGCTTGCCATTTGTCCCAATCCGTGATGCTAGGAAGAACCGGGGAGTCAATGGAGAGACCTTCCTCACGGAGACGTTGACGAGAGGCTTGAGCTTTGTTGCGGTTCTTGAGTTCCTGATCATAATGAGATTCCCATTGATGTTGCTCAATCTTTTTGTTCAAACGAAACACCTTCTTGAGGGCCCTTGCCATCCATTTGAAAGCATTGCTAGAGGGAGGTGATTGAGATGGACCAGCCTCTTCTTCTTCCTCATCAACAATGATGTGGGGCTTGGCCTTGTGGTTGCGAACGGCGGGAGTGGGATGCTCAATTGGTTCCGTGTGGTCCTTGATGAGGAGTCTCTTTTCCGTGTTTGGATCCAACCCTCATCGTCAAGTGGTTCATCCGGAAACTTGTCATCCCACACGTCCAAGATGATCTTCATGATGAACGGTCCAAAGCAAGCATTCTTGCGGTTGATCACGGTGTGCCACAACTCATTCCAAATATAGTCAAGAACGTCAAGCTTGCGAGGAGTGTCAGCCATCCGCTGTTGATGAGTTAGGAGCATTATGTTCTTCAAGAAACCCTGGATCTCATCCACATTCCCCGCTTTTGGGTTGATGGTCTCTCTATAGATGCGCAACATGATATCATATGTGGGGTAGAGACCCTTGACGAACCCAACGGCGTACTTCTTCCAGTGATAGAGAGGAGTGAGTTGATCCTTGGAAAGTGACACAGTGTTGATGACATGAACTCGGAACCATCCATTAGCAAACTCTTCACCCTCAGCAAACGGACCAAAATCTTTCCACTTGATGTCAAGTTATCTTCCCTTAGCCATCCAAATGAGGTGGCGTTCGGTCTCATTGGAGAGATGAACGGTGGCTAGAAACTGACAGACAAGATCTTCATCAAAATCTTGTTGAAGACTGATTATGGGACCAAGTCCAAACCTCTCAATGAGCTCAAGAGCCTCCCCAAAGTAGTTGTGGTTCCTTTCCATGTGCCCAAGGTTGATGGCGTGTTGAGGGACGACATTATCCTTCGGCTTCCTCATCAAGATCTCATGATAGATTTGCCCTTGGAAAACAGAGTGAAAACGTGGATCCTTGCCCCGGAATTATGGCATCAAGCGATCACGGGCAACCACATAGGGGGTCTCACGCCTTTCCTTCACAGAAACCGCCTCGGACATCTTGGAGGCAGTTTTGGCGGTGTTCTTCTTGGACAGCTTTTTCTCGGTGTCTGGGAACCGCTTGCGCTTGGTTTGAGTGTTGTCAAGTTCTTCCTCAATCTCATCCACTTGAGGGGTCTTGCGACGACCAGTGGTCTTGTAACGGACCCCCTTGGAACCGGAAGCATCTAAGAGAAAAACAAAGAGATCATGAAGGAAGAGTAATGCTCGAGTTGATAAAGCACGCACAAATCCAAGAAACCAAGATACACATGGTGTTAGGGTTGAATAACTAGGGTTAGGGCAAACCAATCTTCCCTACAACCGCAACGATTCAAGCCTAACACACATTATCTAGGTTGCTAGGGTTTGTACTTGAGAACTTCCACTCCTAAAACTCCAAATCCACGAATCTAGAGAGCAAGAACATGAACTCCTATGCATCCCATCCATCAAATAGATGAGAGAGAGAGAGAGCACATACCCGCGTCATCCATGGTGAAAAAAGAAGGAGGGAAGGTTCCCGGGGCGTCCCAAGGCAAGGAGAAGGTCTCCCCGCGGTGGAGCTCCCCAATCCGGCGGCGAAAAGCTTGGGGGCGGCGGCAGTTCGTGAGGAAGAAGAAAGGGGGCGGGTGGGGGAAAATGAGATTGGATCTCACTTACCCCCGCACGCCCCAGCCCTTATCCACGAAAAACTGCCCCCGGCGGAGCCTCCGGTGGTTTCACCGGAGCCTCCGCTCCCCCCAGCGGAGCCTCCGCCCCTTGTCCACCAAAATAGTCAATTTCAGGCCCGCTGAAAAAATATGAGCCAGCGGAGCCTCCGGTGGTGTTCCGGTGGACAGGGGCAGCGGAGCCTCCGGTGGATTCACCGGAGCCTCCGCCCAACCAAATTTTCGCGCGCCAAGATTGTAAAAACACGAGCATTTCGATAGAAATATTGGTTTGGGCAAGGGAGGCTTGGGTTGGAAAATCGTCACTGATATACGAGAGACATTACTCGGAGGGGTTGGCAAGAGGCAATAAAAAGGTAGAAGACCGAACCCGTACGAGTTGTCAAGACGGAGATATGATAGGCGTGAAAGATCCAAAACATACCAAAGGTCGGTGGCCGAAGCCACCATGTTTGAGTGTGTAACTTGGCACCGCGAAGATATATCTTGGGTCCAAAATTACTACTCACAATTAAGCACAATAAGTCACAATTGACTAGATATGCAATGATGAATTGTTTTTCGCATAATAGGAGGAGTGCATATTCATGAGTTGAGTAGCGCTCCCCCTATGTCCATGCCTACATCTAAGCGTAATAGCATGCATAATGAGGGTAGATATGCAAGGTTTCAAGTGAAGTTGGAGGAATCTATGACATTTAGTTTATTCCTCAAAGCTCGAAATCTTGGTTCATCAAGGGCCTTCGTGAAGATATCGGCAAGTTGATCCGTCGTGGAGACATATGAGAGATCAATATCACCTTTCTCAACATGATCCCGAATGAAATGATGACGGATCTCAATGTGCTTCGTCTTGGAGTGAAGAACCGGGTTGTAGGCGATCTTGATAGCACTCTCATTGTCACAAAGAAGAGGCACCTTGTCAAAATAAATACCATAATCCTTCAAGGTTTGCCTCATCCATAGCAATTGGGCACAACAACTTGCCGCGGATATATACTCCGCCTCGGTGGTGGAGAGAGCAATGCAATTTTGCTTCTTAGAAGACCAACATACCAAGGAGCGGCCAAGGAATTGACAACCCCCGGATGTGGACTTCCTATCCGTCTTCTCTCCCGCATAATCCGCATCCGAGTATCCAATGAGCTGAAAGCTTGAACCCTTGGGGTACCAAAGACCGAAGTTTGGGGTATGAACTAGATATCGAAAGATTCGTTTCACAGCTTCCAAATGACTTTGCCTTGGGGAGGCTTGAAACCTTGCACATTTACCTACGCTATCCATGATATCGGGTCTAGATGCACAAAGGTAGAGCAAAGAGCCAATCATGGAGCGGTATACCTTTTGATCTACCTCTTTACCGTTGGGGTCGGGTTTTGAAGTCGGTGGTCGTGTACATAGGAGTCTTCATAGGTTTGGCATCATTCATATTAAACCTCTTGAGCATGTCTTGAGTGTATTTGGCTTGTTTGATGAAAGTCCCTTCATAATATTGATTTACTTCAAAGCCAAGGAAGAACTCCAACTCTCCCATCATAGACATCTCAAACCTATCGGTCATAAGCTTGCAAAACTCCTCATTGAACAAAGTGTTAGTAAACCCAAAAATGATGTCATCCACATACAGTTGGCATATGAACAAGTCACCTCCAACCGTCTTGGTAAATAGGGTGGGATCGATTAAACCAACATTAAACCCGCGATCTACTAGAAACTCTTTAAGGTGCTCATACCACGCACGTGGAGCTTGTTTAAGTCCATAGAGCGCCTTATCAAGTTTATAGACATGATCGGGGTGGTTGGGATCCTCGAAACCCGGATGTTGCTTGACATATACTAACTCATTAATGGGACCATTAAGGAAAGCACTTTTGACATCCATTTGTTGTAACTTGAAGTTATGATGAGATGCATAGGCAAGTAAGATGCGAATGGATTCAAGGCGAGCTACGGGAGCAAAGGTTTCACCGAAATCGATACCTTCGACTTGAGAAAAACCTTGGGCCACCAATCTTGCCTTGTTGCGAATGACAATGCCATCTTTGTCTTGCTTGTTCTTGAACACCCATTTGGTGCCAATGACATTTTTGCAATCCTTGGGTCTTGGCACTAATTTCCACACTTTGTTGCGCTCGAAGTTATTGAGTTCATCATGCATGGCTTCAAGCCAATCTTGATCTTCGAGAGCTTCATATACCTTTTTGGGTTCAATGAAAGAGACAAAAGCATGATCCTTGCTAAAATCCGCCAATTGCCTTCTAGTGACCACTCTTCCACGAACTTGTCCAAGAATCTTGTCCTCCGTATGACCCGCTCGTTCAAGATTCTCTAGCCTTCTCTTTGCTCTTCGTGCTAGTATTTCCTCCAAAGATTCCTTGGATATGGATTGAGAATCACCTTCTTCATCGGAGACATTTCCATCTTCATTTTGTCCTTGATCAATGATGGGTGATGAATCACCACTAGGTTGAGCATTCTCAACAATGATAGAATCTTGATCATGATTTAGATGAGTTGCTTGGCCTTGTTCATTAGCTTGGCCTTGATTGTTAGCTTGAGGGATCGGTGCATCTTGTTGGATAGCTTGATCATCAATGGGTGTAGTCAATGGCTCCACTTGAGTGGGGCATAGTCCTTCTCCCTCCGTCATCCGGTAACCCTCAATGGGAATTATTTCACCAATCCCCAGTCTTCTTATGACGATGGGAGGAATTGCATATCCTACAACACCATGATCTATACGCCCCCCTTGGGAGCCGTTGTCCTCATCAAACACTACGTCTATAGCTTCTTCAACTTGCCCGGTGGACTTGTTGTAGACTCTATAGGCGTGAGCATTCGTGGCATAGCCAACAAACATACCCTCATAAGATCTAGTCTCAAATTTTGACAACCGTTTTCCTTTCTTGCGAATGAAGCACTTGCAACCGAAGACCTTGAAATAAGATACATCCGGTTTCTTGCCCGTGAGAATCTCATAGGGAGTCTTGTTCAAGATCTTGCGAAGATAGAGCCGGTTGGTAGCATGACAAGCGGTGGAGACGGCTTCGGCCCAAAAGTTATAGGGAGAAGAGAACTCCGCAATCATAGTTCTAGCCGCATCCATCAAAGTCGGGTTCTTTCTCTCCGCAACACCATTTTGTTGAGGGGTATAGGGAGTGGAATATTGATGAGCAATGCCTTCTTCACTAAGAAAACCCTCAACGGTGTAGTTCTTGAACTCCGAGCCATTATCACTCCGAATGGCCAATATGGTAGCATTGTGTTGGCGCTCCACTAGAGTGATGAACTCGATGACTCTATTTTGAGTTTCACTTTTCCTCTTGAAGAAATACACCCAACAATATCTTGAATAATCATACACAATCACCAAGCAATACTTCTTTCCTCCGAGGCTATCATAGGATAGTGGGCCAAAGAGATCTAAGTGAATGAGCTCGAGAATTCTTGTGGTGGAGATAGTTGTCTTCGTTGGGTGTTGCTCTCCATGTTGCTTCCCAAAGGTACAAGAGCTACACACACGATCTTTAGCAAACTTAGCTTTGGTTAGTCCTAGAACGTGATTGCCACTTTGGAGATCATGTAACATTCTCATATTGGTGTGGGCTAGTCGGCGATGCCAAAGCCACCCCACATCAACTTTAGCCATTAGGCATGTCGCGGCACACGTGTCTTCTTTAGAGAAGTCCACTACATACATGCCGTTCTCGACAAACCCAACAAAGGCTACTTTAAGAGAAGTCTCACAAGTGACAATCACACTCTCTTTATTAAAGAACGAGGTAAAACCACAATTTGCAAGTTGAAGAACGGACATCAAGTTATAGCCAAGGGACTCAACAAGGAGAACATTCTCAATTGATAAATCATTTGAGATAGCTACCTTGCCTCGTACCAATACCTTAAGTTCGGACTTGTCACCAATTGTAACGCAATTGAGATGTGGTAAAGGAGTTTCAATATTACTTATTGCGTCATGGCTTCCGGTCATATGTTGGGATGCACCACTATCCACTGTCCATCTATTTGATCCGGAAGCGTTTCCCTACAAGAGATCAATTTCTTGATTTAGGTACCCATCCTTCAATGGGTCCTCTTTTGTTAGTCACAAGGGTCTTAGGAACCCAAATAGTCCAATGATAATCATCACCATAAGAAGTACCAACGTATTTAGCATAAACATGTCCATCTCTAGATTTCATAAGAACATAAGATGGGTTATATTTTCCAGTGAAATCGTTATGAGTGATGCTCCCCCTAGAGGTATCACCACCCATAATGGCGTTGGTATCCTTCTCTTTGGTCACCTCACCCTCTTTCACAAAGAAAACATTTCGGGAGGGAGAGGTGACATTCTTGGATTTCTTATTTGACTTGGAAACAAAGCCAAGTCCCTCTTTTCCTTTCTTGGCACCTTGAGAGCTTATTGCATCATTGAGAATTCTTTCCTTCCCTACAATGTTAGTTGTAGTAGAAGAGGTAGGCACAATAACAATGCTATTTGATGAAGATGCAACATGCTTATTAAATTGTTGAGCTAGAAGCTTGATTCGAGACTTGGCAAGTTTGTCATGAATTTCTTTGAGAGATGCAAACTCCTTTTTTAGTTTGTCATGCTCCTCGTCAAGTTTTTCGTGAGCTATTCCTAGCTTCAACTCTTCCTCTTCAAATTCTTTAAGTAAAACAAGAGATTTGGCATGTTCTTTCTTAAGCTTGGCAAGAGATTTTTCGTTATCTTTTCTAAGCTTTGAAACACTAATAGCATAAGTCTCTTGTAGACCAGATAGTTTCTCTTCAAGAGAGGCCCTCATGGATCTCTCTTTTTCAAGAGCCTTGACGAGTTCGTTATCATGATTATTATTGCTACCGCCATGGTTCTCCAAGGTCATGATGATCTCCTCCTTCTCATCGATGAGGGAGTTAGCCTCATCAAGTTTCCTTAGGAGAGCTTTTACCTTTTTTTTAGTTTCACCTTCAAGACTACACAACCAAGATCCTAGGTTCTTGGCCTCCTCATCATCAACAATGTTTTCAACACAATCCAATAATGAGGGAGAGCTAGTGATAATAGACTTGGAGGTGGAGGATATTACCGCGGTGGCTTTTGCCATGAGACATGTAGGTCGGATCGATGCCTTCTCATTGGGAGATTCAAATAGAGAGACTGATGAAGAGGAAGTCGTAGCTATGAAGACATGGGCAACACCTACGACTTCATCTTCTCCTTCATCTCCGGAGTAGTATGTTTCCAATGTGGGGCCCTCTTGAACATATAGAGCCCTTGGGACTCTTCTAGCGAGGTTCTTGTTTTGTGGAGCTTTGTTCTTGTCCTTGCGAACAAGCTTCCCTTCATTCTCTTCTCGTGGCTCAAAGGGACACTCTTTGATGAAGTGGTTTGCACTTCCACAATTGTAACATGTACTTGGCCGCTCCCCTTTCTTCCTAAAGATCTTGTTCCTTGAAGGTCTAGGGGCACCGGCCTTGTGAGCCTCCCATCTCTTCCAATACCCTTGCATGGCAAGAGCAATACATTTGTGGGCACCCTTGTATGTATCTTCATAGTCCTCATCATCATCATCATCATCATCACCATCCACTTCTTCTATCTTGGCCATGGACTTAGACTTCAAGGCGAGGTTAGGATACTTCCCATGGCCTCTTGAACGAGCAAGAGCATCATCCGCGCTCTTGTGAGATAAGGATATGGCTATGAACTCACTAAGAACACCAATGGAGTTGAGGGAGTTGTAGTCGGATCTTGTTCGAATGCTAGTGGAGAGATTCTTCTCAAAAGGAGTTATGGCCTTGACAAATTTCCTCTTGATCCACTCATCGGAGATTTCCTCTTTTCCAAAGTCCCTTAATTGATTTCCAAGGGTGACCACTCTTCTATATAGCTCCTCGGGACTTTCATCTTCAAGCATGACGAAGTTCTCGGACTTGTCAAGAGCTACATCATATTTGGATGATTGGATGCTTGCATTGCCTTGGAACAAGGAGTCAAGCTTATCCCAAGCTTCCTTGGCGGTCTTGATACCGCGAATGTGTTCAAGATGTTCTCTTGGGAGAGCCTTTTGGATAGTCACAAAAGCGGTCTTGTTGAGTTGAAATTCCACATCCTCTCTTGGAGCCAAGTTGTTCGGATCGTGAGGGTGGAATCCATGGAGAATGCTTCTCCACAATGCGGTGCAAGATCCTGAAATGTGAGACTCCATATCGAACTTCCAAGAAGATAACTCGTTAGTGTTAAGCATGGGAGGAACTCCAACATTAACCATGTGTGGCATAGTGGCAATAGGGTGGATAGAATCATAATTGGGAGGTGGTGGAACTTTAGAGTGAGACCCCGAACCGTTAGCCGATTGAGACTTGGAGCCCTCGGAGCTCCCACCACTCTTAGACTTTTTATCGACTTTCGCTTTGGCTTTCGCCTTAGCTAAAGCGATGTTAGCTTCCATCTCGTCGATATCTGAAATGGATTCTTCGTCCGAGCTAACATCGTTGGTGGTGAGGGGTGGTTCCGTGGACTCCTTGGTTTTCCCCATCAGTGCCTCCATCATTTTCTTTATGCTAGAAACCTCCGAACTAACACTAGAGCTAACCTTAGATAGTTCGGTTTGGAGAACTCCAACCGTATCTTGTAGGTTAGATATAGTGTCGGCCATTTTGGAGATTTCCGCACTAGAACTTCCAGGGGCATTTTCATCGACCATTGTACTCTTGGGCGGTTAAGCCCTTAGTAAGAGCCGAGGCTCTGATACCAATTGAAAGTGCACTATGGTCAATTAGAGGGGGGGGGGGTGAATAGGTTGACTACCAATTTTTCTTTCCTTTTCTTTTTAGTGAGGCTAAGCGAGATAAGATAATGTTCTCTAGATGTGCATCTAGGTGAGCAACCTATGTGAACAAGATAATATGTGCAACGGAAGTAAAGCGTATGGTAGTAAAGCAAACAACAAGTGTAAACAAGGAGACAAGGATATGATTCCCGTAGTTCCTTCTCAAAGAGAAGTACGTCTACATTGGAGAGGTGGGGAGCCACCTAGGAGCTCCTCAATAGCACGGTTGTGCACACCTTGTTCTCCTTGAGCTTCTCCGGTGAGGGAGATTCTCGTTTCCACTATGAGGTCGACTTGAAGGCGTTGACCAAACCTTTACAAGGGCTCGAGGTCACTCCACAAGATGGATGGAGGCTCTCAAGCAATCTATAGCTTCTTGCAACAAGGTGGAGGCTACAAGCACAAGATCTACTAAGGTTTCTAGGCCTTAAGTAGGATTCTAAATCTACTAGGTTGTGGTGGATGGATTTGAGATTCCTTTGGTGGAAGTGTGGATCTAGGCCTCCTCTAGCTCTCCACCAAGTATGAGAGTGATTGGGTGGACGGAGTGGGAGATCTAGGCGGATGAAGCTTTCATTAATGGCTAGGAGAGAGAATGGGGGAAAGCTTGGCATTTAAGAGGTAGGGGAAGGGGTATTTATACCCCTTGCATTTAAGGGCCGTTGCAGTCCAGGAGCACCGGAGGCTCCGGTGGTTTCACCGGAGGCTCCGGTGGGCTTCATTTGCTGGCGCAGTTGCGCAGCACATTTGCACACGCTTGCTGGACAATGTGGCGGAGGTACCGGTGGGTTTGGCGGAGGTTCCGCCCCACCGGAGGTTCCGGTGGAACCTCCGCACTTGCGCAACAGAAGGTGGTTTTGGCGGAGCCCCCACCGGAGGTCCACCGGACCCCATTTACACAGTGGCCAAGCTAGGCCACCGGAGGCTCCGGTGGAGCCTCTGCTCTAGTCCAACAGAATGCCATTTGGGCGGAGCCTCCACCGGAGGCGCACCGGACCCTCTTGTGTGCGCACGCCAGGTTTTGTAGGAGGCGGAGCCTCCGGTGGGAATGGCGGAGGTTCCGCCCCACCAGAGCTTCCGTCTGAGCCTCCGCAGTTGCGCTCCAGAAGGTGATTTGGGCGGAGCCCACACCGGACCCCACCGGACCCTGGGCGGAGCCTCCGGTGGATTCACCGGAGCCTCCGCTCCTGTGCAAAAATCCCTCCCTGGATTTCTTTCTCCTTGCTCTTTTCGTATAAAACAATCGTTCGCCCCATATAGTTAGTGATCCTGATTAATCCTGGGCATTTTCATTAATCGAACAAACATTATATCAAATAGGTATGTTGTCATATAATTACCAAAACGGACGATGATCTTTCAGTACACCCCTCAACAAAATGGTGTAGCGGAGAGGAAGAATCGCACACTTATTGATATGGCAAGAACTATGATGGCCGAGTTCAAATCCCCATATAACTTTTGGGCACAAGCCATCAACACCTCTTGTCATTTGTCTAACCGACTCTTCCTTCGTCCGATGATTGGCATGACTCCATATGAGCTCCTAACCGGTAACAAACCCAACCTCAAACATCTTCGAGTTTTTGGGTGCAAATTCCAAGTCTACATAAAGGGAACTAGATTGTCTAAGTTTGATTCTAGAACTTTTGAAGGAATTTTTGTTGGTTACGCCATGAACTCCCACACTTATAGAGTCTACAACATATCCACCGGGTGTGTTGAAGAATCTATGAATATGGAATTTCATGAGGATAATGGCTCCCAAGTGGAGAAAATTGATTGTGATGATGTAGGTGATGAACCGTCCTCCATAGCCATAGGAAGAATGGGTATAGGTCCACTTATACCCATTGAGGGACACCTTGTGGCAAATGAGGATGGAACTAGCTCTACGCAAGTGGATCCCTCTACATCAACCACCAATCAAATGGTAGACCAAGAACAAGTAGAAGACCTTCAAGCGGATACCACTCATCAAGAAAGTGATCAAGGTCCACCCAATGATAATGGTGGAAATGATCTTGGAGATTCTTCACCAAGAACTCCACTCAAAATGGACAATGGTCTTGATGAAGGAAATGATGAGGATATCCCCCCCCCCAATGAAAATCCTGATGATGCACTAGTTCGTATCATGACTCGTCAAGCATCAAGATTGCAACAAAAGTCACTATACCAAAAGAATATCATTGGTGGCTTGGGAAGAAGTGTCTCCACTTGTGGACAAGTACTCAAGTTTTGTGATATTCATTCATATGTCTCTCATGTTGAACCTATCAAAGTGTATGATTCTCTTGAAGATGAAGATTGGGTTCAAGCCATGCATGAAGAGCTCCATAATTTTGAGAGAAACAAAGTATGGTCACTAGTGGAAAGACCCAAGGATCATAATATCATTGGAACTAAATGGGTGTTAAAAAACAAGCAAGATTCTCATGGGAAAGTGATTCGCAATAAGGCTCGATTGGTTGCTCAGGGCTACTCTCAAGTCGAAGGACTTGACTACGGTGAAACTTTCGCTCCCGTAGCTAGACTTGAATCCATTCGTATATTACTTGCATTTGCCACTAGTCATAAATTCATATTGCATCAAATGGATGTTAAAAGTGCTTTTCTAAATGGTTCTCTAAATGAAATGGTATATGTTAAACAACCTCCGGGGTTCGAGGATCCCAAGTATCCTAACCATGTCTACTTCCTCCATAAGGCTTTGTATGGCCTCAAACAAGCCCCACGTGCTTGGTATGATCATTTAAAGGAGTTCTTAGTGGATCGTGGTTTCGTACTTGGGGTAATTGATCCCACACTCTTTACCAAAAGTGTAGATGGGCACTTCTTTTTATGTCAAGTATATGTTGAGTGATATTATATTTGGATCCTCTAACGTGAGTTTTGTAGACCAATTTGCCAAACTAATGACAAGTGAATTTGAGATGTCTATGATGGGAGAATTGAAGTTCTTTCTAGGATTTGAGATCAAGCAATATTATGAAGGGACTTTTATTTGTCAAGCAAACTATATTCAAGACATGCTCAATAAATTTGATATGAACAATGCCAAACCATTACCTTATCCAATGCCAACAACCGTGAATATTACTATAGATCACGAAGGTATACCGGTAGACCCAAAACTTTATCGCTCTATCATTGGATCCTTGCTTTATCTTTGTGCATCTGGACCGGATATTATGTTTAGTGTGGGTTTGTGTGCAAGATTTCAATCTAACACCAAGGAAAGCCAGATGATTGCGGTCAAGAGGATTCTTAGGTATTTGGTTGACACTCCCACACATGGTCTTTGGTATCCATCAAACACAACTTTTGATCTTGTGGGATATTCGGATGCGGATTGGGGAGATGACAAAGTGGATAGAAAATCAACCTCGGGTGCTTGCCAATTAATTGGAAGGTCCCTTGTGTGTTGGTCTTCCAAGAAGCAAAATTGCATTGCCACCTCCTCCACGGAAGCGGAGTATATTTCCGCCGCAAGTTGTTGCTCTCAACTCTTATGGATGAGGCAATGTCTTAAGGATTTTGGAATTAAGATTAAGACAATGCCTCTTTTATATGACAATGAGAGTGCTATAAAAATTGGTCACAATCCGGTACTTCATGGCAAGACCAAACATATTGAGATTCGGTATCATTTTATTCGGGATCATGTGGGCAATGGAGACATCTCGCTTTCCTATGTCAACACCAAAGATCAACTTGCCGACATCCTTACCAAGCCTCTAGATGTGAAGAGATTCCAGCAATTGAGGAGTGAGCTCAATATCGTATGTGCAAGCAATTTTAGTTGATTGAAAATCTTGCACACACACCCCTACTAGACGTTTATTTGGATTCTAGATGTACGCATAGACATAGGGGGAGTGTAGCTCAATCGATGAGCCAACACTACCTCTATAATGCATAAATAAACAAATCATGCATAATGATCATTTCAAATGACATCATGTGCTTCAATGATGAGTCTCGACAATGCACCCAAGATATATTTTCGCGCTGTCATATCGAACATACTCATACATGGTGGCTAAGGCCACCGCCCAAAATTTGGTTGGTTTTATATTGATGAGACATTTTTGTGCTTCACTCATTTGCATTTACGTTCTTCACATTTCATTTTGCATCTAATGTTGCTTAATTCACCCTTTTTATTCTTTCTCCATTGGATGCAAATGAAAAACATCATATTCATGTCATTATACTCATTTCATTTGTGCACATGGTCAATTAAAACTTGCTACATAAAAATTATGGGTGCTAGAAACAAACATATGAAAATTTGTTGTTATAACACTAGTCTAAATTTTCTTCATAAAAAAAATTCTTGTTATAACACTAGTTTCTTTTACAATAAAGGGGGGAAACAATTTTATAAAAAAAATAACAAAAAAACCGGCTGCCCTAACCCGCGCCCAGGCGGGGGGTCAGGCCGGGGCGCTCGGGCAGGTGCCCGGCCTCGCACTGCCGCCGCCCCGGCCCCAGGCCGGGGCGCTCGGCCACCCACCCGGCCCCGCCCCTTCCCCACGCCGGCCTGGCCGGCACCCCAGGCCGGGAAGCACGCACACCACATGCACTCTCACAACCGGCCACACAGCCCCACCCCCCCACACACCACACGCACCAACCCCCACTTCCCCTTCTTCCTCTCCCCAACCACCTCCATTAGAGCCCCCCTTGGAGATCTCCTCCCCCCTCCCCCCTCCACCCTAGCCCACCCCTACCACTCAAATTCACGGATCTATAAGCCCTCGCCCTTCTCCACACTCTCCTCCCCACGGATTTCTCGTTGGTGCACTATTGGGGGAGATCGATCCACTTGATTTTTGGGTGCTTTTTTTTTGGGAAGATGGCCACCAACTCGGGTAATCTCTTGGGCCTCTACTATGTACCGTGTGTATGTGCCTACTCTCTATCGGTGTGCTAGTGTAGTTCATTAAGTTAGGGTGATTTTTTTTCCCTCATGTTCATGTTAGAGTTCATATTGTTCATATGCCACTAGATTCGTTACTATGCCATGATATTTTTTTTCTTACCTAGTATGCTCCTCATGTTGTAGTCTCGTGGAACCATGATTTCTTTCACTATGCCATGATAATCGTTCTCCCATGTTATGCTATACCATAGTTCACAATTACCACTCTCGTAGTATCAAAAAAAAATCTCTTATCATAAGAAAACAAACACAAGCGCATCCTACTCCCTACACAATGTTATGATGTAGTTATGTTGTCATCACTAGTCGTTTGTTTGTTTTTTCAACCATGTTTCTATCACTTATATTCATGGATTAATTTTTTTCCTTCACACAACGACCATGTGCGCTCATTATCATTGTCCATATCCATGCATCATTTGTCTCAGGTGATTCCGATACCCACCGCTCTCTCCGTCCTAGCAAGAAGAGTGCTGCTGATGTTGCTGGGTCTACTCCATCTCGGAGACAGGGTTCTTCTATTCCGGTCAATCCAAATGAACCCGTGGTCAAGAACTGGGGTGGTCTCAGTACCACTGACTTTGAGAATGCTAGGCTAAAGTTCAACCCCTATGAGTTTGGTCAGAGTACTAGTGCCGACCTTCGGTTTTATTTCAAGATGCATCAGGTCATGTATGATTTCATTCTTGGCAAACTCCAGAACAGCTATGTGGACCAAAACTTCTTTGATGTGGAGTCAGCTCGCACTCATTGGCCCCGTGTCATGGAACTCATGGATTTTCACGGTATCACTCATCTCATGGGTGAAAATAATGCTCGTCCATTTGCCCCTGATTTGCTCAAGGAGTTCTATGCCACTGTTTTCTTCTCATCTGGAGAGGGCTCAAGGAATCCCCGTACATTGACTTGGATGAGTGGTGGTTTTAAGTGTGTTGCTACCATGGAGGAGTTTGGTTCCCTTCTTGGCATTCCCTTGGTCAAATATGATGGTATGAAGAACATTCGCATTCATGGTGATCCCAAGAATATTATGAAGGCCAAAGATGGTATCTGTCATTGCTATCCAGAAGGCACCAGCTCTTCATTCATCCCCAAAGTCAAGAACTTCTCTGAATATTGGTACATTGTGCACACCATTCTTCGCAATACCATCAATGTCAAGTATGGTGAGAAGGGTGAGGTCCGCAAATGTTTGATCAATCTTCTCTTTCACATTGGGACTGCTATGAGGAACAATAAGCCATTGTACCTTCTGGATTTCATGTGGCATGAGATGAGGACAGTGGTTCGTGACAAGAGGGTACCCATAAATGGCTCCTATCTTCAGATTCTTATTGAGACCAAGATCCCATTTGGTCTCATCAACAACTATGCCAAGGTGACTCCCAAGAGGTCTGTCCTTATCACTGAAGCTGAGGCTGAGTTAGCTGCTGCTCAACGCCCTAAGCGTACCCGCACACTGTCCTCAGCACCTAGTATATCTCAGGGTGTCCACTGCTCTCCTTCTCCTGCTCCTACTGGCCCTACTACTGACACTTTCATCATTAAGAGGGCACTCCAGAAGATGAACTGCTTTTTCATTGATAAGCAACAACAGGACTATGAGGCATATCGCAAGGGCAAGGCCTCTAGTCGCCGTCAGCGAGCCATCATGACAACTCTTCAGATCCCCCTCAGCCCTCCTAGCTCAGATGAGATTCCCGAGGATAAGTGGAAGTCCTAGCACACATACTGGCTTGGCGATGACGCTAGCTCTCTCGGCTCTTTTGCGGCCCACTACACTACTACTGCTAGCTCCAGCCAGGCTCCTCCCGAGGACTTCACTGCTGAGGATGATGAGATGGAGGGCGACGAGTGATTGGACTTGCATCTCTCTCCCTTTTTGGTGTTTGATGCCAAGGAGGAGAAACACTCACGCATTGCATTGCATTGTATTTCATGCATCCATTTGCGTTTTATCCTCGCTATTTGTTTCCTTTGCTCTTAGTTGATGCTACTATTTGTGTGGTTTGTTGAACCATGGTACTATTGTAAGACTATGTCTTTATTTACTTATCGTACTATCTATCTATCTATTATGCGATGTGATATTTGATATGTTGAAGATCATAGCAAGGCTATTATGTTATCTATCTACTCACTATTTGATGTGTTGAAGCCATAATGAGGGTAGTCTTTATCCATCTACCACTATGAGAAGAATGCCATGGTGAGATCTATCTTGTGTACAAAACTATCCTCATATAAAAGATAACATTATACCTATACATGTGTATCTATAATGATAAATCATGATTGGATAATCCTCACAATTCACATAGGTATATCATGGTTACATCAAAATGCCCTATTATCCTATAAAACATAGTGTGAAAGTAAAATTATGTTCGTTGCACTCCATATGATAATCAAATATATATATCTCATGTTTGGGCACACAAATAGGGGGAGTACCACAATAATTTTTGTCTCTTCGCAAATAGCCATGATAAACTGCTCTTTATGCAAATCCGTATGTTGTCATCAAACATCAAAAAGAGGGAGATTGAAAGGACATAGTTCCTAAATCCTATTTTCGGTGTTTGATCACAACATATGGAAGGACTAATGTGTACCCTAAGTTTACTCAGAGTATATCATGGATAAAATGAAACTATACATCCCCGTAGACACTCATACGATGAACAGCAAAAAGGGAGAAAAGATTAAGAAAAGAGAAGAGAAGAAAGAAGAAGAAAAGGAGGAAATGGAGGGGAGCCGGCCTCCCTGGCCGGGCTGTGCCCCGGCCTTGCCCCTCTCCACTCCGGCCCCAGGCCGGGCTCTAGGCCGAGCGGCTCGGGCGGGTGCCCGTCCCCAGCTACGCCTCCACGCCGGCCTGGCCGGCCTCCCCTCGTCGCCCATGCCGGCCCCAGGCGGGGCAGTCCTAGGCCGGGGTGGGAAGGCCCCTCCGGCCCGTGCGCTGTCCACGCCGGCCCCAGGCCGGGGTGGGTTTCTCCTCAGCCTTGGTTGCTCCAGGCCGGCCTAGCTGGCCCCCTAGGCCGGGGTGGGCGCTGCAGAGTGGGGGAACCCCCCAACGACCATATAAAAGGAATCTTTCGTCTACCTTTTCGAAGTGTCAATCCCACTCACTCTCTCTCCACCATTGATTGACCAAGCTCAAGCTCAAGAACAAGCAACTCCTCAAATCCCCAACCAAAGCTCGTGATACTTTGGGATTTGAAGGAGACACCACCGATCACAACTCCACCAAGTCGATTAGAAATCCACTCACTCATCCCTTAGGGATCTTGTCATTCTTAGTTCATTGGAGCCAAGAATCTTGTTGCTCTTAGCTCATCGGAGGTCGGAGCCTTGTTGATATCCCCGGTGCTTTTGTGCTCGTGGATCTTGCTTCTCGGAGTCTTGGTGGCTCTCGGGATTTGGTGAGGACCCTCCAATCTTGTGGAGTGTGCCTCATCCTTGTAAAGGTTCTAGTTGTCAACCTCAATGGAAACATAGTGATTCGAGCCTATCCACATCGGTGGAAGGACTCGAAGGAGATACGGTGTGACATTTCAGGCCTACTCGGTGTTCCACTTTGGTGGCACCGCACCGCTCCAACGGAGATTAGCTTCCATTGGGAAGTGAACTTCGGGATAAATCTCCGCGTCATTATGTTCGGTTATTCCTCAACTTACCGTTACTAGTTACTACTAGCTTAGTCATATATTCACCTTGTGCTAGTTGTACTTGCTCAACATATAGGATTGTTCACCTAGTTGCATAATCTAGATAACCTATATTTGAGCATTACCTTGTTAACTTGAAAAATAAGCTAAAATGTAACATCCCTGATTTTTGCAAAGTCCAAAAATCACTAAAAATTGAAACGTTTTGTTTTCATGTTATGCAAGTCACCAAAAACCAATGAGATGCAAGAAATAAAAAGGAAACAATACATAACTCAATGAAAATTGAAATTAAGAATCCATTATACCTCTATTCCATAAACCCTAAAAGCCTATTCAAAATAAATATTCTTTATTCAAAGAAAATTGTTTTCTCTTAGAAAACCTTATTTTATAACATGTTTTCAAATCAACTATTACTTTAAAAATATTTTATAGCCTTTGAAACCAGAGAATTATTTACCTCTAACAGTTTCTATGCCTGAAAATTATTTTATGAGAATAACAATTATTTATATTGATATACAAATGTTATTTCAAGTTTTAAACATAAAGTGGTATTCATAAAGTGTTTTGCTTTGAAAATAACATACAATAGGACTTGAAAACAATATTAAAGCTTGTGGAGTTTATCTAAATTTTATTTAAATTATTGAATTTTCTATTCTAAAAATGGCATTTAGTAAATCATCCATAATTTTAAAATATAATTTAAGAAAAGGAGTTGAAAAGATTTTGAAAAATAGCATATGAAATGTTTAATGTCTCTGAAATTTTAATTACACAATAACATCAATTTATTATTTTCTAATTTTAAAAAATGATAATAAGAACTATTAGTCTTTTATTTATATTTTCAAGATATTAAATTTTGAAATGTGTTGGAAACAACACCTAATGTTGCTAACTTTAAAGACATGGTTTTTACAAAACTGTTGAATTTTGTTTGAGGAAATTTGGAGCTTTTATTCAAAAGTTATAAAAGAAATAATAAAACATATAAAAAAAACATGCCAGCAGCCGAACTGGGCCGAGCCCACTCCTTTCTCCCCCTCTCTCGCTCACGCGCAACGCAGATCAGCGCTTGCATCCCACCTAGCTAGCCCAACTCGCGCGCAGGGAAGAACCCGCCAGAAGCCCACCCGCAGCCCGCACACCCCTTCTCTCTCCCTCTGTCACTGACAATCTGGACCCGCGCTGACGTCATCCATTGCGCCATCATCTTCTTCAATCAGCTGAAACTGCCGCGCCCGAAAACTGCCGTTTAAATCTCTCTAAATGCGAGCGATTAAGGCTGCAATTGATGCCCTTCCCCTGGCCCCCTTATAGACCACTCCCTCCGCATCGTTTCCCCTCTCCCTTCTCTGCTAATTGCGCCCTAAAGATGCCAAGATTGCTCACCGAAGTTCGTCTCTGCTTCCATCATATGTTTTCGATTCCGGTGAGGTGAGGTGATTCCCGAGCCTTAAACTACCCCTATTCGTTTCCCATAGCAGGGAGCTTCTTAGTGAAAACTTCCCCTGTTATTTTTCCCCGCAGAATAGTCGCCGCCGTGCAATCCCGAGGCCGCCGGAGCCCGTGCCTTCTCCGGCCACCCACCATCGTTGTTCTGGGAAGCGAGGGACTACAACACCGTGCCCATCTGGCTCGCCGTGACCTCCCGAGACGCTTCATCAACTCACCAAGCCCGGAGCGCCACTGGAACGTCGCCGCCATCGATTTTTGAGCCACGGACCGCCGGAGCGCCGCCGTCCTTGCCATCTCCGGCCACTTGCGCTGCGGTGAGTAGACCTAGCCCCTCTAGCCGTCCGATCTATTTTCAACGCACGAGATTAAATCAAGGTTCGAAGAGGTATCCTGTCGTTGGATCTGGATCCAGCGATCCAGATTCAAAATAACTTATCCACGTCATAGTCCAGTCAGCAGCACAGTCAGCAGCAACACCCAATCAGATTCAGGTACGTGGCCCGGCCTTTAATTCAAATTTATCTCCCGGTAGAATTTTTGGCAGATTTGCAGAAAATCCCCTGCAACTTCAAATCATTATATCTTTTGATCCATAAGGACAAATTTAGCAATCTTGGACTTTTTGAAAAGCCATTGACATTTAGAAACTTTTGGCACTGGCCAAATTCAAATATGACAAACTTAAATTTGTTCAAATTCAAATATGCTTGTTTGAAATTTGACATAATTCAAATTCTATAAATAATTTTAATATGTTTTCTTAAGCAATGTTGCTCCATATGGCAACCTTAATCCATAGAAACTAGTGCCATAGAATTTTGGACACATATGAGCCATACCCATGTATTTTAGGCCAAGTTATCACACACATGTTTCACACCATATTAAAAATGACTTAGGAATTATTTTTGCTTAAGTGGTTCTATGTGTGTATGGCTATATGAAACCAAGGCTAAGTCCTTAGTGAAGTTTCAACTTATACTTAGCCAAAAAATGAACCTAAAAACACTAGTACATATGTTTCCATCAACTTCTTGTCTCCCCATGCTTGCTTCAAGATTTCACCAAGTTGGGATTTGTGAGAACCATGAAGTGCAATGGAGGACTTAACCATCTTGAGATTTTTCAACATGAAGATATAAGACCAATGAAGGACTTAGAAAGTAAAACAAACTTCAGAAGCATCTCCAAGAAGTGGAAGTACTTAGAAGAAAACCAGAGAAACTTCCAGAAGACTAACCCCCTTTCTCTCTAAGTCTTTTTCCTTCCCTTTTCTATTCTTCTCCTTTCAACTTGATGGCAACATGAAGAGAAACAAGGAAGATCATTGAAGAAATGACTTAGGCTCCACAAAAATCTGAAGCATACTCCATCAAGTGCAAGTACATGAAGAAATGAAGAAGAAGACTCACCTCTCCCATTCTATCCTCTTCTCTCATTTCTCCTCTATTTTGACTTAGTGATATTTTCACATTTGTTAAATAAAACACTTAGTTGTGACCACACCACTTGGGAAACAACTAGTGAGAAAACCATGAAGACTATCAAGACCAAGAGAAGCACCACACCAAGGAAGGAAACAACTTAATTGGCATGATGATGATCTTCAAGAAGGCAATCACATGAGGACTAGAAGCAATCCCTACAAGTTGAAGAATAACAAGTTATTTTTGTCCAACCATTGAACCAAATGGAAAAGACAAAGACTTTAACTTGTTATTTCCTTTGTTATGAAGTTAGTTGAACCTAGACTTAGCCTAAACCAAAATGGAAGGAATAACTTAGATCACTCAAATATTTTTGAAGGTGAATATGACCAAGTGTTTGCATGCATTACTTTAGTTGAAGAAGTAATATGTTTATTCTAAGTGAACTCTTGGAAACCCCTTAACAAGTGTTGAATAATTAGGGAATGAATCTTTCAAACTCAAACATTGAACTTGTCCTAGCCAACTTGGTCCAAGTCCTTTGTTATGTTATTTTCTCGGTTTGCTTTCTCCACTTATGTGTTTGATTGCTAGGATGCTTGTTTATTTTTTTATTGTGTTTTCAATGAATAGATTGTACGGAGAGCAACGATCTTTTGTGAAGAGAGTGTGTTTTCTTCACCAACTTCAAAGGAAAGTAACACCCATCAACTACCCATTATTTTATATATGCATTAGTTGATTTTTGAGTAGTATGCATGATAGGAAAGTTTACTAAGTAATATTATGATATGCTATTATCCTAGTAGTGTGTAGCCATCCCATATGCCTTGATATTTGATAGCCTTTGAACTTAGTAGATGTTATGCAATGTTACAAATTGTTTTATTAGATGTTGAGGAAAAATTCTAAGTATAACATTCAATGAAACACCTGGGTGGATTTTGGGTGTGATTGGTTTATGTTGAGTGTTTCCTTAGGGCCTTTGTCTAAGGGTTATTCCACTTGAGGTTGTCACTTGAGGATGGCCACCCAGGAACAAAGATATTACTATGTCCTTCTAAGTTCAGTAGCTTTCCGTGCAGCCTTTTGACATATGGGCTCTGTCTTGATCAACTAAGTTGTGAGAGTTCAGCCCAGGCTTGACTAGCAGATGTAGTAAAATTATAGGTGGAACGGTCTTGCCGGTGGGTTTGGACTTCTTCTTCTGAAAGATCTCGTCTCAATTCTCTGCTTTCCATGATGCACTCCGGGTGTATAGGATGTTTGGGCTAATTGAAGACAAAGGGTGAAAGTGCACAACCTCTGCAGAGTCAACAAACTAAGATCTTAGCCGTGTCCCCGGTTATGGACAACTATGAGCAGATGGACAAGGATTGACGGAAGAATCTCATCACCAATTTTAATAAGTAAAATTTTGACCAAGTGAACAGTATTGTGGTGCTTGGATCTTAATCCAATGTTGCCACCCTTTTGAAAAGAAAAGTTTGTTTTACAAAAGTGATAGGAGAAAACTGGCTTTATGCAAACTTAGACTAAACTCCACTCAGCCAAATAAGCATGTAGTATTAGTCTTGCCATTTATATCCACCATAGTGTTACTTGCCAATACATTAAATTGTATTGACTCCCTTGTGGCTGCATATTCCATATTGCATATGTTTCTGAAGACGAGTGAGGATTTCGTTTAGGATCTCGAGACTATCGTCAACATGTTTTGCTTGTGGCACATGAAGAAGATGGGCTCAATGTTGTACTATGTTTTCCGCTGTTTCTGCTAGTCTTATGAGACTATGCAAGTTGTAAATCCTATTTTGTAAAGACTGAATCATGCGATGTAATAGAATTTGATGCATTTGCATGATATTTCATTTTGTACCGTGGTGCTAGAAATTGATCTAGGGACTAGCAGAATAACACATGTGTCCTTACATTATTTAAACGTGGGAACGCTACATAAAATTTGTAGTTAACCTATTTACCCCCCCTCTAGTTAACCTCTTGATCATTCAATAACGGTCTGTGTATCTTGTTGTAATACCCACATGAATCACATAGTAATCATCATGTCATGCATATGCACTACGATGCATCATTTATATCTGTCAATTGTCGAGCTGTAATTTGTTTACCCAACATGTTATCTATCTGTTATGGAGAGACACCACTAGTGAACTGGGACCCTGGTCCATTTTCCTCATACCGATAATACAATCACTGTAACCTCTGTTTTTATACTGCCATCACTGCTCTCTTTTCATCTACTACAAACGAGTACTGTTTTTCACACCATACGTTTAACCTCTTTGCTTTCAGCAAAACCAGTGAGATTGACAACCTCAGTACTTCGTTGGGGCAAAGTGATTTGATTGTGTTGTGTAGGTTTCACGTTACTGCTGAACCGGTAGTGCGTCCTGCCAATATCAGCTGCATCAACCTTCGAAAGTGATTTCTTTCTCCTACTGATCGATTCAACCTTGGTTTCTCTCCGAGGGGAACTTGCTGTTGTGCTCTTCATACCTTCCTCTTGGGGTTTCCCAACGAGTGCAATATCTGCACCATCATGACCCCTATCCCGCGTTACAGTTCTGCGGGATAGGGGATCTGCTAGAGTTGGTCTTATAAGGTGCAATTTCTCAGCTCATACCCCAAGTCTCAGAATCGTCAAAGATTTGGTCCACTCACCCACTGAGCCAAAGTGTTGGTGCTTCATGGCCTCATCGTCATTGTGAACAGACTTGCCATCCAGAGATGGCCACATGAACCCATTGTAAACTCTTCATGCTTCGAATTCTAGAACCGTGACGCCTCTATGCAAGGATAGTCCTTTCTCAGTGACGCACCTCCTTTAGCCACCGCCTTCCTGAAAAATGGTGGGATTTTTGCAGTCGCTCCGGCTTTGAATTCAGGCGTCCCAGACATAGTCGTTTCTCTTAAACTGCCTAGAATATCCGAAAGGTGTGCAATTTTCATCGAAATTCCTCTCACAGGGATGCGAAAGTGTGATCTAACTTATACTTATACTGCTTATATTTCATTTGTGAGTCTTCAGAGTTAAAAAAATTTAACAAAAAATTTGAACTAAAGACTCACAAATGAGCTATAAGTGGGATAATGGGATCCCACTTTCGTATCCTTAGCATCTCACCCATGTCTAGGTGACAAGCCTCACTTTGGAGGACATCAAGCAGCGGTCTCTTACTTTTCAGCCAACGACATTGCCTAATTTTGTGGCCTTTTTGGATTTTCTTGGTATTTCGTATTTCTATCTTTAGGGTTTGCCAAGTCCCTCCAAAGCATGTCGCCTCTCTTGTACACAGGGGCAGATCTATGTGCAACCAGGGGTTGCACAAGACACAGTGTGGATTTTGTTGTCTTTGAAAAATTCTATTTTTTGAACATATGTGCTATCCCTAAATAATATTTTTTTATATCAGTGGCATCACTGTGCACCCTCATCACCACTTCTCTAGCTCCAGCCCTGCCTGTACATATGTTTGCTTGCTTCCCATTAATGGGAAAACAATTAACATGGACTTTGCTAACAGTGGCCATTGCAGATCATCCAAAATAATTTTTTTCATATGTTCTGGTCAAACCAACCTAACTATGAGGTAAAATATACTCTCTCCGAATCAAAATATAACATGTTTTAGCGTTTCTAGACAAAATATATTTTAATGTATAGATTTATGTGCATCTTACACTAAAACATGTCTAGATACATGTTGTCTAGTAAACGGTAAAACATCTTACATTTTAATACAGAGGGAGTATATTTTCCATGTACTACTAAGTGTTGTCATGTCACTCATGGAACCGTGTAGTAGAATTATTCACGTAATGCGTTAAGTTTCATATATGCCCAAAAGCCTATCTAAATTAGGATAAGGTTGGTGCAAAGAGATTATTGGCATTGGTATCAACCATGATATGTGCTGTTAACTCATCACATGGTGTCTACATGGTGTCTACCAATAGTACAACACACGACACACGCTTAGAGCATCTTCAACAGCTCATCTATATTTTCATATAGAAGGTCATCTAAATTTTTTTCTTCTTAGATGTTCTCAATTTTCCAGCGGAACGTCTATATTTAGAACATCTATATTCCCTCTCTTATATTTTAATAATATCTTATAAGTATCTTACCTATCATTCATGTATATTGAGAAATCTATATTCTCTCTCCTATATTCTAATAGTTTTCTAGTTTTGGATGATCATGGCTCCATCACCTAAAAATGGATGACGCGTAGGAGAAGTTGGAGAACATCTATCGATAGATGATGCGATAGATGAGTTGCTGGGGACCTTTTTTAGCCCTTGATCGTCTATATTTGCTTTCGATGTCCGTTTAGATGAGCTGTTGGAGATGCTCTTAGGCTGCTCATAGTAGGCCTGAAATTCGAGCTGAGACGAGCCGAGCCGGTTCGGCTCGACTCGGTCAATGTCGGTCAACTAACGAGCCAGCTCGACTCGACTCATTTAAGTAAACAAGTTCAGAAATGAAACTCGGCTCGACTCGCAAAACTCGCGAGCTCGCTCGTTAACTTGTTTAACTCGATAGGACATTCAATAGGAAAATTCATATATTGTATCTATATTTTTTCTTATTAATATTATGATGCAATAATCATAATAATACTGGATAATTGTACGCTATCAGGTAAAGAATGAGAAACATAGACAAGAATGAGATGTAACATTTATTTTGACCGAGTTAAACGAGTACTCGTAAACTCAGACTCATTTACCATCAAAAATGAAAACTCGGCTCGGCTCGTTTCACAACGAGTTCAAGCCGAGCCGAGTTCAGTTCCGAGTTACTCTTTTAACTCGCAAGTTTAGAGTTGTTGGTCCGCATGCAGAAGAACTTATATCCGACATGTATCTCGCATACAATTATCCAAAATGGTGAAGGAATGCTCCATGTCCATGACAATATGCCAACTACATAAACAGGGAAGCAATAGGATGACTCAAATTGAGCGGGTCAGCTTCAAACGCGGAAGACCGACCTGAGCAAGCAACAACTGTATTGAATTTAGGTGTGAAGCCGGTCGGGGGGTTTGTTGTCGAAGTCTTCTGGGCCATGCCCGCTAGTGTGACCAAGGACCAACCAACCCAACCGTGTCGGCGCCATCTGTTGCGTTGCCTGCCACAACAGATCAGGACAGAGTAAACAACCAATCGAAATTTTTCTAATGTGTATAGAATAATCGGTCAAATCATTTTTATTTCTAAGTAAGTATATCTTGATTTTTTCCGGCAAAGGAGAAAAAGGAAAGAAAAAGTCCAAAAAGATACGGATAGCTAGTAGTAGTGCGAGGTGGAGGACAAGTATTTGTTTCGTGCGCCCATTTCCCCCTTTCTCCCCTTCGTGTCGTCGTCTTTCTTTGTTCGCCATCCGTGACCTCCCCTCCGTTCTTCTTCCACGCGCGTGCGCGCAAAGCCGCCAGACCAAAACTCTTTCATCCATTCCATTCCATTCGCGAGCCCGTCCGTCCGAGTCCAGCACCGCGGAGCTTCGTCTCCTCTCCCGCGCGCGCGGTAAGAGTAAGACGGAGATCCGTCCCCCCGCCGGCGGCGGCTTCCGCTCCTCCCCTCCTCTTCGATTTCTGGCGTTTTCTTCTTCTTCTTCTTCTTCTGCTGCTGTGGGTGCGGGGGTTTGGATTCAGTTTGAGCTTGGAAGAACACGCATACCCGTACCATGCCAGTTGTTACCAGAGGAAAACGCATACACGCATACCCGTACCATGCCAGTTGTTATTTACCAGAGAGAAACGGGTTTCGAACTTTGAAATTGGGGATTGGGATGTTTTGTGTCGTGGCCTCCGACTCCAGGCCGTTGCTGGCCTGGACCCACGCCCCGAAATAATTTTTTCCAATAAATTTCTCTTCTTTCTGGGTGGGGTTTTGTTCTGGCAGCTCTTTACTTTTCGGATCATAGCGACAGCCTGGCCTTCGGATTGATCGCCGCCCTCGCCGCGATTTCAACTACCTACCTACTACTACTGCAGTACAAATATCTACTAGCAGCTTGCTCTTCTGGAGTAGGATTTTTCGGCTTTGGGTTCCCCCATTCCAGCCGCGCGGTTCGATCGACTAGCATTTCACACCATCTGTATCGAGCGCGGGCCGATTCGGCCTCCGCTGTCCCGCGTTCGATTCCGGCCTCGTGAGCACCCGTCGTCGATGGACGCATTTCATTTTTCAAATTCGTCGCCTTGGGATTGCGTCTGGTTTTTGTTTTCCCTGTCGGTTGGTTGGGTTTTGTATTGACCGAGCAATTTCTTCTTTAGTTAATATAACCGCGTGCTTTGCTGAACTGGCCAGGTCAAGGCGACGGCCAGCCCGGAGGAGATCTGAGACCGCCGCGTGAGAGGGGAGGAGGAGGAGGAGGAGGACGGGGAGGGGGAGCAAGGGCATGTGACACCCGCCCTCGTCGCAGGCCATGTGCCCGGACATGAATCCACGCCATGCGACGAGGTACTGCAGTGTTCGATTTCCCAGGACTCGATTGCTCTGAATCCTACTCCGTTCAGTCATCATAGTACTGTATAAAAACGTTCAGATGTTCAGCTAGGGCTCTGTCTGAACCTATTTTTTTTTCTTATATGAGAACTCTCCCCTGGTTTGCACACGGCCCCGCACTTGCTTAGCCTGTAATCCATCAGTGTCTTTTGTTCTGCATGCAACTTCCTTTAATTTTCTGTTTCTGGTCTTGTACACCTGAAATCTTGGTCAATTCTTCCACACCAACCCGACCTCTGTGTTTGGGTAATGCTCAAGGAAGATATTTTCTTATTTTGTCCAGTCAGCTAGTCATGTAGTAGTACTCCTAGATATTTAATTTGGACACCTAGTTTGGTAGATAAATGCCCTTGAGGCAAGGGAACTATCTTAACAGGTATTTTGTTTGTCTGCCTTATGCATGCTTTGAAAATTCTGTTCTGAACCCAGTCATCTTCGTCTGGTACTGACAGGGAGGTTGCATCAGAGGTTTTAGATGGCAATGTTGACCATCACAGCCTGCATGATTCCGATCATCAGGGCCAGAATGGGAGCAGGCATCCTGCTAAGCACAGTAGCAATAATCTGTCCACACAAAACAATTTCCCCTCTGATGCTTCATTGCACAAACATGAAGATGGGAGCGGCGATCCAGCTGCCCCTTCTGTCGATGACCACTCAAGTAGGTCCGGTGATGATTCTGATGGGGCTGAAAGTACCAACGGCAAAAGCGACAACACTGATTCCACAGGTCTTGAAAATTATAGCATCTGGATACCGCCTGAAGCAGCAGACAAGGGAGATGAGACTGAGAGTGTTGCCGGTAACATTGCTTATGATGACGATGATGATGACTATGGAGATGGAATAAAGTGGGGCCAATCTAGTTTCCCAGTCACTGGTGAGGAACATGAGGCCAGCCCCAATCCTAGGGACGAACGAGAAAACGCAATGCTGGAAGCCATGAATGGACAGCTCAAGATACTTGTGAGTCGGTTTCTAGCATCTGCTGGTATCTCCTTTGGAAAAGGAGATAGTAGTGAGAGTTGGCTCGATATCGTGACCTCCTTGTCGTGGGAAGCTGCACTTCTTATCAAACCTGATGCAAAAATCGGAAACGAAATGGACCCTGGATCTTACATCAAGGTCAAATGTGTAGCATCTGGGACTCGCTGGCAAAGGTGAAACATTTGCTAAATAATAACGTATTTTCAAGGATGGTATAATTTCTGTTTACGTGTTAGATTATAAACCTCTGCCTTCTAACTTTGATTGCAGTGAGGTGATAAAGGGGCTTGTCTTCAAGAAGAATACTGCTCATAAGCACATGCCGACCAATTGTCACAATCCTAGGTTGCTACTACTGAATGGAATGCTTGGGCATTCTGGTGCTGGTTTATTGTCGTTTAATTCAATGGATCAGGTTAGACATTGCATATATACGCATGTTGACAGTAATTTCAGTTCACTTTTGTTGGTTATATGATTAAGACCTTCTATTTTGGGCCTTCAACAAACAGGAGAAAGACCATCTGGAGAGGACTATAAGTAAAGTAATAGAAGTATGCAGTCCCAATGTTATCATGGTCGAAAAAACTGTTTCACGAGATATACAGGAACTTCTACTAAAAGAAGGTTGTACACTAATTCTCGATATGAAGCTCAGCCGGTTGGAAAGAATTGCACGTTGTACGGGTTCTCCCATAATATCATTTCCAGAAGTTTTGGATAACCCAAAGCTGAAGCAGTGTGACTACTTCCATACTGAAAAATTCATTGAGGAGCATAATAGCGCCAGTGAAGGGGGGAAGAGACTATCTAAAACATTAATGTTTTTGGAAGGCTTTCCCAGACCATTGGGTTGCACGGTATGCCTGCTTGACTATTATTACCTGTATGGAGAATTTATACAATTATTTCAGATTCGTTTTCCCTAAGATTTGTGTTAGATCATTTATTTCTTCCAAAAGGAAAAGGAAATAAATGCTAGTTTTTCCTACGTTCTTCCTAAAATCACCCCAGCGAAGACATCCCCTTGTATGCAAATGGAACCCTATTCCTAATCCTGAATAGAATGTAAGAACGTAGGGTTTCCTATGTAAACAGAGCTTCCTATTTGCATAGGCTTGAATGACCCTTCTCATAATAAGAATTTGCATGGTTTGGTCCGGTCCATAACCAAAAGTTATTCTAGCTTACTGTCGACGTGTCTAGGACGTTGACTACTTATTAACTCTCAATAGTAATAGTTGACATGTATACTATTTAATAACATGCTATTTACTGAAGGGATCGAGGCTGTAAGATTTTACCTTTGACTTGAGAGGGAGAAAACAAAGGCGTTGGTATACTATCTTAAAACATGAGAAATGAGCTGCCCCTTGCTTATATTTTGGTAAAGCCTGGAAAGATAGCAGATAAAATGCTCGGTTCTGTGTTTTTGGTTTGGTTTCATTTTACTTGGCAGTTTTCTTAGTTTCCTAGTCCATTTCTTTGGACTTGTTTCGTAAGGCCGCTAGTTTTTGTTAGATAACTTTTTTGCTCATTTTGTGTTTCTGGCTTGTACGTTGTGTCAACTTGATGCACCCCTTCTCAAGACAAAATGGCACACATTTTGAGGCATGTTCGAGAAAAAAAACATAGCAGATAAAACTTGGTAGGAGCTAGGTACACTTATGGTGCTTTACGTGAAACCTGGTTTTGTTTGTGCTGAGCTCTATAATTCGTAGTGTGTTTTTTCTATTATAATTAGTGAATGTCAAGTAACTGAAACCCATTCCATGCATAGTAATTACAATCCGCCGAATATATAGTTAATGATTATATTACTGTTTCATGAATTGCTGAATGATCCGAGCGATATGGTTCTTTCTCATCCAGATATTGCTACGGGGAGCAAATACTGAAGAACTGAAGAAAGTCAAACAAGTCATGCACTACACAGTCTTTGCAGCATACCATTTGATCCTTGAAACATCTTTCTTTGAAGATCAGCGGGTATTCTTGAACGATAAAAATGCTTCAAAAGAAAATTGTGTTGCTGCTATGATAGGGCCATCAGCAATTGGTTATGATACTGCTGTTCTGGCTGGTGCTATCCCTCCTTCACATGATGATTCTCCAGCACTTAGATTATACCACGCCACTTCTAATATCTATGGTGACGGGAAGGAAAATCTCAGTTATACAGATGTAGATGCTCCAGTTTTAATCACCAATAGCTCTTTGGATGAACTTGAAGAAGGTGCAAGTATCCAGTATAGCTCAACGCCAGTCCTTCATGCCGGAAGGCTACGATCACCAGTCTCAGGACCATTAAGAAAATTTGCTGACAAGTTATGTCATCAGAACATTTATTTACCTGTCACATCATTGCAAGAGACAACTGATAATAAAATAGAAGGCACGGTTGTATCCAGGGAGGAAACTGTTAGTAATGGATTTCATGTTGCGTCAATGAAAGAGTCTGCAGTTTCCAGTGAAAATTTGGAAGACACAGAAGATCTCCTGGAACAAGAAAGAACTGGAGATGTAACAGCAGCAGGTTCTTCTATGTGTGACAAACATGAGGATTCACCCATTGTGGTAGAAGAGGAGGAGCATCACATCACCACTATCAGTAGCAAAGATCAAGCTGATGATGCACTTGATTCTCACAGTATATTGATTTTGATGTCCAGCCAATGCATCACAAAGCAGGGTACAAGTGACCTGAGCCACCTGTCCCGTATAAAGTACTATGGGAACTTTGATGTGTCCTTAGGGCGATACTTGCAAGAAATTTTGCAGAATCAGGTAATAGCAGTTCATAATTTTTTTTAATATATATTATTTGTTTTATTTACATTGGATAACATATTTTTGTGTTATTAATGGAACTTAATTTGGCTCTTAATGTTTATTTGTAGCAGAAACCAAGTTGTTCCTTATGTGAGGCTCACATATACTCATATACTCATCAAAATGGAAATTTGACTGTTCGGACGAAGCAGCTGGTGTCCAAGCATAGTTTACCTGGCGAATCTGAAGGAAAAATCTGGATGTGGACTAGATGCTTGAGATGTGAACATGAGCATGGATTATCTAAATCAACTCCAAGAGTGCTAATATCATCTGAAGCACGCAATCTCTCCTTTGGGAAATTCCTGGAGCTCAGTTTTTCAAGCCACTCTGCAGCAAGAAGGTTATCCATATGTGGGCATTTGGTGAACAGGGACTGCCTGCGCTTTTTTGGGTATGCTACATGTACTTTTCACGCTGAATGAATGTAATTTATGTAGACACGTTCCTTTTTCCTCTGAAGTACACATAACCATTTATTGTATATTATGTTAATGATGTTCTCTACTTACTGACTTCAGGTTGGGCTCAAAAGTTGCAATGTTCCGGTACTCATCAGTTGAAATTTACACCACCTGCAAACCACAGCCTACCCTCCACTTCGACAACCCCAGCAGACAGAATTGGTTTGAAGAAGAGAGGAGACATGTATGCCTTATTCTCCCCCAGTACCATTTGGTAGTTGTGTTCAGTACACACATAGTAGTAATGTTTATGTTGCATCTTTCAAGGTTCTTGCTAGAGGTATGAAGCTTTTCTCTGAGGTAGCATGCTTGCTAAAACACTTGAAGAATCAATATCATGATGTGGCAATAACCAATTGTGGCACATTTCTACCTGTTAAGGACTTCTCTGAACTTGAAGAGTTGTTAATAAAAGACAAGGCCGACTTTGAGGTAGGCATCCATGTCTTCGTATCTGTTAGCCTAGGAATTGGTTACGTCAATAGATTTGTTCCATTTAGTTAGTATTTACTGGTTGTTGTCTGTATTGTCATGCAGGATTCACTAGTAAAGACAATCAATCAAAATGGGAAATCATCTTCATCTGCGCATGAGCTTCTTAATATAAATTGGTCTTATCAGGACATCCTACTTGAACTTTATGCATGGGACTGTCGGCTCCATGAACTTTTTAAGTGTAAACCTGCTAGACAAGGAAATGCTGCTAATGGAAACTATCGCACAGACACTGCTGAAAAGATATACGGGGCCAGCTACGAAGCTGACAAGCAAATTGACAAAATGACATGTGATAGAACTATGAAAGCTGGTGGAGCAGCTGGTACCACTGAGTACACAATTAAAAAAATTGGTATTGACCAGTATCAATCAGGTGAATTTGCAGCACCCTTGCTTGATGATAGTCAGGAAGTTGTGAACTCTGACCTTTCTTGCAATGGAGCTAGTAAAGATGAAGTATCTCTCATTGGTCCTGGTCAACTAGAGGTAGACAGCATCGCACAAATACCTTCGTTTGAAGTTTCAAATGATATAGAACTCCAGGACAATAGGGTACTGGTGCATCCAGTTCCCATGGAGCAGGAGCATTCAAGCACTCTCCAGAAGTCCAGAAGTTCTGTTTGGGATGATAGAGAAAGATGGTTTTGGAGTTCATTTTCTGAGTCTCAACTGGCTTACAGGAAGGACATTCAAATGGGATGTCGGGATAAATTTGAAGTTGTTAACCATTATGCTCCATCTCATCTACCCCCCTTATTTGAGAAACATGAAGAGGTACACTCACCTCAGTTCACAGTTGGCCCTGGTGGTAATATTCTGTGTGTATTGGAGCATGAGGTATCTAGTATAATAGCGTGCGCTCTTGCCATATATGAAGAGCGTAGGCAGGATGCCGTAGTCATGAATGAGGTGGAGGATGTCAGGCGGGAACATACAAAACCAATGGAGAAATCTTATAGCTTTCTTTCTGAAAGTTCTTTGAGCTCATCACCATGGTCATCTATTGGATCTTTAGATTCTGAAGCAAGCTTTTCATCTTCTATTTCATCATATTCATCTGGTGACCTTTCTGGTTATGATACCTCGCCTTTATTGCCCTTGGTACATCCAGAAATCTCCGTGAACGGAAAATTAAATCTCAGAGGCAAATATTCAGTTACTAGCCTATACGCTGATCAATTCCATGTTCTTCGAAAGAAGTGCTGCCCATCCGAGATTGCATATATTACTTCATTAAGCCGCTGTAAGAGGTGGGATGCTCAAGGTGGAAAGAGTAAAGCTATATTTGCTAAGACATTGGATGACAGGTTCGTCATAAAGCAAATCAAGAAGACGGAGTTTGAGTCCTTCATAAAGTTTGCCCCTGATTACTTCAAGCATGCTTACCATTCTTTAGACACTGGAAGCCAAACTTGCCTCGCTAAAATATTAGGAATCTATCAGGTAGTTTACTTCGACAAGTAGTGTCCATTTTTGACTTATTTGTGCCTTTTATTTGGTTTTCATACAACTTACTCGTTTCAGGTCAAGCAAATAAGGCATGGTAAAGAGAAAAAGATGGATCTGATGGTGATGGAGAATCTTATGTTTGGGCACAATATTTCACGTATTTATGATCTTAAAGGTGCTACTTTCTCACGACACATCACCAACTCAGATGACCCTGATACTGTTTACTTGGATCAAAACTTTGTTGAGGACATGGGTGTATCTCCAATCTATATTGGTGGAAGAACAAAGCATCTCTTGCAGCGCGCAATCTGGAATGACACATCTTTTCTCACTGTATGTATAATGCACATCTTACAATTTCCAGGTAATCATATTTCATATGAATATACATATATGCCTTAACAAAATTATTTTACTTGCAGTCAGTTAACGTTATGGACTATTCTTTGCTCGTGGGAGTGGACAAAGAAAAGAATGAACTTGTATTTGGCATCATTGATTATTTGAGGCAATATACTTGGGACAAGCAACTAGAGACATGGGTTAAGAGTTCTTTGGCACCAAAGAATGTTTTACCAACTGTAGTTTCTCCTAAGGAGTACAAGAAAAGGTTTAGAAAGTTCATGGCCAAGTACTTCCTCGCAGTTCCAGATACTTGGAGTCCTGAGAATTCTTCCGGGTCCTACACATCCTTTGGTCATAGCAATAACAAGTTGGAAGAAGCCCATAATGATAACTTGCTTCAGGGTCCAATTGAGGCTGAAGCATGAGCCTAGTTCTGTTCAGGACTCCTCTGACAGTTCTTTGAAGCCTATTCATTAGTTGTTGTTGGTGGCTAATTTTCGCTTTGTAAAATGGTGTGCATATGAAGGTCTCACTGTTGATCTTTCCAGAAGTTTGCAACTTTTAGGCAGATTGCTGGGGCAACTGAGGTCCATAATACATGTACCTGTACAAATGTAAATTGTGAATTCACAATTATTATAGTGAAATTTACAAAGTTGATATGATTATTTTGGACCTATGAAGCTGAAGAATTTTCTACTTGCTTACTTATAGTTCTTAACGTTTGACACATCTAACTGTCTGGGGTGGGCTTTCAATCTCTGTTCAAATTCAATCAATTTTATTACTATTTTTCCTTCATTACTCCACTGTAGTTGCTGAACTGGAAAGCAGAAGGGCCAGTTCAAATGCGTCCTGATCTTGCTGCACACTCAGATATGCCTCCCAATCACTTTTTATTGCTACATATTTTGCAGATCTACTGGTATGATGCATACTGCTAATTATCTTTGATAGACCAGTTCAAGTATCATTCAGAATGGGTGACATCATGTAGCTCACTTGTTTGCTTTGTAGTGGTAACGTATTTCATGGTAATATGCATTTATACCCAAATCTCTCCCGTGATAGCGAAGAGACAGTATAATTTGTTTTCTGTTTGTTTTCAGGAAGTAGCTCGCTGGGGGCAAGGCCAGTTCTCATTTGTTCTGCACCACAAAGTAATGCTTGGTGATGTGCCTATCTTTTATTGTTTTTTCATGTGCTAAACTTTGCTGCTATATTTTGTCAAAGGAAAATAGAGCAGCTCACTGCTCCTGAAATTAACCTGCTAGTTGGTCACTTTTAGACAGTAAATATAGCGCTGATCGGTGCTGAACCAATGTAATGCTATACTTCCTTTTCCAGAACCGAATCCTGGTCTTTAAATGGGTCATTCCAGGAGAATTATTATTTTAGAGATTATACTGTTAATTTTTCCTTGGTCATATTACTGATGTCAAGAGCTTTGCATCTGATGGCTAATATGTACTCCCTCCGTTCTATATTAGTTGACATTGGAATGGAAGTATTTAGACATATTTTAGTGCTAGATACACCCATTTCAATATCATCTCATATGGAACGGAGGGAGTAACAGCTAGTGTGTGCTGTTCATAGGTCTGAACACTGAACATTTGCAAGACCTTTGTGAGTCACTTCAGATTAAGCCTTCTGTTTTCCTATATTTGTGTAACTCTGCTTATTATAAAACCATATTATAATCGATAGCACATTGTTTATGCTAATCTGACCAGAGACCATTTTATAATGGTTTGTATGTGGAGATTGTAGTGATTTATTGATGATGCATTCTTATCTTTCTGTTGCATAGGAGGAATGGAATCTACTCCCTCGGTCCCACAATAACATCTTATATTGTGGGACAAAGGGAGTAGTATACAAGAGTGTGGAAAGGTGGTTTATGATGTTAGCCTCATTGGTCATGACCAAGAATTGCCATGCTGATAGGCTCACCTTTTGCAGAAGTTTCCAAGTTATTATTTGCAATTTTCCATGCAATTCTCGGTTATTTAGATGTCCCCTTGCTGTCAAAATACTCCATACACTGATGGTGCATATATTCTTGTTAAACTGATAGCCCATGTCAAAGTACTCCATATAATCATATGTGTTGTCACAGTGTGCCTAAGGGACATGCTTACACATTCTCTTTTCATGACAAAGATTGCATCGGGCTATGCTTTCTTGAGTCAGTGCATATGCAAAGCTTGAGAATAACCTTAAATTCCTTTTTCCAGCAGAGTTTACTTGTTGCACAGCTTATGAGCAGCATTAATTTAAGTAGATGACAGCACTGTGCCCCAGAAGTTAGTGCACTGCTTGGAAGCTGGAGCTGGCTGTAATTTGCTTCAGCTGTAATCTGCAGTAGGCTGAATTTCATTTGACTTAAATACGAATTTGTGAAGTTATTGACATTTCCTGTCCTAGAGTAGAAACAGAGTAGCAAAAGACAATATTTGCCATTCCGTCTTCAGTCAAGGAGGTAACCCGCACAAATTTGGTTGGCACGTATCCCTTTTCTCCTTTTCCCTTTTGCAGGAGAGCATGCATATACTAGCACTAAGAGTATGAGTGTATGACCAGAGGGAGGACTTTTAGATCATTGCAGAGTGGCTCATCATGGGTTCTATGCAAGTCCTGTCATTGCAGAGCACAGGAGTTTACAAAAGGATTCCATGGACAAGCTGCTAAATATGTGTAATGTTTTTCATCCTAACATCGCTGATTTGTAGTTTGGCTCACTGTATTGTTTCGATTAAGAGATTGGCTCACCATATTTTGAAATCTGAATTTAGAAGAGCAATAAGGACCGAGATTTACCTTGTACACCTTGACATTTCATTTATCTGATACCATGGTACAGCTTTGTGTTATGCTATGCTGTTTTACTTCTGGACCATATCTTCAAGTGATTTAAGTCTGTGTGAAGTTCCCACTAGCTGCTGATTTTATGTAAACAGTAAGTCTTCATTGTAGGTGCGAATGTGATTAAGTGTACAATTATTTTTCGACCCACTTTCTCTTTAACAAACTGGGTCCCTCTATTCTACTTAAAATTGAAAAGGCAGAGCTCCTTCCATTTGCTCAAGCAAAAAAAAAAAGAAATACAGTGCATTGCAAAACTCTGCTTTGAACTCGTATCTGGAGTCTTGAAACTCTTTCGGTAGCTGAAATGCTAAACCGGAAGAAGGATGCATTAGATTTTTCTCGATTCATTTTTAGAAGACATGCTCTTTAGAGAATATAAACGGAAAATATATTTGTTTAGCAGCTGATAGTGAATTAATCAAATCTGAAGATAGATATTAAATGTGACATGGCACTGATGTTATCTTGGTTCTTTGTTGCAGCTCTTGCTTTACTGAAAGCGATTGGTGTCGCCATTTCGGTGCACGTGATTCGATTTGGTTGATTCATGGTCAAGTTTTCCTGATACAGGCAGACTCTGAACTCCAATGTATGGAACATGGATTATACTGCTGCTTATCATCATTCGTCTAGTGTACAACTCTGTAAAGCAGCTCAAATCAATCAATTTTGTATTGCAGCTGCTCCTGTGGTACCTCTTCTTTTCCTACTCGAACCGATGCCTCTTCAAGTTCAGGGTGATCATCATGTTTCAATTCCAGAAGGCCATCTCATCATTTTACAACCAAAACGATGACTGCTGTCGGACGTCATATAGAGGATCATGCCAAGGATTCTGCGAAGCCACGCGAAGGTGAATACTGTCTCTTGTTCCTTACCTAGTTCATCTTCTCTACCAGGAGTAAAATAATCAATCTTTACGATGCCAGTTGCGATGTCAGCTAGTGGAGTGATCAATGATAAGGAAGGTGATTAGCCTACCACCAAAGAACAAAAAGAAGTTTCTAAAGAAGACACGCGCACGAGCTCATTTTAACACCCCCTATTTACTCTCTTTTTGTCTCTGTCCAACAAGCTGCCCACATCTCCACAGCACTTTTCCAGTTAGAGAAAAGGGCAAAGAGTTGGTTTCCTTTTTCCGATGCAGATTCTTCCTTTCACCACCAACTATTATATCATCGATTCAACCACAAAACTCGGCCTAAGAAGGTCATATTAAAAACTACTAGACATATGTTCTGATTCTGATTCTGGCAATAGATAGGCCTAAAGCACGAACTGCCTGCCACTAACATTGTTGCTCTGCTTAGGGAAGCATACAAAGACGATGATACTGCAGTGCGGGACATTTATAGACACACTAGCTGCTATAATAGCTAGAGAGAGTAGCTAGAGTACCCAATCACAAGAGAGAAAAACACCCACAGTTTTTTTTCTTTTAACATTGTTAGCCTTGTCGTACTATCTACCATGCCGTGTTTGTTTCAGCTAGCTGCTGCTGCTGCTGCAAATTGAGGTTGGATCAGCGATGGCTGCAAAGATCAGACAGCATCTTCCTGCCTTCTACGATCTCATCAAAGAAGTCATCGAGCTCGCCGACGACGCTCTCGGCTCCTGACCTCAGCATCCCGACCCATCCTTTGACGATCTCCACCCTGTCGGCGATCTCGCCGGGGTCGCCGTACCCTGTGGCGACGACCCTGTCGAACTCCGTCTTGATGCTCTCGATGCCGAGCCTGGCCTGTCGGAACTCGTACATCATGATGCCGGAGCAGGAATGCTCGCTGGTGACGGCTTCCATCTCCTCGGCGACGCGCTGGCGCAGGCGGCCCATGGAGGAGACGTAGCCGGCGCCCGAGGTGCGGAACTGGTGGTGGGCGCAGCAGGCGAGGTCCGGGAGGCAGGAGACGGTCCCGGAGACGAGGAGCATGAGGAGGAAGGAGCTGGCGTTGCGCAGCGCGTAGAGCACGCCCCGGAAGCCGTTGAAGGCGTTGAGCTTGAACTCGACGGGCGACCGGTCGTCGAGCAGCAGCGACGCCGGGTCGATCCTGGTGTCGGCGAGCGCCCGGTTCTCCTGCTCCAGCCCGACGGCCTGCCTCCTCGGGGCGTTGATCGCACGCATCACCTGCTCAAAAGAAGAAGAAAAATCCGGCCAGTACGTCCGTCAGCGCGTGTGATGTGTGATCGGATGAACCAACCATCTGAATCATCAGTGGTGGTGGCCGAGAGAGACATGCAGTGCATGGATGGAAGGGTACCTGGCGGGCATTGTGTGGGTTGGGGTTGCAGAGCCAGTCGTCGAGCGCGGCGTCGATGCGGGCGGCGGAGGCGCAGTAGGTGTCGAGGGCGGATGCGCCGGCCTTGACGACCTGGCAGACTTCCCAGAGGCGGGAGGTCTCGTCCATGTACTCGTCGAGCCAGCTCTCGCCGGGCGGCAGGTGGAGGCGCTGCACGAGGTGGACGAGCTGCGAGTGCAGCGAGCGGAGCAGGGCCGCCGCCTGCTGGAGGAAGGGCGCGGACATGAAGGCGGCGTCCGGCGACGAGGCCAGCGTGCCGTGGAGCGCGTCAAGGCCGTGGGCGATGGACGAGTAGAAGCCGTTCATGGCTGGTTTTCTGCGTGGAACTGTGTGTGTTTGTGGTGGAAGAACAGAGAGAACAGAGCGTGGTAGTGGTGGTGCATGGGACGGACGGGGATGGAGGCTGAGCTGGAAGCGGAGGCTGAGGATATATATAGAGGAGGCAGTGAGGAAGCAATGATGGGGTGTCCGGCGGTCAGGGAGAAGGGTGATTGGGGACTGCGCAGCGCAGAGGCCATCGCCCATGGCCGAGAGGAGGAGAAGTAGCATAGCATTAGCATGCATGGGAAAATGCAATGAGGCTAGCAGCATTGCCAGGCAGGCAGTTTTGCTTCCCATGAATGAATCTCACTCCACTCCGCTCTGGTCTACGCTAGTCCAGATTCAAGGGCGGGGACCATAGATACCGCCATTTGCCCCGGGCGATTAATCACTTGTTGGTGCAAGCAAAAAACCGTACGCTGGACTGCTGGCGCTGGCAGCTGGCAAGGAAGGAAGGAAGTGGCTTCTTCTTTTTCCCGTATTCCGCAGCAGGCAAGGCAAGGCATTGAATCCGGGCGGGGGGCCTCTGTGCCGGCCTCAGATGGGAGCACAATCAAGCAGCGAGAAACATACGCTGCCCCCTCCACTGTCTGGCCTCAATGCAGCCTCTCATCGTTTTTCTGGAAACCCATGTTAGGTCCCACGTACTACTAGTAGTAGTACATGCATTATTCCGTTGCACCCCGAAGAAGAAATAGTCTTTTTATGTGCATCCAAATCTGCACTATTTTCTTCATCTCTGATCTTCTTCTAGATGCATAGCTGCACAGCACTACAGCAGCACCAATAGGAAGGAGCAGCATGGCGAGGCAGAGGACAGAGTTTCAAAGGCGGGCAGGAAGTCCGAGAGATTTGTCGAAAAGCCTTTCGCTGCACCACGTACTTCCCCGTGGATTAATGGGGTGACGCTCTGGGTTGGGGAAAATATGGAATGATGGGTTTCCTTGTACCCGTACAAATCTCTCTGTCCGCGCTACCAAAACCCCTCGTTTCCATGGCGTGGCCGCCTTTTGAGGCGCCTCCCTCTCGCCGGGGCCTCCAACCCAGCAATCATGCCCAATATATGCCCGTGCCATGCCTCCCCCCCTCTTGCTACAGCTCCACCCCGTTTCTCTAGGGCGCATCTTGGGGCCCTACTGCCAGTATGTACCACCTCTACTCCTTGACGACCGCCACCTGCAGCTTTGACCGTTTGTTTGCTTGTTTGTTCATAAAAGCCAGCAAATTACAATGTACTCCCTAAATCAACACAGTAATCATTTTTAAAAGTCAAGGCAGAAATGACATTCAAATATTTTCATCAATCCCTACAAAAAAATGCTTTTGGAGAAATAACCATATAAGTTGGGTAGTTCGTGGAGGTGGTCGTATCCACATGTGAACCAACTAATCGAGGTTCTGCCCGGATGGATAGGAGGTGCTGATACAAACCATGCCCGCCCGACCTCGAGTTCGAGCACATAGGAGGATTATCCTTTTAGCGGTAACCTATGCACATGCCATCAACAAGGCGCAAATGGTCACTTGGCGGTCTTGCACACGTTTGAATGAACGTCTAGACTATGGGTGAGTGTTATAGAATTGTTGTACTAGCCAATTATTCCAAAAGTCCGAACTGATGGAAAGGGGCTAGGCGTGTATTTATATTTCAACACTCCCCCTCACGTCTAGGCTATTTTAGTCCTTAGCGTGGGATTGGTGCGGGCCGCAGAATCTTTTTTCTTTTTGTTTTTAATACTGCGTGAGCAGGGTCTCGAACTCGAGACCTCGTGGCTCTGATACCATATAGAATTGTTGTACTAGCCAATTATTCCAAAAGTCCGAACTGATGGAAAGGGGCTAGGCGTGTATTTATATTTCAACAAGTGTGTGTGTCTATGTTGTTCTCGGTGTTTCATAAACAAAAAGGCGTATACGCCTTTGGATCTAGGTCAAGGTTTTGCACGTTGGCACTACTCTAAACTCTTACGATCGAGGTTATGATTCTAGTTCACTGGAGCTGCACTTGGGTTATTAGAACCTAAGCATGGCTCACGTTTCTGGTGGCCAGCAACAAACGCGTGACTAGCATTGTTGTTGCTGATGAGAAAGGAGCGAATGACAGTGTGTCGAGAAGGGAGGTCACGTCGGCGTTAGGTTTTTGTGTGGACAGAGGCTATGTTAGAGATGGTGAACAAGTTGGCGATAATAGGAAGTACCGCATGTTAGAGGTGGTAGCACTGGCCATGGCTTCAAGGAAGTTGCAGTCTTGTTTTGATTGACCACCGAGCGAAATATCGTGGTTTCATGCCAGTAGCCGGATTTTCCAGCTCCATCGGTATGAATCATGAATGCATGTGTGCCCGTGTCGGACACATGACAAGCATCACACATGTTAGGTGTTTAATCCAATGACCCAAATACCAGAAGTTTATCTAATTTTGTTTTGTAGGGATAGTTATAAGATTTCTAGTTTATACCCTATCAGCAATGATCTACCATCATTTTTTTTGTTTGGATTGGTCACCGACCGAAATATCGTGGTTACAATGTCGGTAGCCGCTTTCCTTGGCATGAGTTCGTGTGTGCCTATGTGGGACACATGTCAAGCATCAGGCATGTAAGGTGTGTAAAACCTGTTAGACTAGTCTTTCCATCAGTTCGGACTTTTGGAATATATGTCCAGTGCATCTATTTAATATGGTATCAGAGCCAAGAGGTCTCAATTTCGAGACCTGGCTAACGCACTATTAAATCTAAAATAGTCGTGGACTTTCATCGATCCCACGTCTATGTCACAGCCTAGACTTGAGGGGGAATGTAAAACCTGTTAGTCTAGTCTTTCCATCAGTTTGGACTTTTGGAATATATGGTTAGTGCATCTGTTTAATAAGGTGTTCAATCCAGTGGCCTAAGATTTCTAGTTTACTCTATTGTAGTACTCCCTCCGATCCAAAAAAAGTGTCGGAGGGAGTAGGCATAGGTGTGCACACTTGCTAATAGATCGTACGACACTAATTTCGGACTGGAGGTAGTACTAATAATCTAGTACCATCGTTTTTTTCCTTCCCCTAATTAAGCACTATGGCCGTGTGGTAATTGATGGTTGGTCCCGTTCCATTCAAACACTAGCTTTATCGGTGCGCGCGGGTTGATCTCGTGAAACGTGTTAACAATTTAGAAATGAGCGGGAGGGAGCGTGTAGGTAGGCACTCGTGGGGTTTTGGGAGAAGGCGAGGGGGATGTGGATTTGGTTGGGGAAATCAAAGGGGATGTGTGTTGTTTGCCCTAAGGCTGGTCACAATGGGGAGGAACTTAGGAGTAACATCACACACTCCAATACAATTTTGCTTATGTGGCACGCATTTAATGAAGAGAGAGGTGCTTGTGGTAACTAGCTAAGTTACCGGAACATCACACACTCCAAAAAACAATGAGTCTATAGCCTAATAAATGCACTAATAAATGCATTGTTGCATGACACTACATACATGTTACTCCCCATTGTGGAGGTAGGAACATAGTCTAGAAAAGTGTGTAGGTTCCTATCTTATGTTACTCCCCATTGTGACCAGCCTAACCAAGAGCGAAAGGTAATGCAATTAACTAGGATCCATCCATCGGCTTTCGCCGTACGTTGAACGCTGCATGGCCTATAGGATCGAGTTAGGACATCGATCCATGCATGGTACTACAATGGCATGTTTATTATACTACTTGATGCGTGTCCGTGGTTGACCGGTAGGCTCCACGGCACTCATGGCTGACCCGTGAATATTCTTCTTGTCCTCTCTGTTTGCGCTCGTCTGCTACCTCTGCTCTCCCCAGTAATCATGCTACGCCAGCTAGCCCTAGGCGTATAGTCCATGATGTTCATCACCTGAGCGCACATTATTATTTATTTAAGCGTAAGAAACCAACAAAGAACAAACACAACATGTAGAGAAGAGACGTGTGCATCTGATGAAAATCATTCTGGAAATCTACAATAGAAATTACAGTGGACCAGAAGAAAATGATTTCATCTACTAGCTATAGAGAGTGGTGTGTTTCATCTGTACAAGATTAATTTGCGTGGCTTCTGATTATAGGTTGGAGAAGAACATTTGTATATGCTACTCTACCTAGGGTGATTTGGCTTGTTTCCATATTGTGGGCAACCTTTGTCCTAGCCGTAACTCCGTTGTTGGCTCTAAAATGTATAAGGAGGTGGTCAGTGCCGGCACGTATGCATGTCTAGTCCAAATTAGCATGTGGGGTGGCGGCAACGTGAAAGCAACGCCATTCATTTAGCATGTGGACACACGCGATTTTTTTTCTTCTTGGAGGGCCGGGTAGATGGATTCTTTTTTTTTTTTTTTTTGATAAAGGGCTTTATTACTCAAAATATTCAAGCATTACACCCGGCCTCTGCATCGTAAAATGCACACAGCCGAAATCCGAAACTGAAAATACACAAAGCGACAGTACTACAAAACATCCGCTGTAGACCGTCGAAGCTATGGAGCCGTAATCCGTAGATCAAGCGGCCATCCATGTGGGATAAAAATATCCCTCGCCACCTGCTCCAGTCGTGCACATGCCTCCATAAAAAGGTCTCGTAACTCCCCGCGCTGTAATGTGGACCACGAACGGAGAATACCTGTGCTCCTGAATAGAACCTGTATACGAGAAAAGTTTTTATCATTGAAAATCTTGTCATTTCTACATAGCCATAGCGACCAAATAACTGCAATCGCTCCTACCCTAATAATAGTCTTAAATCGTTTATCTACCCCATTTAACCAGTTGCCGAATATATTCGCAACGGAAGTAGGTTGATATAGATTCGAAGCTATTTGGATAGCGGACCATATAGAACGCGCAAATGTGCACTCAAAGAATAAGTGCTTTATTGTCTCATCTTGAGAACAAGAAACACACTTAGAGCTCCCATGCCAATTACGTTTGACAAGATTATCTTTGGTAAGTATGACCCCCTTACGAAGATACCACGCGAAGATCTTAATCTTCAATGGCACCTTCATACGCCATACATTTTTGAAGATATCGACTGGCATGTCCGATTGGATCATCGCTCTGTACATGGAATCCACCGAGAACAAACCATTCTTGGTGATCATCCAACGAAATTCATCAGCACCTGGTGTGAGAGTAACCAAAGTTAATCTACCAACCAGATCTTGCCAAGACGCAAGTCGAGGCCCGAGTAAATCTCGTCTAAACGTAACATTAGGAGGTGATGTTTGCATGACCGTAGCCAGCGTATCATCCTTATGTCGCGCTATTGAAGGGAATATGCCCGAGAGGCAATAATAAAGTGTTTATTATGTTATTCCTTGTTTGTGATAGATGTTTATTTCTCATGCTAGAATTGTATTAACCGGAAACGTTGATACATGTGTGATTAATAAACAAACCAACGTTCCTAGTGAAGCCTCTCTTTTAACTAGCCCGTTGATTAAACAGATGATCAAGGTTTCCTGATCATGAACATTGGATGTTGTTGATAACGGGGTCATGTCATTAGGAGAATGACATGATGAACTTAAACCCTAAACTAAGTATAACAATACGATCAAGTCATTTAGTTTTGTTGTTATGTCTTACATTCGGAGTAACATTATTCCTTAGACCATGAGATCATGTTAATCACTGATACCGAAAGAATACTTTGATGACATCAAACATCACACCGTAAAAGGGTGACTATAAAGGTGGCATTGGATATTCGGAAAGTATTGGTTGAAGCTCATGGATCGAGAATGGGATTTGTCCATCCAATATGACGGATAGATATACTCAGGGCCCTCTCGGTGATATCACATCAACACCGCTTGCAAGCAAGTGATTTGATCACTAGGATGTTATATCACGGGAACGAGAAAAGAGTACTTGTCGGATAACGAGATCGAACAAAGTATAGTGGATACCGATGATCGGATCTCGGACAAGTAATATATCGCGAGACAAAGGGAAATCGTTACGACGTTGAAAGGTTCACACGATCACGAGAGTCATCGTTGAATATATAGGAGTCATCACGGTTTTCCAGACCCCGCTGTTGATTATTGATCGGAGAGGAGTCTCGATCATGTCTATAATATTCACGAACCGTAGGGAGACACACTTAAGGTTCGATGAAGCGTTTAGAGAAGATACGGAATACCGAAGAATATTTTGGGCAGCTCCGGAATAGTTTCGGGGAAAAATTGAAATAGTTCAAGGGGTTTTTCGTCGAACGGTTGTTAATAGAATTAACAAATGGTTCGAGGTGCTGCATGCAAATGTTTGTTAATGGAATTAACAAATATAAATAAAGAAATAAAAATGTTTTATTTATTTATTAAAGAAAAACCTTTGGATTTTCCAAGTGGGAATTTAAGGGAAATTTGAGTGGGTTTGAGTGGAGCTTCCACTCACATGAAGAGAGGAAGGGGTGGGGGCACCCATGGCTGGCCGCACCCCCCCTTTGGGCTTCCTCCCCCTCCCCTATAAAAGGAGGGTGAGGGCTCTCTCTTCCACACACACTTGCTCATACATTTTCCCTTCCATCCGCTGCTCCATTCCATGGTCTCCGGCTTGGCGAAGCCCTGACCGTGGGATTCTTCACCACCACCACGCCGTCGTGCTGCTGGAATTCCGGAGGGATCTTCCACTTCCGCGACCCGCTGGAACGAGGGAACGGAAGTCTTCATCGAGCTGAACGTGTGACCGATTACGGAGGTGCCGCCGGATTGCGGTGCTCTTCTTCTCGCTCGGGATCGGCGTGAGAACGACTACGCCAACCACGAGATTTTTTCTCGTACCACTTTGAGTCTTCGAGGGTATGTTATCTCAAGACTCTCTTTCTCCCCGTTGCCTTTCATCTCATAGATTAGATCTTGGCCATTTGGGTTTATCGCGTGTAGGAAAATTTTTGTTTTCTATGCTACGTTCCCCTTCAGTGGTATCAGAGCCGGATCTATGCGTAGATGAATTGTACGGGTAGAACACATAGGAGTATGTGGGCGTTGATGATCATGTTTTTGTCTCTTTGAGTATTTTATGATCTTAGTGGCATAGTAGGATGAAGCGGCCCGGACTAACTTTACATGTCCACGTACATGAGACTTGTTCCACAACTGACATGCAACTTGAATTGCATAAGTGGCTTGCGGGTGTCGGTTTCTCCTACTATAGTTAAGATCTAATCTACAAAGGGTTGTTCAAAAAATATATTTTATCAACGTTGTGGTTTTTTGTACGTAGATATGAACGGTTCTATCCTCGTAAGCCCAAAGCCACGTAAAATATGCAAAAATAAATTAGAGGCGTCTAACTTGGTTTTGCAGGGCATGTGATGTGATATGGTCAATGTTACAAACGTTATGTATGAGATGATATCTTTTGTAAATTATTGACATACCGGCTGGAGCCATATGGTTGTCTTATTTTATGGCCTGCGTGCTGTATGTCATATCCATGTGATATGTTGTAATGGACAATCAAGATGGAGGTGCCACGGACCTTGGTGCCACGCCGGTAGAATGATGAAGATCATACCATGATGCACAAGATGGAGATCAAGTGCAAGAAGGACCATATCATATCACATTATCCATGCATGTGATGTTTATCCTTTTATGCATCTTATTTTGCTTAGATCGCGACGGTAGCATTATAAGATGATCCCTCTCACTTAATATCAAGATAATAATGTGTTCTTCCTTAAGTATGCACCGTTAAGAAAGTTCGTCGTTTCGAGACACCACGTGATGATCGGGTGTGATAGACTCAACGTTCGCATACAACGGGTGTTTTCAAGCCTAGCATGTACAGACATGGCCTTGAAACACATGCAATACAATGGTTCTACTTGGCGAGCCTAGCATGTACAGACATGGCCTCGGAACACGTAACCGAAAGGTAAAGCATGAGTCATATGAATGATATGATGAACATGTTGATGTTCGCCTTTGCAACTACACCGTCTCACGTGATGATCGGTTTCGGTGTAGTGAATTTGGTTCGTGTAATCACTAAAGACAACTAAGAGGGATGTTGTTTTTGAGTGGGAGTTCATGGGATAATTTTAGAATTAACTTGAACTTAATTTATCATAAACATAGTCTAAATAGTCTTTGCAAATATGTTGTAGATCATGGCACCACCTACCTTCAATTTCAATATGTTCATGGAGAAAGAGAAATTAGCGAACAATGGTAGCAACTTTACCAACTGGGCACTTAACCTGAGGATTCTCCTCACCGCTTGCAAGAAGCTCTATGTGCTTGATGCACCTCTAGGTGACCAACCCGCTGATGATGCTTCTGATGAGGATAAAAATGTTTATCTGACTCAACAAGAAGACCACAGTATAGTTCACTGCGGCATCCTCTATGGATTAGAGCCAGAGCTGCGAAAACGTTTCGAGAACAGCACTGCTTATGCCACAATGGGAGAATTGAAAATGATTTTCGATACCCATGCCGCAGTTGAGAGTTATGACGCTTCAGAAAAGTTCTTTAGCTGCATGATGGAAGAGAACAGCTCCGTTAGTGAGCACGTACTCAAAATGTCTGCGTACGCTGATAAGCTCATAGCCTTGGGAATATCGATTCCCATTGAGCTAGGGATACATCGTGTTCTCCAATCTCTGCCACCTAGTTACAAGAACTTCGTGATGAACTATAATATGCAGAGCATGAAGAAGTCTCTTCCTGAGCTTCTCTCGATGCTTAAAACTGCTGAAGTGGAGATCAAGAAAGAACATCAAGTGTTGATGATCAATAAGACCACTAGTTTCAAGAAAGGCAAGAAAGGCAAGCCAAGGGTAAACTTCAAGAAGGGTGGCAAATCTGTTGCTACTGCTGAGAAGAGAAACAGGCATGGCCCTAAGTCTGAGACTGAGTGTTTCTATTGCAAGGGTACTGGCCACTGGAAGCGCAATTGCCCCAAGTATCTGGCAGATAAGAAGGCCGGCAAAGTGAACAAAGGTATATATGATATACTTGTTATTGATGTGTACCTTACTAGTACTCGCAGTAGCACCTGGGTATTTGATACTGGTTCGGTTGCTCACATATGTAACTCGAAACAGGAGCTGCAGAACAAGCGACCACTAGCAAAGGATGAGGTGACGATGCGCGTCGGCAATGGATCAAGAGTTGATGTGATCGCCGTCGGGACGCTACCTCTACGTCTACCATCGGGATTAGTTATAAACCTCAATAAATGTTATTTGGTGCCCGCATTAAGCATGAATATCGTTTCTGGATCTTGCTTAATGCGGGACGGTTATTCCTTTAAGTCCGAGAACAATGGTTGTTCAATTTATATGAATAATATCTTTTATGGTCATGCACCTGAGAAGAATGGTTTATTTCTTTTGAATCTTGATAATGTTGATACACATATTCATAATGTGAATGCCAAAAGAATTAAGTTAAATGATGATATTGCTACTTATTTGTGGCATTGCCGCTTAGGTCATATTGGTGTTAAACGCATGAAGAAGCTCCATTCTGATGGACTCTTAGAATCACTTGATTATGAATCATTTGAAACATGTGAACCATGCCTTATGGGCAAGATGACTAGAACCCCGTTTTCTGGATCTATGGAACGGGCGACAGACTTACTGGAAATCATACATACTGATGTATGTGGACCAATGAGTGTATCGGCGCGCGGTGGATATCGTTATTTTGTCACTTTCACAGATGATTTGAGTAGATATGGGTATATTTACTTAATGAAACACAAATCTGAAACGTTTGAAAAGTTCAAAGAATTTCAGTGTGAAGTTGAAAATCATCGTAACAGAAAGATTAAATTTCTACGATCTGATCGTGGAGGTGAATATCTAAGTTACGAGTTTGGCATGCATATGAAACAATGTGGAATAGTTTCACAACTCACACCTGCCGGAACACCACAGCGAAATGGTGTTTCCGAACGTCGTAATCGTACTTTATTAGATATGGTTCGGTCTATGATGTCTCTTACAGATTTGCCACTGTCGTTTTGGGGTTATGCACTAGAGACCGCTGCATTCACTTTAAATAGGGCACCATCTAAATCCGTTGAAACGACACCGTATGAATTATGGTTTGGAAACAAACCTAAGCTGTCATTTCTAAAAGTTTGGGGATGCGATGTTTATGTGAAGAAGCTTCAACCTGATAAACTCGAACCCAAAGCGGAAAAATGCGTCTTCATAGGATACCCTAAAGAAACAATAGGGTACACCTTCTATCACAGATCCGAAGGCAAGATTTTTGTTGCCAAGAATGGATCCTTTTTGGAGAAGGAGTTTCTCTCGAAAGGTGTGAATAGTAGGAAGGTAGAACTCGACGAGGTTATTGAACCTTCTCTTCTTGGAATGGCGAGTAGCGCAGCACCGGAAGTTGTTCCGGGGCCGACCCCGTCAGATGAAGAGAGAGTTAATGATCAAGATCATGAAACTCCAATAGAGGAAACTACCGCACCTCGCAGGTCAACTAGGGAGCGTGCAGCTCCTGAACTATACGGAGATCCCGTATTAAACTTCATGGTAGATGGAGGTGATGACCCTGCGACATATGAGGAAGCGATGATGAGCCCAGATTCCAACAAATGGCTTGAAGCCATGAAATCCGAAATAGGATCCATGTACGAAAACCAAGTTTGGACTTTGGTGGATTTACCCAATGACCGCAAGGCCGTTGAGAACAAATGGATCTTTAAAAAGAAAACTGATGCTGATGGTAATGTGACCGTCTATAAAGCTCGACTTGTCGCAAAAGGTTTCCGACAAATTCAAGGAGTTGACTATGATGAGACTTTCTCACCAGTAGCGATGCTTAAGTCAGTTAGGATTATGTTAGCAGTTGCTGCATTTTTCGATTATGAAATATGGCAGATGGATGTCAAAACGGCGTTCCTTAATGGTGACATTGAGGAAGAGTTGTATATGATGCAACCCAAAGGTTTTGTTGATCCTAAGGATGCTGACAAGGTGTGTAAGCTTCAACGTTCCATTTATGGACTGAAGCAAGCATCCCGAAGTTGGAACCTCCGTTTTGATAAGGTGATCAAAGGTTTTGGATTTGTCCAAACATACGGAGAAGCTTGTATTTACAAGAAAGTGAGTGGGAGCTCTGTAGCATTTCTGGTACTATATGTGGATGACATATTGTTGATTGGAAATGATATAGAACTTTTAGAAAGCGTAAAAGGTTATTTGAACAATAGTTTTTCGATGAAAGACCTCGGTGAAGCAGCTTATATATTGGGCATCAAAATCTACAGGGATAGATCAAGACGCTTAATTGGACTTTCGCAAAGTACATACCTTGACAAGATTTTGAAGAAGTTCAGAATGGAAGATAGTAGGAAAGGGTTCCTACCTATGTTGCAAGGCAAGACGTTGAGTAAGACTCAATGTCCAGCTACAGCAGAAGATAGAGAAAAGATGGATAAGACTCCCTATGCTTCAGCCATAGGTTCTATCATGTATGCTATGCTATGTACAAGACCGGATGTGGCACATGCTATTAGTTTGACTAGTAGGTACCAATCCAATCCAGGTTTGGAACACTGGACTGCGGTCAAGAATATCCTAAAGTACTTAAGAAGAACTAAGGACATGTTTCTCGTATATGGCGGTGAAGAAGAGCTCGTCGCAAGATGTTACGTCGATGCTAGCTTCGACACTGATCCGGATGACTCTAAGTCTCAGTCCGGGTACGTATTTATTATGAATGGAGGAGCTGTAAGCTGGAGGAGTTCCAAGCAATCCGTGGTGGCGGGATCATCAACAGAAGCGGAATATGTTGCTGCCTCGGAGGCAACACAGGAAGCAGTTTGGATGAAGGAGTTCATATCCGAACTAGGCGTGGTTCCAAGTGCGTTGGATCCAATGGTTGTCTATTGTGACAACAATGGTGCCATAGCCAATGCTAAGGAACCAAGGTCTCACAAGAATTCCAAGCATATCAAGCGTCGTTTTCACTCCATCCGTGAGCATGTCGCAGATGGTGATGTGAAGATTTGCAAAGTACATACGGATCTGAATGTGGCAGATCCGTTGACTAAAACTCTCTCAAGGACAAAACATGATCAACACCAGAACTCCATGGGTGTTAGATTCATCACTATGTAATATAGATTATTGCCCCTAGTGCAAGTGGGAGACTGAAGGGAATATGCCCGAGAGGCAATAATAAAGTGTTTATTATGTTATTCCTTGTTTGTGATAGATGTTTATTTCTCATGCTAGAATTGTATTAACCGGAAACGTTGATACATGTGTGATTAATAAACAAACCAACGTTCCTAGTGAAGCCTCTCTTTTAACTAGCCCGTTGATTAAACAGATGATCAAGGTTTCCTGATCATGAACATTGGATGTTGTTGATAACGGGGTCATGTCATTAGGAGAATGACATGATGAACTTAAACCCTAAACTAAGTATAACAATACGATCAAGTCATTTAGTTTTGTTGTTATGTCTTACATTCGGAGTAACATTATTCCTTAGACCATGAGATCATGTTAATCACTGATACCGAAAGAATACTTTGATGACATCAAACATCACACCGTAAAAGGGTGACTATAAAGGTGGCATTGGATATTCGGAAAGTATTGGTTGAAGCTCATGGATCGAGAATGGGATTTGTCCATCCAATATGACGGATAGATATACTCAGGGCCCTCTCGGTGATATCACATCAACACCGCTTGCAAGCAAGTGATTTGATCACTAGGATGTTATATCACGGGAACGAGAAAAGAGTACTTGTCGGATAACGAGATCGAACAAAGTATAGTGGATACCGATGATCGGATCTCGGACAAGTAATATATCGCGAGACAAAGGGTCATCGTTGAATATATAGGAGTCATCACGGTTTTCCAGACCCCGCTGTTGATTATTGATCGGAGAGGAGTCTCGATCATGTCTATAATATTCACGAACCGTAGGGAGACACACTTAAGGTTCGATGAAGCGTTTAGAGAAGATACGGAATACCGAAGAATATTTTGGGCAGCTCCGGAATAGTTTCGGGGAAAAATTGAAATAGTTCAAGGGGTTTTTCGTCGAACGGTTGTTAATAGAATTAACAAATGGTTCGAGGTGCTGCATGCAAATGTTTGTTAATGGAATTAACAAATATAAATAAAGAAATAAAAATGTTTTATTTATTTATTAAAGAAAAACCTTTGGATTTTCCAAGTGGGAATTTAAGGGAAATTTGAGTGGGTTTGAGTGGAGCTTCCACTCACATGAAGAGAGGAAGGGGTGGGGGCACCCATGGCTGGCCGCACCCCCCCTTTGGGCTTCCTCCCCCTCCCCTATAAAAGGAGGGTGAGGGCTCTCTCTTCCACACACACTTGCTCATACATTTTCCCTTCCATCCGCTGCTCCATTCCATGGTCTCCGGCTTGGCGAAGCCCTGACCGTGGGATTCTTCACCACCACCACGCCGTCGTGCTGCTGGAATTCCGGAGGGATCTTCCACTTCCGCGACCCGCTGGAACGAGGGAACGGAAGTCTTCATCGAGCTGAACGTGTGACCGATTACGGAGGTGCCGCCGGATTGCGGTGCTCTTCTTCTCGCTCGGGATCGGCGTGAGAACGACTACGCCAACCACGAGATTTTTTCTCGTACCACTTTGAGTCTTCGAGGGTATGTTATCTCAAGACTCTCTTTCTCCCCGTTGCCTTTCATCTCATAGATTAGATCTTGGCCATTTGGGTTTATCGCGTGTAGGAAAATTTTTGTTTTCTATGCTACGTTCCCCTTCAGCTATACTGTACAAAGCCGGATACTGTTCTCTGAGTGTGGTAGTACCTAACCACTTGTCTTCCCAGAACCGTATCTGTGATCCATCCTTAATCTTAAATACCCCATAGCGAAAAAACTTAGTTTTGTTCGCCATAAGTCCAGCCCAAAAGTGTGAATCCCCAGGTTTCCACATAACCTGCGATATCGCTTTCGAGCCTATGTATTTTCGTTTGAGGAGGGTCTGCCATACGCCATCTTCGGTCAGTAGTTTATAAATCCATTTACCAAGTAGGGCTGAATTCTTGACTTGGAGGTCATGAATGCCTAGCCCCCCCTGATCTCTTGGACGACAAACTACGTCCCATCTGGCCAATCGATATTTCTTTTTCTCATTGTCACCCTGCCAAAAGAATCTTGATCGGAAATAATCCAATTTTTTTAAGACTCCTTTCGGTAATTGGAAGAATGATATCATATACGGTACCATATTAGTAAGGACTGAATTGATGAGTACCAGACGTCCACCCAGTGACAGTAATTTTCCTTTCCAACTCGCTAGCCTTTTCTGCAGACGCTCTTCAACTTGAACCCATTCTGCATTAGTCAATCTCCTGTAATGTATGGGTATTCCCAAATACTTAATAGGAATCTGACCTTGCTCGCAACCGAATAGTTCGGTATACAGTGCAACTGCTTCTTGGGCCTCGCCAAAGCAGAACAATTCGCTTTTGTGGAAATTGATTTTTAATCCGGATAATCGCTCGAACGCTGAAAGAATTAATTTCAGATTCGTTGCTTTCTCCAAATCATGTTCCATAAAGAGAATTGTATCATCTGCATATTGAAGGATAGACAATCCCCCATCGACTAGATGTGGAATGACTCCCTCGATAAGACCATTTTCCTTGGCTCGATCAATCATGATTGCTAACATATCTGCCACAATATTAAACAATATGGGCGATAGCGGATCACCTTGTCTCAAGCCTTTCTTGGTTTGGAAGTATCGGCCAACATCATCATTGACTTTGATGGCCACACTACCTCCAACTACGAAACTGCGAACGAGAGTACACCACTCCTCCGAAAATCCTTTCATTCTCAGAGTCTGTTGCAGAAACTCCCAGTTCACCTTATCATAGGCCTTCTCAAAGTCTATTTTAAGAATTACCCCATTAAGCTTTTTCGTGTGCAACTCATGTACGGTTTCGTGTAAAGTCACGACTCCATCGAGGATATTCCTACCCTGCATAAAAGCAGTCTGGGTAGGTTTTACCACATGATCCGCCACTGAATTTAGCCTAATAGTTGCAACCTTTGTAAAGATTTTGAAACTAACATTAAGAAGGCAGATTGGTCGATACTGTTGTATCCTTTCTGCGTTCAAAACCTTAGGTAACAAAACGATTTCCCCAAAATTAAGGCGGTACAGCTCTAGATGTCCACTCTGGAGGCAACCAAATATTTCTATGAGATCATGTTTAATGATATCCCAGAAATGCTGATAGAACTCCGCCGGACAACCATCTGGGCCAGGTGCCTTATTGTGTTCCATTTGGAATATCGCCTTCTTTATCTCCTCTTCAGTGAAGGGAGAATTAAGAAAAGCGTTTTCTTCCATGGAAACTTGGAGAATATCATCTGTGCGGCTCTCATCCATGGTAATATTACCCATTTCAGGAGCCCCAAACAGATCTTTATAGAACTTTGTGATATAGGCCTTGAGACACTCTTGTCCCTCGATGAGACCTTCATCCTGCTGGAGACATTGAATCCTTTTTTTCCTATGTCTGCCATTGGCAACATTATGGAAATACCGAGTATTCGAGTCTCCTTCCAGAATGAATTGAGCTTTCGATCTCTGATACCATTTGAGTTCCTCTTCTCGCAACATTTGTGCTATTTTCGCATTGGATTGACTTTTAAGTTCAACCTCTTGCGTAGATAACAATCTAGTTTCAGCGAGTCGGTCTAACTCATCGATAATGGAACAAAGACGCTCTTTCTCCTTCTTAAGCATTCCGGTCGTGTGTCTCGCCCATCCACGGAGATATCTACGCAAGTTGCGCATTTTATTATTCCATCTCCGTATTGGGTTATCCCCCAAGACCGGTGTTAGCCATACTTTCTTAACTAGTTCATCAAAACCATCGCGCAAAAACCATCCTAGTTCAAATTTGAACTGTGTCTTGCTTTTTGGTATTGTTGTACCAGTTGAGAGAAGTAGGGGGGCATGGTCCGATAGAGACTCAATACGTTCTAGAGCACGTACCGTTACCAAAGGGAACTTATCCTCCCAGTCGGTACTCATTAATACGCGATCTAGTTTTTCATATGTAGGCTCTGGCAGACTATTTGCCCAGGTGCACTGTCGTCCGGTCATGTAAACCTCTCTCAAATCCAGGCTATCAATGACAGCGTTGAACAAGAAAGGCCAATGACCATCAAACCGTCCCCTGCTTTTCTCGTGTGGGAACCTTAGCAAATTAAAATCACCACCAATTAGAATTGGATGTGGATTATTATTCGCCAGATTAACCAACTCACGCAGAAAAGCCTCCTTAAATTCTTCCTGGGCAGCACCATACACAGCGACTAAGCTCCATATGAAATTGTCAGCACGGCTTCGGAGGTGTAATTTAATATGAAAATCACCATCCGACTTTGCTAACACATCAAAGGAGTCAGTTTTAACGCCTATGAGGATGCCACCCGATCTACCACGAGGAGGGATAGAGTGCCAAGTAAAGTCGATACCACCTGAAAGGCGGTTCAGAACACTTACTTGAAAATCTCTCCTTCCTGTTTCGGAGATAGCCAAAAACTCCAATTTGTGATCCCTGACGTATTGTGCAATATTCAAATGTTTAGCCAAGTCTCCAAGACCTCTGCTATTAGTGAATAAGCCATTCATCGGGAAACACTTGGATTTTTAGGCGGTCTCGCGATGTTACGCGGTGAATTTTTCCTCTTTTGTTTAGCGGTTTTGGATTTCCGGCCAGAAGCATATAGATCAAATAAAGATCCAAGTCCGTCCTCATCCAATCCCACCTCAGTCACCTCCCCCACTAGATGTGATAAAAGCTGTCCATCCGAAGAGGCATACGCTGAATCATCATCCATGTGAGGTATGTCCACCATGAGAGAAGCACTCGGATTGACCGATAAACGATCAAATTCCATATGCTTCAATACATTAGTGGACAACGTGATCTCTTTATCATTCTTCCCTAAAGAAACACCAACTACGCCTAGGCTAGAGGATAATTTGGTATTTGAAAAAGAAAGAAATGACTTTGTAGAGGGTACCAGTGGTGTGTGGTTTACCATGTCTACTACTCCAGCTGGGAATCACATCACACAGCACGCACAGTAGGCATGCATGTCTGTTGATCAAAGTTTGCTGAGTACATTTGTGCGTGCAGGTTATGTTGGGTGTGCTGCAGCTGCTCTCACGTAGGAATAGTACGCTAACGCTAGGGTGGCGCCTAAACATTGCATGCTTGTTGGTTGGGACAGCAGCAGCAGCAGCAGCAGCAGACATCAAAGTTGTTCTTCTGCAGCTAGCCATGCATAAGGCTGGCAGATGGCATTATGGATTAGCTAGCTCTCGAGTAATAATCCGTCCATCCATCGTCTACTACAGCGCAGGGCAGGGCAGGGCAGGGCTCCCTTTTCCCCTCCTGGGTTTGCGGACAAGTGATCATGAGTAGCAGCTAGCAGCAGCAATCAAGATCGGTATATGCATGGTCAAATTACAGCATAGGCATCTGCACTAATTGATTCCGGCTGCTAGCCTAGCTATGCATCCATGTCATTGATCCGTTCGATCCATCGATCGTGACTGTCTGGAGGAGAGGAGGAGATCGATCGATGATCCAGCGATGGAGAGCGTGATTTGACAGACAAATGATGCGTCCCAGCTCGATCATGAGTGATGAGGAGCCCTGCGTCTGCATGCATGCCTTTGTTTTCTTGCCAAAGGAACATGTGTATGTATATGTATTGGAGAAATTTTCTAGACGAAATATGTACAAATAATAATGAAAAAAGATGCTTGAAGTTGAATTCAGTTGGCCCTCAGCTGAGAACAAGAAAGGGAACCATAAAGACAACATTGCGCACATTTGTAGTATAGCCTAGCAAAAAGGCCTAGGAGGGCCGGGGGTCGAGAAAGACAAACGAACATTTTGAATCGCAATGAGTTGGATGCTCATATAACGCCGGCCATGATGTCTGCATCGTCGAATCTGAGGCAAAAAAGAAAGGCTGAAAAGAGATGTATGTGTGTGTGTTGGAGCTGGGATGGCAGCTAGCTTATTGTGTTCATGATCGAGTAGTAGTAGCATAGCAGGTAGCCTACATAGCCAGCTAGTATAGCTAGCAAGTGTCCTTGGCTTGGCTTCACTAGTTCACTTGTGCTGAATTGGAGCGGGCAGGCAGGTTGGGGCCCTAGACCTGAACAAAGCGCCTACTCTTGTCACTTTTTTCACCGCGCCAAGTTGTAAAGGGCGAGGGGACATGCATGGAAACTGCAAAGTTGCCTCGCTTTTACAAACCGCAACTTTTGCCAGGATCTTATTTACTTTCTTCACTCCTCTCCTCTCACCTCCGCCTCCGTGCTCTTGTTTCTAGCCCAGTTGCTGGCCTCTGGAGACAAGCAAGGGGATATGCTCTATGTTGCCCAAAAGGGGAACGCAAATCAATTGCCACACTTTCCCTTCTTTTCTCCATGTTTTTAGGACGTTTTTATTCTTTTTTCGCACGGATCGTCGTCTTCTTAGCTACTCCCTCCGTTTCATATTAGATGACTCTCTTGTAAAATGTATCTATAAAAAAGGAGATTAAGCGTGCCTTGGACTCGGCCGCGTTACACGTTTATATAAGGGCAAAACCCTGGATCAATTTATCCGAACAGTACAACAACTACAACATGTGTTACAAGTTTGGTTTATAACGTATCAAACTAGGATACCTCAATAGTTCTAGAACCTACTGTTTTACATCCTCCCTCAATCACAAGTTTTGCTAAGTTGAGATTGCACCTAAAAGCTTCCAATTGTCGAACTGCTAATGGTTTAGTAAATCCATCAGCTACTTGATCTCCCGTTGGTACAAATCTGATGTTTAACAATTTATTAGCAACTCGTTCTCGTACAAAGTGATAATCTACCTCAATATGCTTTGTCCTAGCATGAAAGACTGGATTGGCTGATAAATATGTAGCACCAAGGTTGTCACACCAAAGTGTTGCTGCCTTAGGATGATCTATACCAAGATCGGTTAACAAGGTTTGTACCCAGATTATTTCAGCCGTTGCATTTTCTAGTGATTTATACTCCGCTTCGGTACTTGATCTTGATACTGTAGGTTGTTTGCGTGCACTCCATGCAACAAGATTACATCCAAGAAAAAACAGCATACCCACCGGTAGATCTTCTATCATTTAATGGCAATGTTTGCTCAACTGTATGAGGGTGATCTTGATTTGTTCAAGTTGAACTTTGGTACGATCATTTTACTTCCTAAGAAGGAGGATGCATGCAGGATTGAGCAGTATATGCCTATCTGTTTACTAGATGTGAGTTTCAAGATTTTTACAAAGGTAGGAACCAATAGGGTAACCTCTATTGCACAGAGGGTTATCCGACCTTCTCAATCAGCATTTCTTCCTGGAAGAAATATTTTAGAATGGGTGGTTGTCCTGCATGAGACAATTCATGAATTAAAAAGGAAGAAATTGGACGGAGTGCTTTTCAAAATAGATTTTGAAAAAGCATATGATAAAGTGAACTGGAAGTTCCTACATCAGACTCTACGCATGAAAGGTTTCGATCCCAGATGGTGTAACTGGGTTGCGAGCTTTGTGCAAGGGGGTAGTGTGGGCATTCGTGTGAATGATGACATTGGTCATTACTTCCAGACTCTAAAAGGGTTAAGACAGGGGGATCCGTTATCTCCTATTTTGTTTAACCTGGTGGCAGATATGCTAGCACTACTCATTGACAGAGCTAAAGAGGATGGGCAGGTAGGAGGATTGATCCCTCATCTGGTTGAAGGTGGGGTTTCGATACTTCAGTACGCTGACGATACTATTCTCCTTATGGAACATGATCTAGATAAGGCTGTTAATATGAAATTAATATTGTCCATCTTCGAACAAATGTCTGGGCTTAAGATAAATTTTCACAAGAGTGAGATCTTTTGTTTTGGGAAAGCTACTGATTATGAGGATCAGTATAGAGGTATTTTTGGGTGTGAAATCGGATCTCTACCCTTTAAGTACCTTGGTATCCCCATTCACCATCGTAAGCTACTCAACAGGGAGTGGAAACCGGTGGAAGATCGGTTTGAACAAAAGCTGAGTTCATGGATAGGAAAACTGCTATGGTATGGAGACCGCTTGATTCTTATAAACTCAGTTTTGTCAAGTTTACCGATGTTTCTCTTATCTTTTTTTGTGATTCCCGTTGGGGTTAGAAAAAGATTAGATTTTTATCGATCTCGCTTCTTCTGGCAATCAAATTAAACTAAGAGGAAGTATAGATTGACCAAGTGGAACATTATATGCCGTCCAAAAGACCAAGGTGGCTTGGGTATTGAATGTTTAGACATTAAGAATAAATGTTTAGTAAGCAAGTGGCTTTTTAAACTTTTAACTGAGGATGGCATCTGGCACGAGTTATTGCACAATAAGTACATCAGGGGGAAACCTCTCACACAGGTGGAGGTCAAACCCACGGACTCACCGTTCTGGAAAGGAATTATGAGTGTTAAAGAGGATTTCTTTAAACATATTAATTTCACGGTTGGGAATGGTCAGGGCATTAGATTTTGGGAAGACCCGTGGCTGACGGGTAGACCATTAGCTTTGCAATATCCCATGCTATATAATATTGTGCGAAATAAGAATGTGCTAGTAGCCAATGTTCTGGGTCAACAAAATCTCAATATTGCTTTTAGACGGTCTTTATATGGGGATACTTGGGCAAATTGGTTACAATTAGTGGAGAGACTGATGGCAGTTTCTCTAACCGAGGAGCAGGACTCCTTCTCTTGGGGGTTGACAACCTCGGGTTGTTTCTCTGTCAAGTCCTTCTATGAGGAGATCATGAATGGCAATACGAGATTTTTGCATACATATCTATGGAAATTAAGAGTACCTCTCAAAATTAAGATATGTATGTGGTTCCTCTTTCGAAATGAAATTCATACAAAAGATAATCTGTTAAAAAGAAATTGGACAGGGTGCAAAAAGTGTGTTTTTTGTGGCTTGGATGAGACAGCGGATCACCTATTTGTTTCTTGTAATTTGGCTAAAAAGATTTGGAGACTAGTCCATTTTACTTTTAGCATTACACCACCGGAGAACATTGATCATATGTTTGGGACATGGTTAAATGGGGTAGACAAGTCAACTAAAGCTAGTATACGCATAGGTGTATGTGCTTTTTTATGTGCAATTTGGAATTGCCGTAACGATATTGTTTTTAACAAGGTGATGGTGTTTAACATTTTTTTGCAGGTGATTCATCGCGCGACACACTGGATACACTCCTGGTCCCTACTCCTGCCAGACGATCAGCGTGGACGTTTGGATGCCGGATGTTCACGGCTGATGGCGGTCGTTCGGGCTATCTTCAACCAGGATGGTTGGTTGCTTGATAGGAGACTATGCTGGAACCAAAACTAGTGGGGACTTTTGTTAGATGACAGATCTATGTAGTTCCTCTAGTGGATCAGGGTCTTTCCTTTTGGATACTTTGTTTCAATTATTCCATTTGTAAAACTGAGATATTATGTTAATAAATAGCCGTGTGCATCAATGCGATGCAGAGTCTGGGTTTCCATTTCCAAAAAAAATCTAGCCCAGCCTGCATCAGAGAATGCACTGACCATTCTTGAATCAGATTTCACAAGCTTTAAACTATGAGAAAGAGTGTATTTTAAATATCGGAGAATTCTCTTGACAGCTGTCCAATGCAGAGTTGTAGGTGCATGCAAGAACTGACACACTTTGTTGACAGAAAAAGATATATCAGGTCGAGTTAGTGTGACATATTGAAGAGCACCAACTATGCTCCTGTATCGAGTGGCATCATCATCACTAAGAGGATCTCCTTTAGAAATAGACAACTGTTCTGATGTAGAAAGCGGAGTGGTAACAGGTTTGCATCTCCCCATGCCAACACGCTGTAAGACATCCGAAATATATTTTTCTTGAGACAAGGAGATACCATCGACAGCTGATTTGACTTCAATACCAAGAAAATAATGAAGAGAGCCAAGGTCCTTAAGTGCAAAATCCATGCGCAAATCAGGTAGAACGACATCAACAGCTTTCATTGAAGAACTTGTAACAATGATATCATCCACGTATATGAGCATAAAAATTGTAACTCCATGTTTTCGATAAAAGAACAATGAAGTATCAGCTTGAGAAGAAGCAAAACCAAGAGCATGTAACTTAGAGGAAAACTAAGAGTACCATGCCCGTGGAGCTTGTTTTAGACCATATAAGGCTTTATCAAGTTTGCACACATGCCCAGGAGTAGCAGAGTGTTCATACCCAGGAGGTTGTTTCGTGTATACTTCTTCCAGAACGCCATGAAGGAACGCATTCTTCACATCTAACTGATGCATATCCCAGTTTTGAGACACGACTATGGACAAAATAATACGAATAGTTGCAGGTTTCACCACAAGACTAAATGTGTCCTCATAGTCGATGCCATACCTTTGTTTAAAACCTTCTGCTACAAGCCGAGCTTTGTACCAATCAACAGTACCATCAGACTTTCGTTTGATCTTATAGACCCACTTGCAATCAATAATATTGCCATTACTTGGACGAGGAAGGAGATGCCAAGTTTGATTATGCATTAATGCCTAGAATTCCTCATCCATAGCTGCCTTCCATTTGTCATGACCAATTGCTTCCTCAAGACACTCAGGCTCACCTGTAGAGCAAAACTTCACCCAACAAACAAACCCTCGAGGAATCTCGGTTGGTTTGAATATAGTGCTTTTTATCGAATTGCCCACAGCGGTCCACTACTACTCAGTTTTACCCCTAGCGCCGAATGGTGCTCAGTGCCCCTAGTCCGTGCGCAACTACTATGGAGAGGCCGGAACGGTAAGTTTGGAGTCGAATCCGTTCCACGAAGTGGGTCCGAGGAGTCAGACTACGTTTCGCGAAGTGGGTCCGGGTGGGACTGCCAAGTTCGTTGAAACCGCCCGGAGCTTACAGGTGGGACCGCGCAGTTTGAATAGTCCACACCCAAGCTTCCCGCTGGGTTCAGCGACGCGTGGGAAAACCGCGGGCCCCCGCGTCGGTCAAAGGCTGCCGGAGTAACGTCACGCGCGGCGCAGCAAATGCCCCGCCAGGGCTACAAAAGGCCCCTCGCCGCTCGCCGCTCTCCCCATTCTAGCCGTTCATCTCGCCCTCACCGCACTCACTCTCATTGTCGGATTTCACCTAGACACCCCGAGACGATGCCTCGCCGGCTCCGTGCAAACCGCAACTCGCCGTTGTAATGCCGCCCCGTGGCCGCGATGCGGGGCCACAGTGACGGCGATAGCGACAACGAGTTCTACTACGAGGAGAACGAGCAGCCGACGCAGGAGGAGGCGGCGCCCGAGCAGCAGCCGGCGCAGGAGGCACAACGCTGGAGGAGACACAGGAGGAGGCAGCCAATCTGGCCCGTGCAGCACGCGGCGTTCTACTCGTTCCAAACATGGCGGAACGAGGAGGCGTTTCACCAGGTGCGCACTTGGCTCGAGGAAGCGGCGGCAGCGGCCGAGGCTTCCGTTGTTCGTGCATCCCTGGAGACCCACCAGTGGGAGGAGGCGGAGCGCCAGGTCTACCGGCAGCTCACCGCAACCGCGGCGTCGGATGAGCAGCATACGCTCGTCGCGCTGTACGAGAGCGACCGGCGCAAGGTTGCCCTGCAGAGCGAGAGGCGGAACCGCCGCCATCCCTCCGAGCAGACGCAGCTGCACCGGCTGCGGATCCAAGGCAGAGCGCAGCGGCGCTGGCTCGCTACGGTGGCGAACCCATCGCCAAGCGACCCATCGCCCTTCGCCAAGAACGACCACGAGGCGGGGCCCTCCAACATGCTGGCCTATGACGACTGCGAGGAGGACGAGGAGGAAAAGGACGACGTTTAAGAGGAGGGCGACGACCAGGCCGGGTGATCGCGGCGAGCCTCGGCCTGCCGTAGTTTTTTTTAAAAGTTTTTTCTATGTTTTTAGTTAAATTATGCCATCTATCTGTAAAAATATCGTCGAATCTATGAATTTGCGCATATTTCAACGAGTTCGTCGTTTTTTAATTAATTTTGAGTATTTCTGAACAAAATCACGAGCCAGAACTAGATTTAAAGCGAAAAGAGAGAGTAGTTTGGATGATGTTTGAATAATGTTGTATGATGTTGAACCAAGTCATTCAAAAATTTTAGGCAAATGTGCTTCAAATGAGGTCTGAAGCTATTATCAAAATTGTCATGAAAAATTCGAACTTGTCAAAATTATCCGATCGAAATAAATTTGAGGAGCAACTATATCACATATAACAACATTGTTCGTTGGATCCATGTCATTTTGATTTTTTTTGAATTATTTATGCTCATTTGAAACCATCGCTCTATTCTCATGAGAAATGTGCTTCAAATGAGGTTTGAAGCTAGGGTAGACATCCCCGTTTGTAATTTCATGAAAAATTCGACATTGCCAAAATTATCCAAATAAATTTGAGGAGCAACTATATCACATATAACAACATTGTACGTTGGATTCATGCCATTTTGATTTTTTTTGAATTATTTATGCTCATTTGAAAGCATCGCTCTATTCTCATGAGAAATGTGCTTCAAATGAAGTCTGAAGCTAGGGTAGACACCCCCGTTTGAATTTTTCATGAAAATTCCGACCTTGTCAAAATTATCCAAATAAATTTGAGGAGCAACTATATCACATATAATAACATTGTGCGTTGGATTCATGTCATTTTGATTTTTTTGGAATTATTTATGCTCATTTGAAACCATCGCTCTATTCTCATGAGAAATGTGCTTCAAATGAGGTCTGAAGCTAGGGTAGACATCCCCGTTTGAAATTTTCATGAAAATTTCGACCTTGTCAAAATTATCAAAATAAATTTGGGGAGCAACTATATCACATATAACAACATTGTGCGTTGGATTCATGTCATTTTATTTTTTTGAATTATTTATGCTCATTTCAAACCATCGCTCTATTCTGCCCCATGAGAAATGTGCTTCAAATGAGGTCTGAAGCTATGGTAGACACCCCCGTTTGAAATTTCATGAAAAATTCGACCTTGTCAAAATTATCCAAATAAATTTGAGGAGCAACTATATCACATATAACAACATTGTGCGTTGGATTCATGTCATTTTGATTTTTTTTGAATTATTTATGCTCATTTGAAACCATCGCTCTATTCTCATGAGAAATATGCTTCAAATGAGGTCTGAAGCTAGGGTAGACACCCCCGTTTGAAATCTCATGAAAATTTCGACCTTGTCAAAATTATCCAAACAAATTTGAGAAGCAACTATATCACATATAACAACATTGTGCGTTGGATTCATGTCATTTTGATTTTTTCTGAATTATTTATGCTCATTTGAAACCATCGCTCTATTCTCATGAGAAATGTGTTTCAAATGAGGTCCGAAGCTAGGGTAAATACCCCCATTTATGCTTCAACTTTTTTTTGGCATCTTGTCTACATCAGCCAAATTAATTCCCTAGACATCTATTCTACATATATAGTGTAAATCTGAAGTTTCATTATGTTTTGAATAATTCTTCTATTTTTGAATTTTTTATTTAAATAACATTGTTTAAAATAGAAAAATCATATGTAAAACAGATAAAAATCATCACTGTAGTAAATCTGAAGTTTCATTGTGTTTTGTTCATTCTTCTATTTTTTATTTAAATAACATGGTTTAATACTTAATACTCCCTCCGTATCGAAAAGAAATCATATGTAGAACAGATAGAAACCATCGATCCCTGTAACCAACGGACCAACCAATCCTAGCACAGAACGAGCGTCTCGCGGATCGCTGTGGCTGCGAGCGCATCCGTCCGATGCAAGATTCCTTCTAGAAGGCGTCGGTCCAACAGGCCAGGTCGAATCTCTGGGTCTCCTTCTAGAAGCTTTTCGGTTGGGTCAAACAGAGGGTTGACCAAGATTGAAATGAGCATAAATAATAAAAAAAAATCGAAAAAATATAAAGCCGGCGCACATAGTAGTGTTATGTCATATAGTAACGATAAAAAGAATATAAACCTGTCTTATAAAGAATGGAACGAAAAAACCTTGTCTAATATGTGATATCTTGAACAGACTAGTAGAGAGTTTAAGAAAATGAGATGAGTTTCAAACCTTTGGAGATGAAATAAGGTCAAAATCTCACGAAAGCTTCATTTTGGTGTGACTAAGAAAGATCCAAAGTTCTTTTTTCATTTTGATGTTTTAAACTTGTTTTATTTACGATTTTTGATTAAAACCATTATTATTCAAAAGAAAATAAATAATATGAATATTCATCCAATAAATTTTCAGGCTTCGGAATTACATTATATAGGTCGAATACAAGTCTAGGAAAAATATATATAGGATTTATAAACATTAGAACGAAAGCCTTCACTAAAATGTGATTCCTCGAATACAGTAGTAGAGATTTCAAAGAATATGAGGTGGAAACATTGTGAATCTTCCGTAGAGGTGGGTTCTACCTTTTTGTTTTGTGTTCCTATGGGCTATCCTAACACAACCAAGCAAATAGTTCCACATTGCTACCCCCTTTCGACGCCGTTACCGCGTGTTTCCTTATAAGTCCGGTATTTCTCCAGCGGGTAGGGTTTCACCGGGAGGGGGGCTACGGAGCGTCTGGATCCCAACAAAATCTAGGGGATGCCATACCATGTTAGTATAGGTGTGTTGTGTGCTTTGGATGTCAAAGATTTCTCTCCGGGGTGTGACCCGCTTCACCGACATCCACTTCTCTCTCGTGAGTTTACATGCGCTTATAGGGTGAAACTCCTGTATCGGACGAAACATTGTGAATCTTCCGAAGAGGTGGGTTCTACCTTTTTGTTTTGTGTTCCTATGGGCTATCCTAGCACAACCAAGCAAATAGTTCCACATTTCTACCCTCTTTCGACGCCGTTACCGCGGGTTTCCGTATAAGTCTGGAATTTTCCAGCGGGTCTAGTGTTTCACCGGGAGGGGGCCACGGAGCGTCTGGATCCCAACACAAGCTAGGGGTGCCATGCCATGTTAGTATAGGTGTGTTGTGTGCTTTGGATGTCAAAGATTGCTCTCTGGGGTGTGACCCGCTTCACCGGCATCCACTTCTCTCTCGTGAGTTTACATGCGCTTATAGGGTGAAACTCCAGTATCGGACCAAACATCGTGAATCTTCCGAAGAGGTGGGTTCTACCTTTTTGTTTTGTGTTCCTATGGGCTATCCTAGCACAACCAAGCAAATAGTTCCACATTGCTACCCCCTTTCGACGCCGTTACCGCGTGTGTCCGTATAAGTCCGGTATTTCTCCAGCGGGTCTAGGGTTTCACCAGGAGGGGGGCCACGGAGCGTCTGGATCCCAACACAAACTAGGGGTGCCATAACATGTTAGTATAGGTGTGTTGTGTGCTTTGGATGTCAAAGATTTCTCTCCGGGGTGTGACCCGCTTCACCGGCATCCACTTCTCTCTCGTCAGCGCTTACAGGGTGAAACTCATGTATCGGACCAAACATCGTGAATCTTCCGAAGAGGTGGGTTATACCTTTTTTTGTGTTCCTATGGGCTATCCTAGCACAACCAAGCAAATATTTCCACATTGCTACCCCCTTTCGACGTAGTTACCGCGTGTTTCCGTATAAGTCAGGTATTTCTCCAGCGGGGCTAGGGTTTCACCGGGAGGGGGGCTACGGAGCGTATGGATCCCAACACAAGCTAGGGGATGCCATACCATGTTAGTATAGGTGTGTTGTGTGATTTGAATGTCAAAGATTTCTCTCTGGGGTGTGACCCGCTTCACCGGCATCCACTTCTCTCTCGTGAGCGCTTATAGGGTGAAACTCCTGTATCAGACCAAACATTGTGAATCTTCCGAAGAGGTGGGTTCTACCTTTTTGTTTTGTGTTCCTATGGGCTATCCTATCACAACCAAGCAAATAGTTCCACATTGCTACCCCTTTCGACGCAGTTACCGCGTGTTTCCGTATAAGTCAGGTATTTCTCCAGCGGGGCTAGGATTTCACCAGGAGGGGGGCTACAGAGCGTCTGGATCCCAACACAAGCTAGGGGGTCACCACACTATACCAACTATCTCTAAAAATGTCTAGAAATGACATGGCCGAGTAGTGCAGACAGCACCCGTCTACACTATTGTACATGCCCTAAAAACAGGGGGAACCAGATCCTCTTATTTTGCCCACCTTATGTTCTCTGACTTTCTCCCATGACACGTGGGTCCGGTGTGTGATGGGCTCCATTTGTCAGTGACCTAAAGTCAGAGGATCGCGTTCCCGCACAGAGAAGCGCTCGTCTCACCGTCTGCAGGCTGTTGACGCCGTAGTTTGCATGCATGGATGTAACACCTGGGGTGTTACCCTATTAGAGAGTGTTTGTTTTCTTTTTGCTTGCATCATATGCATCACATGAGCATTGCATTCTGTTTTTTTCAAAAAAACAATTTAATTTCAATAATGTTGGTATTATTGCTTGAACTTGTTAAATAAAACTTTGCTATTTCCCAAAATTCCCAAAATCAAACATTGTTTGCAACTTAATAAAATCAACTATCATATAAATACCCCAAACTCTATGGAAAAATTCACTTAACAAACTTTAAATCAAATTAAATCTTCAAATTGTGAAATAATGTTCACTTTGCTTTAATTGTTGTTTTGGGAAAATTAACACAAAATAATTTATAAAATAAAACCCTAAACCAACCCCAAATGCTATTTCTATTTTTGTTTTTCCTCTTTAATCCTTTACAAAAATGCTCATAAGGAAAAATCTAAAGCAAAAAAAAAAAGAAGGAGAGAGGGCAGCCCCATCCTCTTTCTCCCTAAAGCCTACTCCCTTCTTTTCTTTCTCCCCCCAGGCCCATCTATTCTGGCCCATACCCCTTCATCCCTCGTCCTTTCTCCCTCATGTCGCTGTCTCTCTGTACGAACCACCACCGAGCCATCCGATCATCCTCTCCCCCTCCCGATTCGCCTCCGTACTGAGCTCCTCTCCAGCTTATAACCACCCGCCACCTACCCTATGCAACCCTAGTTCCTTCCATAGTCGCCGCCGTCATCCCTATCCTCCATCTCCTCTCTGCTATTCCTCTTCCTCTGAACATCTGAAAAACCACCGAACACCACCTAGCCACCGTCAGATCGCCGCCGCACCGGCCACCATGGGCACCGCGAGGAGTTGCTGGCCCCGGGAATGGAACCAGCGTCCTTCCCTCTCCAAGATTGCCTAAGGCTCCGTCGCCAGGTAACGCCCCTATCCGCCGCCCTCTTCCTCTGTTCATCGCCGGTTTTCCCTGTTCCGGTTGTGTTGGTTCGTCAGAAACAAATCGAGCAGCAGCAGGTGCGATCGGCATCTTCTCTTCCTCCCTCGCGTTTTCTTCTGTACATGCACACCACACACCCGCCCGATGCACACACCGCCTCCACCTCGCACATCTCCGCGAACCACCGCGAGCAGCGCCCGCCTCTCTGTCCGCTTCGCTGCAGCCGCACCTGCGATCGAATTCAGTTAGAATTCAGTTTTGCGCGTAGACTGGAGATTATACCCCCCCACCTGCCCTGTTCTGTCAAGAACCACAGAGAGCCGCAGTGGCTAGCGCACCGTGCGCGGAAGCGCTGCGACCCGGGATCGAATCCCACTTTCCGCACAAGGCCCCTTCCTTTTTCGCCATTTACCGCGCGCGCACGGGCCCACTGGTCATAGACTGTGGTTGCCGCGTGGAGCTCGCCGCGCCCGTGTGGCTGCCAGCCTGGCCCTGGCCCACGCGTCATAGGATCTGGGTAGCTCTGCGAGGTGTAATTCTTTTCTTTTCTGTCCTCTGTTTTCGCACACCAGCCCCTGGCAGCACTTTTCCCTCACAAACAGGTCCCTGACCTTTTGCAAATAAGCCTAAAACTTCAAATGCTCCTAATTTTCAAACCACACATCCAAATAACACAAATTTTATATGTATCCCAACCAAAATTCCATGAACTTTTCAAATATCACATTTGTTTTATGTTTTGAACTTTCAAAATGCAATTCAAATTTGAATTCAAATAATTCAATTGTAAATTGCAACAATTCATAAATAATTCATATTAATTCCAAATCAAACAAATAAAATATGTTTTCCAATCAGTTTCATGTCCTTAACATGTTCATGCCATCCATATCTCTGTTTGCATCTTATCTTGTGCATTTTAGGTTTTGTTATGCATGTTCAACTATATGACAACATATGGAATGTGTGGGCTAATTAATTCCAGCTGTTGCCCCCTTCCATTTAAATTGCCTAACTCTTCTACTTTATTGTTTTCCATGCTAAACAACATTTAACTTGATGGTTAGCTAGACAACTTGAACCAATTCCTATTTCTCCGGACTCCGGTTCCGATTAAATTGCTTAAGTTGTTTCCCCTGTTGCATCTTGCCATGTCATGCATATAAAATAGGATCATGCTGGATCTTTTGCCGTAGTAGTAATTGTTGCATCCGGTGTTTGTTCGAGGTTCGTTGCTTATTCCCGGATAGGACGTTGAGATGATGTGAGCAACGACAAGTTCTGCTACCTTGCGGGATCTCAGGCAACTATACTCACTTGCTGCCATATGGCTGCCTTTCATCACTTGTTACCGATTCTTTCCGTTGTTCTTTTCTGCTAGCCTTAGTAGTAGTTGTTTCTATTACGAACCCATCACATGAATCCCTTAACCTTGATATTGCCTCACCTCCACTCCTATCACCCCTTTGGTTGAGCCAGTGTCTTACTAGCATGCTTAGGTTGTTTTGCTCGAGTCTGTTACCCGTTACTTTCCGTTACTAGATTACTTTTATTGTTCTGGGGGCTCGATGTTAATCAATCAACCTGTTATTAATAATATGCGGATAAGGCACCGGCAGGAGGCCCTAAGTGGTTTTGAGGCCTGCTAGTGTCGAACTTAATTAGGAAAAGGGTCTTGTCTACTGATCCATGATGAGCGTGCTCACCGCATCCGGGTGGTAGTATGGGACCCCCCTCGACTTAGACCTGATCTGCAGCTTGTCCGAAGAGCCACACTTAGTTCGGGTGTTCCATTTGCTCCTTGCATAATGGGTGGATCCCCCATGGTTACTTATGATGATGTTGATGCATATAGGGCGAGGCCTGTGGTGCCGGGGGGTGTGGTTTTCACCCCTGCGCTTAGCGGACTGGCCGGGACCTTATAGCTCCGTGGCTCCTAGGATGGGTTGTAGAGATGGTTTGGGTCGTGTCAAGCCAACCTGAGTTTTAGTTGGTGGCTTGAGTGTGTACGGGTACTGGAGCACACCCCTGCAGGGATAAATCTTCTCGAGAAGCCGTGTTTTCCGCGGTTATGGATTACTTGGTGAAAGTACTGGCTAACAAGTACTCAGACAACTTACACCTAATGATAATAACTTGACTAGTAATAGTCCTACTGACACAACAACCTGATCCATTATTCATTAATCCAACTGTGTGAGTTATCCTCGGTTTGCTTCTTTGGATAAGGGGCGAGATCCAGGATGGGTTTGTTTGAAGTTATCTTTCAGTTGGTTACAATACTCGATCTTATCCCCTTTCTGTTAGTTGGAAGTTGTAGTATCTCTCTGTAGTTGGTTAGTGCAGCCTGATGTCGCTTATTTGCAATAACCCCTTCCTTTCCGTTGATCCTAAAGTATTTGTATCTTGTGATGACTGGCTACGCCGGTAACTTGTGAGTATGGGTTTATCCACTTGCCAGTACTTAACCGTACTGACCCACGAATCTCTTTCGTGGCTGCAAATTCCAACTTGCAGTCTCCAGGTTTGAAGTCTGACGACGTTAGCTTGGGAATCCCTCCGGCTTGGCCTGGGCAGGGATTGGACGCCTTCGGTTATCTTCAGGACTCTTAGTCCAATTTGGAGCTTGTCCGTAGCCGGACGTTTGTTTCTTCCGCTGTTATTTGGATCTTTGTATTGTATCCGTTGTATCCCTGGCTCGTTTGAGTCATCTTGTATCTATCTGTTCCTGTTGTAATTGTGGATATTCGTGAACTATTGTAATGTTATCACAAGTGGCAACCTGAAATCGGTTATTATGTGGATTTTGGCGGGAATGCTGAAATCTGCATAGTGCCCGATCTCAGGGCGTCACAATGGACTCGATCTGCACCGTTCCTTACGATCAAACGATTGAAAATGAAGCGGTGCATGGACTGGATGTTTTGTCTCAATGTAACTGCATGCAACAACGAACACTGTCTAATGGGGCCCCGTTCACCAGCCCGATGCATGCACGCCTCGTTTTTTCAGAGTAAACAACGTGGCAGAAGAAGAAAAGAGTAAACGTCGCGTCGCATTTGCAGCAGCCCTGCACGCCTCGTTTCAGAAACACGAGTCGCGTCGCATTTGCAGCAGCCCTGCACGCCTCGTTTCAGAAACACGAGTCGCGTCGCATTTGCAGCGACGCAGCCCTCCATGCCTCGTTTTCAGAAGATACGCATCAATGCATATGCAGCGAGGCAGGATTTGGCGTGAGACTTTGGACTTTCTTCTCTTCACCTCTTTAATACATGCATGCAACGTCAAATCACTTTGACTGCCTAATGCACACGCGCTCGTACTCCGTATCAGTAGCTGTCCTGCGCCTACGCCTGTTCTACACCGCTTTGACCATGCATCGACTCTTCTACACTGCATCCAACGTTTTCACACTGTTTGCTTCATCAACCCCAATTAATTCACGTCTAATCGTGTATTTAAATAGACCGTTTCACTCGTCCTCCATCTTCTCATCCCTCTCCAGCCATTTGCCCTTCTCTCCCTAGCTTCAAGCCCGAACAATGTCTTCCTACTCTCTACCATCTAGCCCCGAGTCGGTCTCCGACGAGGACAACTGCCCCAAAGATCGGCCTTGGTACGAGGCCGATTATACGTCGGAGGACGTCGAATCTCCCAAACGTGAGAGATCGCCGTCGCCGCCCTTCGTCCACAACCCCTAGCCCGCCCCCACCGCCCCCAAGGACTTCTCCCCCAAGACGATCTGCCGCCTCAAGGAACTGGAGCGGCTGGAGAAGAAGGAGTTGAAGGCCGAGGAGAAGTAGCAGGCGAAGGAGGACGCGAATGCTTTCCGGGCCAGCATCAAGCGGGTCCGTGAGAGAGAGGAGGAGAGGATGCGGGCGGAGAACCGCCGTGCCCGCGTCAACAAGGAGATGGAGCACAGGGCGGCAGAGTGGAGGAAGTAGGGCGCCGGAGGGCGGAAAGGGCTCCCGCATGCAGAGCGGGAGCAGTTAGGTTTTTTTTTAAATTAGATGTAATGTCCCTCGGGCCCCACTGATTATATGTAAAGTGGGGCCAGTTATCCTTTCTAAGTATGTTTAATTATATATAAAGTTATAATCTTATATTTGTCCAAATATGTACCCACTGTTTAGAAGTTTTATCCTTTCTAATTATCGCTTTTTTTAAAATATGTCTAATTATCGCTGTAAAATATGCACATTGTAAACAAAATTTATATATAAGAGATGTGATGCATTATGTTTTCTAAGATAATATACAAATTTCAGTTGATCACAGTATATATTTTATATTATTAATACGAATAATTTGATGGTTTAATAAATGGATAATGTGTAGTCTGCATGTAGTGATTAATAAAGTGATTAATAAATATAAATGGATAATGTGTAGTCTGCATGTTGACATTGGGCCTCATTTGACATTGGGCCGCAAGCAACAGTCAACAGCTGGGGCCCACATGCAGCGTCAGCCGTCAACAGTTGGGGCACACAAGCCGCGCCAACGCTCAACAACTGGGGCCACATGCCGCGCCAACGGTTCTATGATGGGTCCCACAGGTCAGCATCCTAACGGGGGTAGAAAGTTACGGTGGGAGCAGCGAAACGAGTCCTTGCGGACAGACTAGGGGCAAAACTGAGGTCGATTCGGCGCTAGGGGTAAAACTGAGGTCGTGGTGCCAACTGAGGGCACCCTGTTAAATAACCCTTGAATATACCACTCTGTGATCTTGTATGTGCACGCCGTGGGGGCACAGAATTGTCCACATGCAGCTGTGACGCAAAGGATCCGGTCTGAGTGCTCTCGGGATCCGGAGCAGCAGGATACATGGATCTCTCGGGATCGCTTGCCGCGCTAGAAGACACGACCCGTTCGCTGTCACGGGACCCGAGCTCTTCCGCGAAAGGACTCGTCCCCGACGTGGGCGTGGAACCAGCGGATGGTGTGGTGGAGGTAGCGCCACGTGGACGGGGCGGAGTGGTACGCGCATGTGGCGACGCGGTCGAAAGCTGGTTCGGCACGGATTCTTGTGCTGCTGATCCCGAGGTTGATCTCGGCGGACTGCCTAGAGAATCTTCAGCAGAATCATCATCGGGATCAGCATCCATATTTCCTGCAACAGAAAGCTCCTGTACGCTATTGTCAAGAGAAAAGTTAGCAGATACAGACATATGATCATGATGCAATTCATCCTCCTGATAAAAAATAGATGGGTTTCTCAAGACAGAGGGCAAGAGTAGGAGTTCAGGGCACCTGCATTATACCGAAGTTGGGAAAAAGGAAACACGGACTCATCAAACGTGACGTCACAGGAAATGCACATACGACCAGTGGAGATGTCAAGACATTTGTAGCCCTTGTGAAGACCACTATATCCAAGAAAAACACATTGTTTGGACCGAAATTGAAGTTTATGTTGGTTATAGGGTCGAAGATTGGGCCATACTTCACACCCAAAGGTGCGTAGAAAGGAGTAATCTGGTGTGATTTTAAACAAAAGCTCAGTAGGTGTTTTATGATGGATGACTTTACTAGGCAAACGATTGATAAGATACACAACTGTAAGAAAAGTTTCATCCCAATATTTAAGAGGCATAGATGCATGCGCTAAAAGACAAAGCCCCACTTCTACAATGTGGTGGTGCTTACGTTCAGCCGACCCATTTTGTTGATGAGCATGTGGACAAGACACATGATGAGAGATACCAACACGAGACAAAAAGGAACTCAATTTTTTATATTCACCACCCCGGTCAGATTGAAGAGCCAATATTTTTCGATCAAAGAGACGTTCAACATGTTGTTGAAAATCACGAAACTTCTCAAACACATCAGATTTATTATTGAGCAAGTATATCCATGTGAATTTACAAAAATCGTCAATAAAACTCACATAATATTTGTTGCGACCAACAGAATCAGAGGCAGGGCCCCAAACATCTGAGAAGATAAGCTCCGAAGGAGCACTAGAGACACTACTAGACTTAGGATAGGGTAATTGATGACTTTTACTCTTTTGACAAGCATCAAAAACTGACTCATCATGCTTATTTGAGACAGAAATATTATTGCTACTAAGAATCTTGTGGACAACTGAGGATGATGGATGACCTAGACGCGCATGCCACCGAGAAGATGATAGACTGCTTGTACTAAGTACTTGCTTATTGGTCGATGACATGGCGCCATGTAATGGATAGAGTCCGTTCCTACTCGCACCGTGAAGAAGAGTTCTCCCCGTATCCTGATACTTGATAGCAAAAAATTGGATGAATTTCAACATAGGAATTGTTATCGGAGACAAGTTTAGATGCAGAAACAAGACTCTTTGATGCTTGAGGAACATGTAAGATATTTTTAAGATGAATAGGACGATCAGGAGTATGAACTATAGTGTGACCAATATGTTGTATTGCCATACCTTGTGCACTTGCAGTGTGGACTTGTTCATTGCCGTTGTAGCGATCACGGATGGCCAATTTCTCAAGCTCACCGGTAACATGATCTGTTGCACCGGTGTCGATGTACCAGTGGGGATCTACTCCATGCGAGGATGTTGTTGCTGAGTTTGCTTGCACTTTTGGTGTGACAGAAGACCTACTGTATCGCTTGAAGCACCTATTTGCAGGATGTCCTCGCTTGGTACAGATCTGACATGGAGGTCCAGTATAGCGTGGGTGATTTCCTTGTTGCTGCCAATTGTTGTTACCACGGCCTCCACCACCATTACCATAGTTGCCGGAGTTGCTATAGCCGCCATTGGAGTTGTTTCCTCCTTGTGTATTGCGCCCATCACAGCCACGGCCATCACTGCCGCCATTGCCGCGTGGAGCATCACCACCGCGGTTTCCTCCGTTGCCACGACCACCTCCATAGCCGCCTCAGGAGGCCAAGTTGACGGAAAATCCACCGCCACCAATATCTGCACTTTGCGCCTGAAGACGCGCATCAGCCGCCAAAAGCATGGCGTACACCTCGCCTAGGGTGATCCCTTGATCAATGCGAGCAGACACAGCTTCAACAAGCGGATTGAACTATGTATCGAGCCCATTGAGAACCACATTAATGATGTCATCCTCGTCCATCTTCTTTCCAGCAGTTGCCAGCTCATTCGCCAGGGACTTCACCTTGTTGAAATAAACAACAGCTGACAGATCTCTTTTCTTCAGATCATTGAGCGATCTCCGCCCGTGCGCGAGATTGAGATGCTTGCATGGTCTTGATTTCTGTCCAGACCAAGTGCGCCGTGTTGAGTTCAGTGACCTGCACTAAAATCTCACGAGAGAGGGATCCAACCAGGTACGAAAGCACCTGCTGATCTTTTTCAATCCATGTTGTGTACGCAGGATTCTCCGCCTCGGTGACAACCTTCTTGCCGCTGACTTCAGTCTCGACGAGCAGCATCTCCGTCGGTGCCTTGATAGATCATCGAGATACCCGAGCAGGCGAGCACCACGAATTGCAGGAAGGACGACTGCCTTCCACACCAGAAAGTTTTCGCTGGTAAACTTCTCATGCACCGTTGCGCTGAGCGGATTCACCACGGTTGCTTCTGAAGACGATGCCATGGATGGAACCGATCTAGGTTTAGATGTTAGGAAGAAGAGACTCTGATACCATATGAAAAAAGGAGATTAAGCGTGCCTTGGACTCGGCCGCGTTACGTGTTTATATAGGGCGAAACCCTGGATCAATTGATCCGAACAGTACAACAACTACAACTTGTGTTACAAGTTTGGTTTATAACGTACCAGACTAGGATAACTCAATAGTTCTAGAACCTACTGTTTTACAGTATATAGTATTGAAATATGTCTAGATACATCTATGTGAAAGTCATCTATGGAATGGCGGAGTAGATGCGTATACAAGTGTTTCTTTTCCCTCTTGTTATTTGTTTGCATCAGCGATACAAGCAAGGAGTCCGGCCTGTCTCGAAGCTAACAGAGGAACATCTATGTGAAAGTCATCTAATATGGAATGGCGGAGTAGATGCGTATACAAGTGTTTCTTTTCCCTCTTGTTATTTGTTTGCATCAGCGATACAAGCAAGGAGTCCGGCCTGTCTCGAAGCTAACAGAGGAACACTCATCTCATCACAGGAAAAGAAGAAGAATGGACTTTAAAGCGGCTACAAGCGAAAGAGGGAGGCCCCGGTATCTGACATGCAATTGACGCTGTTTGTTTTGATGCAATTGATCATGGCCTATTCTGGGTGATTTCCCTTTTATGTCTGCAAAACTCCACAGTAGTATGGTCTTTCAGTGTAGCTAGGTGTCCAGTCGCTTACAGGAAATGGAGAAGGCATGCAGGAGCATTTATTGGATACCATCACAAATTTACATGCAAGCACAACCCTTGAAATGATTATAGTCTCGGAGCGTTTGACAAGCAACACATGCTATAATATGTAGTAGTCCTAGAAAATAATACAGACCAAAATATGGACCGGTTGCAGCAAAAAATAAACTAAACAGAACAAAGCTGGCTAATCAAATATAGCATCATCGGTAACACCAAAAAATTCTAGGAATATTACCCTATTCTATGCTCAAATTGCCTCAGAAATAACTGTTAAAACTTCATGTATTCCTAGAGTTATCAAGAGATCCAGAATCTTCAACCGGCTCCTAGGTTTGAGGCAGGCTTAGTGCAGCGGCCTGCTCGGTGGTCAGATGCCTCATATTGCCACAGAAGGTGCAACCGACGAGCACTCCCGACAGCTTTCGTGGTGGAGATTAGGTCGCGGACAATCATCCAGGAGATCAGCACCTTAACAGCCACCTACACACCGATCTTGGTACCAGTTTGTGAATGTTGAACAGAGCAGCAGCCAGCAGAGGAAGCAGACTGAGGATAGGTCTCACTGTTACCTTGAGGTTGCCGGCTATATCGAAGCGCAACCACCGATTAACCAAACTGGAAATGTGTGCTAATGTTGTAGGAGTAGATATCTCAAATTGTCCAGCTCAATCACAACTTATATTAAATGGATTTCTGTTAGATGGCTTAGGAGAAGCTACGTACAACCATCATGCTTATGAAAGGAGATCAACTATGTCGAACAACAACTGCTTTATTTCGACATCACTCTATAATGCCTTTTCTTCTGGGTGTCTTGAGAATGGAAAATACATATACGAACATAGGGTATTTCCATCTCTAAGTGGCTTTGGGTGTTTGTTAACACAATAAATGATATTTAACCGTGTGCTAGGTGCTTCAAGGATTACCACATGAAAGTCACAAGACGGTGGTTGACTCCTCAATAAGGATAAAAGATCAAAGGTGTTGCCCGTAGAATTTATATTTACTATTGAGTCATAGGGAAACTATATTATCAAGAGCGGTTGTTCAATGGAAGGTCTTGGAAAATCATCTACCTACTCTTAAACCATATACACACCCCTCAGCCTTCCTATTTTCAGTGGTGGAGAGAAATCACAAATCTTAGTAGCTGTTGGTAAACAAGCTGGAAACTCTGGTGTGCAAACACCGGATACTCCGGACTCAAGGCAACCAGAGACTCCGGTCCATGTATTTTGGACTTGGTCTCGAGTTTGCGTCATTTGACATTTCTTTTTGGTACCCTGATAACCCACGAGTATAGAGGATCGCAACAGTCTTCGAGAGTGTAACACAGTTTATTGATTCGACATGAGGGGTGCCAAATAATACCTAAAACTTTCGCACCTGAGTTGTCAATTCAGCCACACCTCCAGAATTACTTGATAGAAGTTATTAGTAACAAGTCTCTTATGTTTCCAACACACCTAATTAATTGTGAATTGTATAGATGCACTAGTTCAGCGAAAAGACGGTAAAACAAGTGGTAGAAAGGTGATTTGTGCAATCTGAAATAATAGTTGCAACAAGATATCAAGTAACAAAAGTACGTAAAAACATTAGCAATAATAGTAAAAAATATATCGGGGTTCATAGTTTTACTAGCGGTAACTCTCAAAGCGAAAGAACAAGTGTTGGGGTAAACAAATTATAGTTGGAAATTGATAGAATGAAATCAATATTTATGATAGAGCATCCAGTCTATAAACCATACGTAGGCACGTGTTCCATATATAGCTGTATCTACTCGCTATGAGAATTCGCACAAAATCTCTTTATTGGTGTATGTTGCAGTATTTAGTTTTTTTTTCAGTATATAACCGCCAAAATCACCATGGAGATAACAACGCATGCCCATAAATGCAATGATCTAGTACCACGACTTACCGACTGAGGAGGATGGTATCTCAACAATTCCCATGGTCAGAAACCTAGCGTTTTGTAGGAAGAAAGACGCTGGTGGACTACTCAGCTAGACGAGTTACTGCCCGCTTGGTTGTTTATTTCGACGAGGTGAAACAGACTACAGGGTGCCACATAGATTGGATCTGGCACAACTGTTGTTTAGGGTTGTTTATCCTATTCTATGACCCCCTCCCGTCCCTTATATAGGGAGTCGGGTCTTGATACGTCTCCAACGTATCTATAATTTCTGATGTTCCATGTTGATAGTATGCCAATTCCTACATGTTTTCTCCCTTTATAGCATTTTTACACGTTTTCCGGGACTAACCTATTAACAAGATACCAAGTGCCAGTTCCCAGTTTTCTGTTTTTGATTTAAGAAAAGTTGTTCTGGAAATATTTTTGGAATTGGACCCCACGAATCCCGAAGTTCCTATTTTGCCGGAAGCATCCAGAAGTCCGAAGAGGAGTCGAAGACGGGAACCAGGGGGCCCTCACCATAGCCAGGCGCGGGCCCCAATTGGCCGCGCCTAGGGGTGGTGAGGTCACCCAGGTGGCCCACCGGCGTTGCTCTTCCGCCTATTTAAGGCCTTCCTCCCGAAAACCCTAACCTAATCGGCGAGATTCCACGAAACCTTCTGCAGCCGCCGTCATCGTCAACCCAAGTTTCGGGGGACAAATCTCTGTTCTGGCACCCTGCCGGGACGGGGAAGTGCCCCCGGAAGCCATCTCCATCGACTCCACCACCATCTCCATCGCCGTTGCTGTCTCCTATGATGAGGAGGAAGTAGTTCTCCCTCGAGGCTGAGGGCTCTACCGGTAGCTATGTGGTTCATCTCTCTCTCCCATGGTGTAATCTATATGTGATCGTGAGCTTTGTAATCTAGTTGAATAAGTAAATATTACTCTTCATCTATTGTGTTACTCAAGTGTTTTATTAATATGAACTTTGGAGTCACCTTGTCCCGTGGTGTGAAGGTGACAGTGTGCACATCGTGTGTGTCTCCTCTATGAATTGTGGTGTTTGTCTAGTACCTTCTAGGGCGCTCAAGTTGACAGTGTGGGGCTAACTAGACATGGGAATGCTTACTTTAAGGAATGCTTTTTGCAGCCCTACGCAATGATTAGTGTTTTTTATCCAACCGGAGAGGGTTAAGAGTAGCATAGTGAAGAGAAGATATTTAATTATTCAATTATGTGATCATTGTTGAGAGTGTCCACTAGTGAAAGTAGAATCCGTAGGCCTTGTTTCCAAGCATTGAAACACCGTTTTCCGCCTGTTCTGCTACATGTTTGCTTGCTGCCATATTTATTTCAGATTGCTATTATTACTCATAACCATCCATATTACTCGCATTTTACTATCTCTTCATCGAACTAGTGCACCTATATACCTGACAAGTATATTGGGTGTGTGGGGGACACAAGAGACTTGTTGTATCTTAATTGCAGGGTTGCTTGAGAGGGATATCTTTGACCTCTACCTCCCTGAGTTCGATAAACCTTGGGTGATGCACTTAAGGGAAACTTGCTGCTGTTCTACAAACCTCTGCACTTGGAGGCCCAACATTGTCTACAAGAATATAAGCGTGCGTAGACATCAAGCTTTTTGTGGCGCCGTTGCCGGGGAGGTAAGGTAAAAGGTACTCACATCCTCGGGTGTGAGTGCTCAGAGTTATTTCCTTTAGATTCTGCAATTTTATATTTTTTTTTCTTGTGTTCACTAGTTAGGCTTATTTTTACTCGCTTCTTGTTTTTATTTTTACTAGTAGTCTTAATGGAAAACAACAAAAATATGATAGAACTTTATAGTATTTATCTTGAATTAGGACATGATGCTTTTGAAGAGAAAATTAAAAAACCTATGGAAGTTTGTTTGCATAATAGTGATAGTAATGTTATTAGCATTAATTCTTTGCACCCCATCATTCCTAATGCTAGGGAAAATTCTAAGCTTGGGGAAGCTAGTTTTTATAATCTTTTTAGTTTTCCAGCTTTAGAGGAGAAAATTTGCTCTGATGATACTTTATCTCCCATATGTGATAAACCTAATGATGCTTGTGATATTTTAAATCCTCCTACTGAAAGCACTCCTTTTAAAATACCCAAGAAAATTGTTGAACTTGTCATGGATAACCGTTATTTTGGAGATGGAACTGTCTATCCTAGTGATCATTTACACTTTATGCATGAATTATGCGAGTTATTCAAGTGTGCAGGTATCTCAACAGACCAAGTTAAGAGGAGGCTATTCCCTTTGTCACTTAAGGACAAAGCAAGAGAGTGGTATGAACTACTAGATGATCCTCATCATTTGGAGTGGAAGGAACTTGAATCTCTTTTTTACTCTAAATTTTATCCTTCTCATGAACTATATTTAGATAGGAATTACATTTATAATTTTTGGCCTCATGATGGAGAAAGCATTGCCCAAGCTTTGGGAAGACTGAAAACATTAATACTCAAATGTCCCAACCATGATCTTCCTAAGGAAATAATTGTTACTAATTTTATGCAAGGCTTTCAGGACATTGGAAGGATTATCTAGATGCATGTTCAGAGGGTTCTTTTTGTAATAAGAAGGTTGAAGCTAAGTGGGATCTTCTTGAGAGAATTCGAATCAATAGTGAAGATTGGAATAACAACAAAGGTAAAGAATCAGGTATAAACTATGAGTATGATTGCATTAAGACTTTTGCTGAAACTGCTGATTTTCATGGGCTTAATGCTAAATATGGTCTTGATCCTCAAATAGCTGTCGGTTGGTATAGATCCTTTGCTCCTTATATTAATCTTCCTAAAAATGGGGACATATATCATGAACCTTATAAAGACACTTGCATGAAAAATGAAATTGTTATTGATGATTGCAATAAACATGCTCAAACTTCTGAAAGTACTATTTCTAATAAGCATGTTAATTTATGTGGAGCACTTAGACCTTGTGAAAAGAATCAAATCGAAGAAGAATATTGTATCCATCATAGGAATGAAAAAACTATAATGTGGTATAGGGCTCTAAATGATCTTGGTGAAAAAGTTTGTGCCCTCTATCCTTTTATTTGTGAACTTTGCTGTAAAGTGGGTCATTTTAATTTTCAATGCTCAAGCCATGATAGTAGCGTTTCGAATCCTATGAGTACTGCAAGTTTGTATTGTGATGACATGATCACCCCTAATGAGCATGATTAACTTACATTATTTTTGGGTTGTGAAGAGTTATTAAGAAAAACTTCTTTGATTGATATGAGTGCTTTTGATATGAATAGTGTCTTGCATGAATGCCATCTTTATTGTGTTGAAAATTGCCATGCAAATACTTACATACAAAATATTCTAAAAGAGGACACTTTACCAAAATATGACAGGACTAATATGATTTTTGTTCTTATTAATAAGGAGGAGGAATCCTCCAAAGTTCTTTCTATTGTTTCTGACAGTAAACCAGGGTATGTGGAGAAGCTTCCTTTTAAGCCTCTCGCTCCTAAAGAGGGGAAGAACAAGAAGAAAAATAGGAGTAAAAGGAGAGAGGTAACGGTATCTCTCCCTAAGCATGTTGCTCATATTACAACTTTTGCTGACGAGTCTGAACTCGATGATTTTCCTATGCCTGTTATTTATGAAAGTGATCATGATTGGGAGAAACACACTACTTTTGATATTGAAAATCTCTTTGGTACCAATTCTGAAAACGATGATATTAATAATCGTTGTACTATTAGTACTATCCATGCTCCTTCCAATGATAATATAGAAAGCTCTAAACTTGTGGATGATGTGTTTGAAAATCCCTTTGATATTAATGATTATATGCTTGATACATCTCCTCCTAGTAAAAATGATGATATGTTTACAAATGAACGCCTTTTGGAAGAAAAATATTTTATTGTTTGTGATGATACTATGCCTCCAATATATGATGATTGCAATGATGAATATGACATTTTTAGTCCACCTACTATTGAGGAGAAAATTAATTATGATTTCAATATGCCTCCAGTCTTTGATAATTATTATAAAGAAAGTTATAACATAGGCTATAATTACAATAATCCTCATGAAACTTGCCATAATTATGGTGGGATTACCAAAAACCATCTCTGTGCAACTTGTCTATCATGTTCGAGTTCTTTATGATAATCCTACTCCCGTTGTTATTAATAAGAATGACTATGCTTATGTGGAGAGTATTAATTCTTTTATCCATGTGGCTCCTGATAAGAATGTTTTATGTGATAGCTATAATGTTAATTTTATTCATGATGATACTGAAGGTTATTATGAGAGAGGGAAACATGGTTTTATGCATCTCAACAATATTAAGTTTCCCCTCTTTATGTTGAAATTTTTGAAGTTGCACTTATTTTATCTTCCTATGCTAGTCACTTTGTGCTTCGTTGACTTGTTTTTCTACAAGCTTATTTTTTATAGGAAGTGGGTTAGACTTAAATGCGTTTTATATTTTCTTCTTGATGCTCTCTTATTGTGCTTCAACTCTTATTCTTATGTGAGCATCTTTTAAAAATCATTGTGCCTAGCTGAAAGGCATTAAAAGAAAAGCGCTTCCGGGAGACAACCCGTTTTCCGTCGTTTATTTTTGTTTTATTTATACTTGGGTGTTGTATATTTCCTTAGCAACCCCTCTATATATTTTCTTGTGTGTCTTTTTTGATCCAAGTAAATACTCTAGTGGAAAGTTGAGACTATATTTCGGATTTCTGCGTAGGAAACAGATTTCTGCTGTCCACTGTTAAAATCGTATAAAATCACAAAAAATTCAAAATGACCTGAGTTTGTTTTTGCGTCATCCTGGGATATATACGAAACTTTTCTTAGTTGACCACTTTTTGATTTAAGCAACAGAGGATTTTTGAAAAAAAATCATCTTTACCTGCTGTTCTGTTTTGACAGATTTCTGCTAATAATTGCATTTGCCTCTTAATCTCTTTATTTTGGTGTTCTTTTGATAAAAAGAGTTCTAAAAGAAGTTGTGACAGTAGATAATGTGTTTATGAGTGTTAGGCTTGTTTCAAACTGAACCATGTGAATTTATTATTTCGATTTGCACTAACGTTGCTAATGAAGATTGTGAGAAGTTTGGTGTGAAGGAAATTTTCAAGGGTCAAGAGAAGAGGATGATATGATTTGATCAAGAAGAGTGAAAAGACTACGCTTGGAGATGACCCGGTGGTACATCCCAGCAAATTCCAAGAAGACTCAAGCATCTAAGCTCACTTGTAGAGAACCTATATTTTTATTCAGTCACATCTTATGTGCTTTAATTGGAGCGTCTTTTATTTTTGTTTTCAGTTTCTTTGGTTTTCTTTGCTGTAATAAATAGTTGGATCCTAGTATATTTGTTTGGGAGAGAGACACGCTCCGCTTTTTCGTTAGAATACTCTTGTGCTTCACTTATATTTTTTGAGTATTCATGCTTAGATATTTTAGTGCTTCGAGCTCTTGTTTTGCATGCATCCTTTGTTCACAGCTGTTAGCTTTTGTAGTTATGTCGAGACATCGTAGTAGACTTCATAGACTGGGGTGCCATGAGTCTACGGGTAAAGACGTGGGGGGACGTTGTAGCACAACAACCAGGAACACCAAATTTACCCAGGTTCGGTACGTCGCAACTAGGCGGCGTTCCTACTCCTGCAATCTCACTAAATCAGGGCTTAAGCCTGAAGTATACAATGTACAACGTGAGTAGGGTTTCGCTAACTCGGCGAGGATCAACTTCTCGGCGAGTTGGCTTCTAGCTAATTGTCTTCTCTGTTCTTCTCTCCCGTCCGACTTTATATAGATAGCCGGGTTAGTGCTTACAGAAAGGAAACCTAGAAGACTACAGAAAGTATCTAACTTGGAAAGGAAGGAATCCTTCTTCTACTCCAACCCCACCACTTTGGGCCGTAGTCCGGGTTCTTCTAGAATCTGGCTTCTACGCGTTAGCTTACTGGGCCGCCTAATGGACTGTGATCCATTACCAACAGGCCACCCTGGTAATCCGGCTCTTAGGACAATGCCAGATATACCCCTATTCAGTATATATCCGACAGTAGCCCCCAAGAAGGATTGAGACTTGATTCTGCCACCTTTCGTCAACTCACATTCTGCTCCGAGAAATGTTGGCTCTTTGTCTCGATTCTTCTTTTTCCCAAAACTTCATAACGCATAACTTGAATTTCATAAAAATCCGGCTTTCTCTTCCACGAACCTTCGTGGAGAAGGAGTTTCTTGACATGTAACTCAAAAATCGGATTTTCCAGAATCCGGTTTTTCTTCTTCGAGCCTTCATGGAGAAGGAACCTCGTGATGTCAGCGGTAAAAGCGTGCTGACATCACAGACGTTTGGGTTCAGTCAAATCCTGAAACGTATCTCTGACAGATTCTCGCGGGAAACGAGGATATATCAATTATCATTCTGCCTCCTCATTTCCCGGATTTTCTGGCGTGACACGCGTCGCAGATCTAACGGTCAAAAGAGCCATCCACGGGCACTCCGGTTTCCCTTCTGCTCTCTCTTCCAGCTTCCAAGCCCTCAAGCGCCATTGCTCCCGAGCTAAGGACTTACTAGTGCGAGCAGAGCCCGTGTTCGTTCCCCACCGTCCCCGGAATTCACCATCGGAGGTTCGGGATCTTCCCCGCGCCGCCCACAAATGGCCACCGGTGACTCACCGCACGCCGCTGAGGAGAACATCGTCGCCCGCAACATCGACGAGATCATCAACGACATAGATCCCCAGCTCGATTCTCTGAGCCGCGCCGCCGCAAACACGCCGGAGGAACCTGCCAAAGATCTGGCCCGCGAGGATTCTCTTCTCGCGGCTGAAAACTTGGCGGCATCGTCTTCTGCCCCGCCTCCGCCCTTCACCGCCGAAACGGCGGAAGAAAAGATTGTCCTTGTCGGCGAGGAGCTTGCTGCCGCTGCCGCTGCCGGAGCGGAGGACGACGACGAGATGTCCGGGAACTGGAGCCGATGCAACTTGGCTCCTTCCCTCCTTCCGACAATGGAAAAGGAGGGGCTGATTGTGAAGGGGAAATGGCGGCACGAGGAGGACGACTCCGAGCCCTTGCCAAGAGCCGGGGAAAGGGTTCTCCTTTCCTCGCACATCAGTCGAGGTATGGGGTTTCCACCTTCTTCCTTTTTCCTCCAAGTTCTAAACCACTACAACATCCAGCCCCACAACCTTCCTCCAAATTCCATTCTATATCTAGCCGAGTTCCAGGCCCTCTTTGAAGGGTATCTAGGATTAGAGCCTAGGTTAGACTTTTGGCAGTACTGTTTTGGGGTTAAGAGAAACCCGTCTTAGGGCGCACTCCCGACTTGCGGGACCATATCCTTCACCCTACGTAGATTTAGGGAGGATTGGTTCCCCAAGATCAAAACCTCGGAATCCGTCAAATTTTGGACGGGTTCCTTCTTCTACCACCAAGACATCCAGTTTCCTGGAAAGGAAACGAGGATTCCACCTTTCACCAACTGCGCTGCCACTCCCCAAGACAATTGGGCAGTGGACGCAGTTCAAACCTTGCCGGATGATTTAATGAAAATCAAACGACGCATCACAAAACTTGTCTCCTCCACTCCTCCTCTCACCGGAACCGACACAGTTCTGTGTTGGTTCGGGAGACACATCCAGCCTTTGGCTTATCGCGGAACCCGGCTTCTATGCAAATACAAGGGTCCGGAGGATCCAATGAGAGGAACGGACAAAGCGTTCTCCAAGAGGGACTTTAAGAAATGGGTTAATCATTTGGTCGCTACTCGCGACCAATATGAAGAAAGCCGAGAGATGTACCACGAAGGAAACCCGACTCGAAAGGTAATATTTTTTCCTCTTTGGGCAGTTTCTCGAATTTTTATCTTTCTCAGATTTCTAACTTAGTCGGACTTTGCAATTTTTCCATAGTTCGATGATCTCACCGACAAGGATCTTGCAACCGATGCCGAGTTGGACGCAATGCGTGCCAACTTTTCTGGCAGCCGTAAGCGCAAGAAGTCATCAACTGCTGAAGAAGTGGTGGAACTTGACGGAATTCCCGTCGTTACTTCCAGGTAATTAGTCCAAGTTTTCTTTGCTTTTTGTCGCAAGAGTTCTTTTCTCGGAATTCTAATTTCTCGGAGTGGTTTTCCTTTTCCTCTTTTTCCAGCCTTGCTCCTACTTCTCTGAAGCCAAAAAGCTAAAGAAACACAAGGCAATTGCTAGCAGAGGGGTGCATCCATCCCCTGCTGCAGCTCCTGTTACCCCAACTAGCACAGGAGAAGAGAACCAGTCTGCCAAGGAGGAAGAATATCCCCTGCCGACCAGCCAGCCTATTACGTCCGAGGCGGTCGCGAAGGAAAGGGCGGTGCCGGAAATGGGCGTCCCTTCTCGTACAACTGAGGAGGAACCCTTTCCAACTCAAGGAGTTCAAGGTAAAGGAAGAACCGTTTGACGAACACGGATATATGCATTCGTGGGCGACAAAATTCTTCGTTCCAGCACCTCTAATCCGTCCTTGGCCGCAAGGCGGGATTATTGTAAGGAATAACTTCGTGTTTTCACCTCGGCAGGTCATCCAGGACGGCCTTTGCCATGTTGGGATTCTTCTTGCAGACTATGCAAAAGAATTCAATGAAAACTTGGCAAACCTGACCAAGATGAGCCAGGTAATATATCTAGCCCCCAAGCAATAAGTCAAATGCATACTTTTGTCTTAGTGTTTTTTTTTCATTGTTATGCTTGTTTTTAACTTAAGCATTTTTTGTCTCTTTTCCGTGTTTCAGCAAACTGCTGAAAACATCAACATGGAAGTTTTCAGTAAACTTACCATCAAGAACAAGGAGGTGAAAACCCTTCTTTCTATTCTTGAAGATAAGGAGGCAGAACTGGCATCCATTCAGCAACAGCTGAGTGAATCAGCAGGTAAAAAATTTCTCTGCTTTCAGTTGTGAGTTTTTCTAAGTAGATTGCCGAGTTTTTAACTCTTCCTTTACTTGCTTTTCAGCTTCTTTGGCGAAATCCAAACAAATTGCTGAAGATGCCGGCAACGCCGAGAACCTCCGCCGCGAGAACCTGGATCTTCACAAGCTGACTGTGAAGCTCTAGAAGGAACTGGAGGCCAGCCAACTAGCTGTTGGCATTGCCGAATCTAAGGCCTCCAGCCAGGCCGAGAAAGATAAAGCTACAATCAGGGACCTAGAAAACGCCCTGAACCAGCGCCTGGAAGAGTGCGCCGAGATGGATCAGATTCTCGGTAAGTAACTTGTCTTTTACCGAATTTTCCTTGTTTCCCTTCTCCTGTTTTCCTAACAATTGTTTGTTGATTGAAACAGAAGGTAGCCCCCAGCTTACCCGGATTGAGAGAATCTGGGCTTTGGGGAAAATCTTCACGGTGCTCAAGGCCGCGGGGATGCTACTTATTAATAAGTACATTCTCGAGAAATCTGGGGAGCTCTCGGAAGTCAGCAAACTTCCTGAGTCTATTGTGGAGGTGGCGAACCGCAAGGAGTCGTGGCTCCGCTCCGCGGCTCGTGGTGGTGCACGCATGGCCCTTGGGCTCATGCGTATGCACTACCCCACTGCCAGATCTTGGCGCATGGAGTCCTTCATCCCGCAAGGATATACGGATGCTCAACGTTCCAGCATCTTTGATGAAATCAAAGGTCACGCCACCAAGATCACCAATATGGTGAACATCTCCACCTTCTACCCCGAGGAGGAAATCCTGACAACTCCTGAGGAATCCAGCAGCAAAGAAGAAGACTCGGATGCCTGAGAAAGCTGCTTGGTCCTGGGTAGAAGATAGGAAAAATAGAAGCATTACTAATCTTACAATGTAACACTTATTGTAATGCTATCTATTCTTTTGTGTAAACAAGTACTCCGCTTTTGCAGTTAAATTATTAAGCCTTTGCAAGTTTTCCGGGTTTTAATTCCTTTATCTTCTAAGTTCTATGGTTTGTATGTCTTAACTGTCCTTAGTGTTTGAAATGGCTTGATAGTACATAATCTTCATGCCAAGTGACTGGGTATAACCAATCAGTCAAAACTCGAAAACATGGATCATACTAAAGGCATTTTTACTAACTAGTTCTAGTGACCCAACATAAAAACAATCAGATAATACTTAGAGAAAAAGTAAGGAATTGTGAAAAAGTATGAAACTCAGGCACACATGCACAATCTGGGTTTCCTTAAGCCTCCTTAGGCTGAGTAGCATTCAGTTTTAATAACTCCAAGCACGCAGGCACAATTCGGGTTAACATTGAGTATTTTGAAAGATCATTGGGAAATAGATAAAAAGGACTTATGCTTTGTATGAAAACAGATAAAACAGTGATGCATGAATTCCAACAACTTTATTTCGTGATCTCAAAGATGTTTACATAGAAATTGAACTAAGTGTAGAAGGGACGTAACTGCTGGATGCTCCAGGGCCTTTTCGTCTCTCCTAGCTCAACATCTATCTTTCTCTTTCTTTTGCGATTCGGACGCTTGGGATCATCTTCCGTGTCTCGAATATCAACAAGATAATAAGATCCATTTTTCATAGCCTTGCTAATGACAAATGGTCCCTCCTAGTCTGGGGATAACTTGTGCTTCCTTTCTTGCACCAATCTTAGCACTAGGTCACCTTCTTTGAAAGATCGATGCCTGATTTTTCGACTATGGTAGCGTCTCAATCCTTGCTGATAAATGGCGGATCTTTGAAGCAAAAGGTATCGTTCTTATTCTAAAAGATCGACGGCATCCTGTCGAGCACATTCGGCATCCGAGTCATCATAAGCCTGCACTCTTGGGCTATCATGGAGCATGTCCGTTGGAAGCATTGCTTCTGCGCCATAAACCAAGAAAAACGGGGTTTGCCCTGTTGATCTATTTGGCATCGTTCGAATACTCCAAAGCACGGAAGGTAATTCTTCTACCCATGCTCCAGCTGCTCTATGAAGAGGAGATTCGAGTCTTGGGTGTATTCCTTGCAAGATTGAGCTATTCATTCTTTCAACCTACCCATTGGATTGTGGGTGAGCCACAGATGCAAGATCTAGGCGTATTCCCGTTTGTCGGCAATATTTTGCCAATTCTCCAATAGAGAAATTTGTCCCATTGTCGGTGATTATACTCTGTGGAACGCCATATCTCATGAATACGTCAATGATGAAGTTTCAGGCAGTCACACCATCAAGTTTCTTGATGGTTTTTGCCTCCACCCACTTGGTATACTTGTCCACTGCAATGAGTAGATGTGTAAGTCCGCCTCTTGCAGTTTTGAATGGCCCCATCATATCTAGCCCCCAGACCGCGAACGACCATGTTATAGGGATAGTTATGAGTGCTTGAGCTGACATATTCGTCTGCTTGCCGTAATATTGGCATCCGGCACATGTGTTTACTATGTGTTCGACATCTGTCTTGGCTGTGAGAAAAAAAAGACCCTACACGGAATGCTTTTTTGACAATGCTTTTTGATTGAGCATGATGTCCGCAATCTCCTGCATAGATTTCTTGCAGGATTTCTCGTCCTTCTTCTGGCGAAATACATCGCTGAAAAATTCCGATAGTGCTGCGCTTATACAGGCAACCATTAATTACCGTGTATCCTTTGCATCGACGTTGTATCTATGTTTGCAAGACCTCGTCTGCTCCATCCGGGAACGTCTGATCAACTATGAAGTTTAAGTATGGAATTGTTCAATCCGGGTTAACAAGCAGAACTTCAATTGATTCGGAAACGAGAGGATAATCAACATCTCCACCTTTGACTGATGGTTCGTGCAAATGCTGGACAAAGGTGGTAGGGTTTTCACTCTTTCCGATCACATGCGGGCTAATGCATCTGCGTTCCAATTCTCTTCCCTTTTGATGTGAAGTACTTCAAATCCAAGTAAGCAAATGGCAAATTCGTCCATCGTTCTCCGATATTCAGCCATGATGGGGCTTTTGGCGTCCCATGTTTGGTTTAACTGATGTTGTACCAAATCTGAGTCACCATAGCATAGTATGCGTTTGACGCCTATTTCTTTTGCAATATGCAAGCCATGAAGCAATGCTTCGTATTCTGCCACGTTATTACTGGCGTTGAAGTGTATCTGCAATACATGCTCCATAATGTCACCTTTTGGGGATTTTAGCACTACACCAGCTCCAGCGCCTTCTTTCATCTTGGATCCATCAAAGTGCATGATTCAGTATTCTGACTCCGACATTGGTGTGTTCTCCATTGCTTCTGTCCAATCAGCGACAAAATCTGCCAGCACCTGGGATTTAATTGCCGTCCGAGGTTGGTACTTAATGTTGAACGCGGCTAGCTCAATGCCCCATTTGGCTACTCGGCCTGTTGCATCCGCATTGTTAATAATATCCCCTAGTGGTGCTTTGCTTACCACTGTTATGGAATGTCCTTGGAAATAATGGCGGAGTTTTCTAGATGCAAAAACACGCCATATGCCAGTTTTTGATAATCTGGATACCTTTGCTTTGACTCGGAGAAAACTTCACTAACATAATATACGGGATGCTGATCAGGTATACTTTGTTCTTCTTTCCTCCTGTCCACAATTATCACAACGCTAATAACCCTGTTTGTTGCTGTAAGATACAACAACATAGGTTCTTCGTCTTTTGATGATGCCAAAATCGGTGCTTTCATCAAGGTTTCTTTTAGCTGGGTTAATGCTTTGTGCGCCTCTTCTGTCCACTCAAATTTGTCGGATTTCTTCAACAATTGGTATAATGGCAGAGCTTTGTCTCCTAGCCGGCTTATAAACCTGCTGACTGCGGCTGCAGAACCCGTCAATCTTTGTACATATTTTAAGCACGTAGGATTTGTGATGTTCAAGATTGCCTTGATATTTTCCGGGTTTACTTCTATTCCTCTGTGAGAAACGATAAAACCCAGAAGTTTTCCCGAAGGAACCCCGAATACGCGCTTTAATGGATTCAACTTCATTTTGTAAGTGCGCAAATTTTCGAAAGTTTCTCGTAGATCCTCAAGGAGTGTATCTTTTTCCTTGGAAACGACGGCAATGTCGTCCACGTAAACATGAACATTTTTGCCAATCTGACTATGCAAACAATGTTGCATGCAACGTTGGTAAGTTGCACCTGCGTTCTTCAAGCCAAAAGGCATGGTTATATAATAGTATGTTCCGTACTGGGTTATGAAGGAAGTTTTGATTTGATCCTCTTCCCTCATACGTATTTGATGGTACCCGGAATAAGCATCCAAAAAACATAAAAGCTCAGAGCCAGCAGTGGCATCTATTATTTGATCGATTCGCGGTAATGTGAACCTATCTTTTGGACACAGTTTGTTCAGGCCGGTGTAATCTATACACATCCTAACAACAATACTATATTTCTTCGGGACTAATCCTGTTGGAAATGTTCTCTTTCTCCAAAGTTTACATCTAGGGAAATTTCTCCTAGGGAATGTGCTTGCCTGCCAGGAACGATGCTGTGAAAGCGTATGTTGCTATGTTTGAGCTGAGTCTCGGAGTTTCGCAGATGCTTCAGTGTATCCAAGTACATAATATTGATACTGGATCCTCCATCCATCAGCACTCTTTTTAGCCTAGTGTATCGAACAATGGGGCTTACAATTAGAGCTTGTGTGCCGGGTTCTGGGATATTTCCGGGATGATCTGACTGATCCCAGGTAATTGACGTATTGGAATACTTCAAGAATTTGGGCGTTGGTGGGACAACCGCATTTATTTCTCGAAGTGTTCGCTTTGCCTGTTTTGCCGAAGGAGTTGCCAGGAAAGTTAAATTGCATTCTCCATCGACTCTCGGGAATTTTGGTTCGCCTTTTTGCTGCTGTTCCTGGATTTTTTCATCAGTGTCTGATTCACTGTCTTCTTTTTTAGCTTCTGGCTTTTGCTTGGAGTTCTTTCCTTTATTCCTGGATCCTGCAGTGCCCTTCATGTGCTTATTGAGGCGACATGGCGCATTTGTATGGGTAGGTTTCCCAAATTGCGAATGGTGGACACAGTTTTCCGACTAAATTTTTTCCCACTCTTCCTTAGAATAGGAGAAAGGTTCTGTGCTTCTTCCTTTCCATTTGCCGCCAGTATCCTTTCCAAAGGTTAAATTTACTTCTTTGGGTTTTGTCTGTGCTTCTGGAGTAGTCTTCTTTCCAGAACGAGGCGTCTTTTTGGCCTGAACCAAAGCATCAATATTTCCACCTCTCTCTCTGATATCATCTTCGGCCGCCGCGTGTTCATTGGCATAGATCCGAGATCTTTGTGCTCCTTTGACCCAACCTTAAACGGTACGAGGCCGGGTTTTAATCCATTGATGAAAGCATGCATTGCTTGTACATCATTTACTCCAGAGCAGCTGTTTTTCATTGCTGTCCATCTTGATATAAAGTCGGCATACAACTTGTCTTCAAATTGGACACAACGATTTAGCTGGTTGATGCTCTTAGTGCGTTTGTACATAACCCGGAAGTGCTGAGCGAACACTTTAGCCATATCATCCTAGCTATCCACTGTTCTTGACGGAAGCCTGTTAATCCAATCTCTGGCTCCATCCATCAACATTAGGGGGACGAATTTTACTGCTTCCAAGTCTGTTCCCTTGTTGATCTGGACGGCAGTATAGTAATCTGAAAGCCATGTATCCGGGTTTGTACTTCCGGTATACTTTTGGTAAGTTGGACCAACCTTGGCAAAGCCTGAATGTAGAGTTATTCTTCGGATCCTCTCAGTGAAACACTTAGGTCCAAAGTATAGATAATCTCTTTCCGCCTTATCGGCGTGTGCGAAATATCTACCGGCTGAATGGACAGAAGGGGATATGCTTCTTTCTGGCCCATTGTTGCGCGAATGCGCTCTTCTGGGATTATCCCTGTTTCGTCCGTTATCGTGTCCTTTGGAATGAGGCGGAGTTCTACTCCTTGGCCTTTCCTTATTCCTAGGAGGAGTACGGGACCTTTCACGTCTGTGAGGATTATCCTGTCTTCCGGCTTTTTCAGCAGGGCGTCTTGGAGGCGGCATCATTTTTCCGTCTTTCCGGTTTTGTTCCTCCCGGTCTCTATGATCGCGGGGTATATTTCTGCCTTTCGGCATATGGGATCCCGTTCTGGATGCTTCATCCCTATTATCCGGGATTTTCTTGTCCTTTTTAGGGTCTCCCTTTTTGTCCTTAGAATCGCCTGAATCTCCAGGTTCTCCGGGTCCAGGTGCCCCAACGGCGGAAGTGGCAGTTTTGCATAGGGCCATGTCGTCATGCAACTTCCCTGATCTTGCCTGACCTCGCTGCTGCTGTTCCAGTGCTTTACCCAGGAAAGCATACACTCCTTGCAGATTTTTTATTTGGAGTACAGATCGTCATTAAGGATGGCGAACGCGGCCTCTGCGGTTTTATAGATGCGTTCGCCCCTAGCGTTTACGCCGTCAACCTGTCGCTGCCAGGAAGGGTTTTGGAACCGTTCCTTTGCTAGCAGTACATCCGGCCTTGTGATTCCGGGTAATCTCGTCGGATTTATCCCGGACATATTCCGTCTTTAGAATTCTTTGATTTTCTCTTGCTTTGCTTTTACAGTAGCTTGGGCTTTTAGGAGATTTTCTTGTGATCGAAATAGTTGTTGCTGTTGCCGCATAATGGTTTGCCTTCTGGCTTCCAGCACTTCCGGTGGCTCGTATGGTCCGACCGGGGTTTGGATCAGATTGATCTCGTCCTGTTCCGACAATTCAGGGACATGGGTTTCTTTCTTTTTCTTCTCCACAGGTGTGACCCCGCTTGCTCCTCCGGTTTCCAGGTTTTGGCTAGAATTATCTGCTAACTTTTTCTTCTGGAGTTTGTACTGGAGTTTCTTGGCAGTCTTCGTATTCTTCTTGGAAGAGGGAGGTTTTTTACTAGGTTCTTCCTCTGTCAATTCCTTGACATCAGGGTAAATAGGGCTGGTTTCACCATCCTCTCTTTCCTCATCTGGTGGAGGTGTTTTGGTATCTTCATCGTCTTCGGCATCCGATTTATCAGTCGGTTTTTCCATAAGAACTTCATGGAAGCCCCCTGCATGGATTTAACCTTTCTTTCGAAAGCGTCTTCATCTTCATCTTCTGAATCTATGTCTTCAGATCCAGGTTCCGATTCCAATCTTGCTTCTATGGCAGCTAGTACGGAGTCGGCTTCCGAGTTCACCGTTTCGTTGGCCGGTGTCGGATCTTCCACTGGTTCTATGGGATTATTGTTTTCTGCTTCTTCCACGGGATTACTTACTTCCGTGTTTTCAGCGACCTCGGATTGCACCATACCAATGAAGTGAGATATGATTGCAGACATCTTCGAAGAGGCAGCGAATTCAGAGTTTTGGTGATCTGAGAAAAATCCGGTATCATAGTTTTCTTCAACTGGGTATAGGGCGGGTGGGATAAATTTACTTCCACCACAGAATTCCATTGCTTCTACAGTTAATCCGATAAAGATATTTGCAGATCCAATCGATAAAACACAGGCACTTACCAGATGATTCCGTGCTGGCATGTACGATCCATTGTCGAGGAGGCGCCCGACGTCGTTGTCGAATTCCAAGCCTCCGAAAGTTATGGTACTGCCGATTCCGCCAAGTATCCCCGATCGAAACTTAACGCCTGATGTCGTCAGCCCCACGGTGGGCGCCAACTATCGAGACATCGTAGTAGAGTTCATAGACTGGGGTGCCATGAGTCTACGAGTAAATACTTGGGGGTACGTGGTAGCACAACAACTAGGAACACCAAATTTACCCAGGTTCGGTACGTCGCAACTAGGCGGCGTTCCTACTCCTGCAATCTCACTAAATCAGGGTTGAAGCCTGAAGTATACAATGTACAACGTGAGTAGGGTTTCGCTAACTCGGCGAGGATCAACTTCTCGGCGAGTTGGCTTCTAGCTAATTGTCTTCTCTGTTCTTCTCTCATGTCCGGCTTTATATAGATAGCCGGGTTAGGGCTTACAGAAAGGAAACCTAGAAGACTACGGAAAGTATCTAACTTGGAAAGGAAGGAATCCGTCTTCTACTCCAAGCCGCACCACTTTGGGCCGTGGTCCGGGTTCTTCTAGAATCCGGCTTCTGCGCGTTAGCTTACTGGGCCGCCTAATGGACTGTGATCCATTACCAACAGGCCACCCTGGCAATCCGGCTCTTAGGACAATGCCGGATATACCCCTATTCAGTATATATCCGACAAGTTAGGTGGTTCTCATATGCGTGTTTGCTTGGAAATAGGAATTTCTATTGTGTAGTTGGTATAGTGGAAAAGATTGCATGGTCTTGTAGATCACTAATCTGCTTCACTTGAATCATTACTGTTGTTTTGAGATATTAATTTGCTTAATCGATAAACGGGATGGACTTGTAAGTAGAAACTTTTAATGGTTGGTCTAAGAAACTTGAATCTATGCCACACTTAAATTACCAGCTGATAGAAACAATGGTATATGATTGCTACGAGTGATACATTTCCAATCGGCCTTTTGTTACGCGCTACGGTCGGGGTAGCTAACAATGACTTGTCACTGCCACGAACCATCTTGGAGTGATTTGCATTGTGCCTTGTAAGATGATTTTCTTGCTGTAATCTTTTAACTCGTGAGTCTATGTTGAGGTTCCTGTCACTTCCACCATCCATATTTGCTAGCCTCTTCGGTACTGTGCATTACCCTTTCTCACACTGAGAGTTGGTGCAAACTTCGCCAGTGCATCCAAATCCCGTGGGAGGACTTTGTTCTCCTACGCATAAGCCTGTATATTCTTCCTCAAAACAGCCACCATACCTACATATCATGGCATTTCCATATCCATTCTGACATATATTGCTGCACAACATCCACCTCCATTATGTTACTTGATGATGAGCTTCATGGTTATTTATGCATACTGCTACACTGGCAGGAGCATGCAGTTAGAGACATCGGAGATATTTCTTTATGAGTTATGAGTACTAAAAGTGTGATGGTTCATTATAATATAGGATGTTGCCCCTACTGGTGAGGATATATGAAAAAATAAAATAAAAAATGAAAAAGCCCACAAAGAAAAAAAGGGCCAAAGAGAGAATAAAGAGAGAGGGGGCGCATCACTATCCTTTATATATCACACTTGTGCTTCACATTTAGCACCAATACTTCAGTTTGGAGAAAGTTTCATATTATCATTCATTCATAACTATGTGGGGAACTTTACATTATAGAACTTGGCATGTATATTCCAATGATGAGCCTCCTCAAATGAGCTCTAGGTCTTCGTGAGCAAGCAAGTTGGATGCACCCCCACTAGTCCCATTGGAGAGCTTTCATACACTTATAGCTCTATGTGGATCCGTTGTGTGGCAATCCCTACTCCTTGCATAGCTTCGGTTCTAAGACTTTCTCTTGTCTAATGACCACTTTCAGCTTTGTGAGCCTTTCTTCCATTGACCTTCCAAAACCCCCATAATGTTCTCTTTTCCATAACATCCCGGTGTCAGGGACCAACACAGAACACTTGCTTGTTTTTAGTGTGCAAATAGTTTAAGATTCAAGCATTGCATCGTGTGGAAAGCTTGACTTGATCCTAACAGGGGTTGTGAAGATCGTTTGACGTGCATGATATTGTTGTTCTTGAAATCTTAAATCATCTCTAATAGAATTTGCACAGTTGATACTCTTTTAGTATTGATTCATTAAAAGTTTTGGTTCTTTCTTATTATTTGTTTATGCATTACTTGTTGATATTAAATATAGATCACAGCTTTAGTTCATTTGATCCTAGTTTACATGCTCTACTTTACATATTATGATCAAGATTATGTGGTAGCATGTCACCTCAGAAATTATTTTGTTTTGTTGTTTACCTACTCGAGGACGAGTAGGAACTAAGCTTGGGCATGCTTGATACGTCTCCAACGTATCTATAATTTCTGATGTTCCATGTTGATATTATGCCAATTGCTACATGTTTTCTCCCTTCTTTATAGCATTTTTACACGTTTTCCAGGACTAACCTATTAACAAGATGCCAAGTGCTAGTTCCCTGTTTTCTGCTGTTTTTGATTTAAGAAAAGTGGTTCTAGAAATATTCTCGGAATCGGACCCCACGAATCCCGAAGTTCCTATTTTCCCAAAAAGCATCCAGAAGTCCGAAGAGGAGTCGAAGACGGGCACTAGGGGCCCTCACCATAGCCAGGTGTGGGCCCCCCTTGGCCGTGCGGCATTGCTCTTCCACCTATTTAAGGCCTTTCTCCCGAAAACCCTAACCTAATCGGCGAAATTCCAGGAAACCTTCCGCAACCGCCGTCATCGTCAACCCAAGTTTCGGGGGACAGATCTCTGTTCTGGCACCCTGCCGGGACGGGGAAGTGCCCCCAGAAGCCATCTCCATCGACTCCACCGCCATCTCCATCGTCGTTGCTGTCTCCTATGATGAGGAGGAAGGAGTTCTTCCCCGAGGCTGAGGGCTCTACCGGTAGCTATGTGGTTCATCTCTCTCTCCCATGGTGTAATATATATGTGATCGTGAGCTTTGTAATCTAGTTGAATAAGTAGATGTTACTCTTCATCTATTGTGCTACTCAAGTGTTTTATTAATATGAACTTTGGAGTCACCTTGTCCCGCGGTGTGAAGGTGACAGTGTGCACATCGTGTGTGTCTCCTCTATGAATTGTGGTGTTTGTCTAGTACCTTCTAGGGCGCTCAAGTTGACAGTGTGGGGGCTAACTAGACATGGGAATGCTTATGATGACCCACAAATATAGGGGATCACAACAGTCTTCGAGGGAAGTAAAACCCAAATTTATTGATTCGACACAAGGGGAGCAAAAGAATATTTGTGAGCCTTAACAGGTGAGTTTTCAATTCACATGCACCTGAAAATACTTTTGTTCACAGTGGTTTATCAGTAGTAACAGTTTTGTAGTAGCAGCAGTAGTGAAATAATAGCAGCAGTGGAATGAAAACAGCAACAGTGATGTTTGAAGTAAACAGCGGGATTAAATACTGTAGCCATAGGGATGGATGAACGGGCGTTGCATGGATGATATAGTTCATATAATGATCAAGTCATGGGCATTGCAGATAAATATGATAAAGCATCCAAGCACTAAGTAACCATAGGCATGTGTTCCGTAAATAGTCGTACGTGCTCGCAATGAGAACTTGCACAACATCTTTTGTCCTACCAACCCGTTTTCAGCGGGGCCTCAAGGGAACTACTGGTAATTAAGGTGTCCCTTTTAATAGAACATCGGAGAAAAGCATTAACACTCCTTTAACACATGTGATCCTCACATCACAGCCATCCCCTCCGGTTGTCCCAAATTCGATCACTTCGGGGCCTCGGGTTCCGGACAACAATGTGTGTAAACAACTTGCAGGTATGATCAAGAAACAATAATTATCATCGTGATTCAATAACATGTTAACATCTGAGATCATGGCACTCGGGGCCAAAGCGGAAAACATTAAGCATAACAAGTTGCAACAATGTCAATAGCACTAATAGAGGATACTAGGCACTATGCCCTAACAATCACGGCATTATTACATGAACGATCTCATCCAATCCCTACCATCCCCTTCAGCCTACAACGGGGAATTACTCACACATGGATGGGGGAACCATGGATGGTCGATGAAGAGGCGTTGGTGATGACGATGGCGATGATCTCTTCCACTTCCCGTCCCGGCAGGGTGCCAGAACAAGAACTTCTGATCCCCGAATCGAGGTTCGGGATGGCGGCGGAGCTCTGTTATGTTTCTGTGGAATATGACGAACCCCCTCGGGTTTAAGGGTTGGAGGCTACTTGTAGTCGAAAGGGGAGTCTGAGGGGGGCTCTGGGGGGCCCACACCCTATGCTGGCGCGACCGGGGGGACCCGCGCCAGGGGGGTGTGGCAACCCCGCGGCTCCTCTTCTGGCCCCCTTCTGGCTCCCGGGGTCTTCCGGGGTGAAAACACCAACGGGGTCTTTTCTGGGCAATTTCCCGAAAGTTGATTTTTCTGCATAAAAACAAGACACCAAGGTAATTCTGCTAAAAACAGCGTTAGTCCGTGTTAGTTGTATTTAAAACACACAAGTTTAGATGAAAACAATAAGAAAAGTGTTCAGAAAAGGAGATATGTTTTTGACGTATCAACTCCCCCAAGCTTAGCTTATTGCTTGTCCTCAAGCAATTCAGTGACAACCGAGTGCGATAAAATACTTTTACGAACACATTTCTTTTATATGATGTGAATATACTCTCTATATGTGTAACATTCCAAGTATGAAAACCCTTAGTTGTTTTACTTATTTGTTTAATTTATGCAATGCATCATGGCATCATTCTCATTTTCATTTCTGTTTGCATTGTTTTCATAATAAAATTCAAGCTTAATCAAACATTGTGTTCACACTTGTCTGTTACTTTCTTTCAAACAAAGAATTGCAATTTAAAAACCTCTTTTGTTTCCAAACAATCCATTGTAATTCATCCATTAAATTGTTGCTTAAATCAATTACTCAATTAAAATAATTAATTCCAAATCATTTCCAATTTCAAACCAACTCTCCAAACCTTTAATCTTTTGGAGCCATGAAGTTCATAACTAATTGGTATCCATAATTTTTAAACCCTTCCAAAACCCTATGGGGAAACCCTAGTGGGAATGGCTTTAATTTCAATATTAAGTATTATTGCATTTTCCAATTCAATTGGTTAATTTTAAAACAACAAACAAACCATAATTTTTTTTTGGAAAACAAAAACTACCAAAAGGTTGCATTTTTTCCACTAATAAAGTTACCCTATTTTTTTATTCCAAAATTTTTGTAAACAAATCTTGTTTTGTTTCCAATTCACTCAACTACAAAAAAAAAACAGTGTACAAAAAAATAAATAAAAGCAGTGTGAGGAGAGGAGAGCAGCAGCTAGGCCCAGCCCGTTACTCCCTCTGGCCCGTTAACCTTCCCCTCACGTCTGTCGTCTTCCTCGATGACGACGTCATCTGTACGACATGATCGCCACCATCCGATCCTCCTCTGGAGCTCCCGATGGCCGCCGTACAGCTCCCCCGATCCCTTAAAACCACCGCGGCACCTCCTCCTGCCCCCCAACCCTAAGCTCCACCCCTCCATCGCCGCCAACCTTCCTTTCCTCTTCCCCAAGCTCCTGCCTTTCCCTCTGTACCTCTAGCTCTGAACCCCCGACGCCACCCTTCTGAAACCCGCCGCCGCTCGCCGTCTCCGGTGGCTATCGAAGCGCCGCTCGCCGGGAATGGAAACGCCCATATCCCCTGAGTCTCCTCGTCTCCTCGGCCGCCGCTGAGAGGCCCTGGGGACGCCGCGCCGTCGCCGGCAAGACTTCCGCCGGCTCTGCCTCGACAACGAACAGCAGCAGCAGCAGGTAGTCCTCTGCCCTCTTCCCCTCTCGCTTGCCCGCCCAGCGGCCACACCTCCGCACCACGCCTCCGCTCACGCATCCAGCCTCGCCTGCACACGCCCGCCGTCCATCGGAGATCACCGCGACCGCCGCTCGCTCCTGTTCCGTCATGGTTCAGTTTCTGACGAACGAAGTTCAGAAAAACGAGTCGCTGTTGTTTCTGTTTCAGTTAGATGCAGTTAGCGCACCACACACATGTTATCCTTCCGCGCACCCTACCCCTGTCACGATTCGATCGCAGCGCAGTTGGCGCGATCCTTGCGCGCGGGCCAGGAGGTCTCGGGGTCGAACCCCCGGAGACGCAAGCCCCTTTTTGCTGGTTTTTCTTCCCTGTCCACGCTGGCGCCTGCGTGGCTGCCACGCTGGCCTGGACCCGCAGAGCAGTGGCAGCGGGTATTGCCCCTCACGGTAACAAAAGAAAAAAACGCAAATCTGTTATTTTTTCCAATTCTTTTAAATGGGCAGAATAACCTAAAAACTATAAAATGCAATAACTTTTAATCTATGCATCTGATAAATGAAAGTTATATATGTAATCTGATCCAAATTTTATAATCTTTCCAAATTTTCAACTTGTGTTCTGGTTTGAATTTTCAAAATTCATTTAAATTTCAAATTTGAATAATTCAAATGCAAATTGAAATAATTCATAACTAATTCATACTGTTTTCAAATAATTCAAATAAAATATGTTTTTCACACCTTTTTGAATGCTCTATTCAAATATAAATTTTGTTTTCTGGTTTGAATAATTTAAATTGCCTAAACTATTTAAATCTTGTTTAATTCAATTAGAAATTGTTTAATATTGTTTAATTCATAACTAAATAATCTAAAGTCCAATTTCAAATTGTGAAACATGTAATCCAACTAAAATTTGATAAACTTTTCAAATATAAAATTTGTAAATTGTTTTGCACACACTAACTTGATGAAAACAATAATTGTTGGTGTACCATGTTTAAGTAACAAAATTCCAATTTGATAAATGCCTTTCTAAATTGTTAATTATCATTCTAATTGCATCTAACTTGTTATGTTATTGTTCCTCATCATGCATGCATCATACTAATTCACTACACCTAATGCTTAGTGATAGAACAATTAATTCAACTCCAAGCATGGGCTTCCATATGCACCCTTTTGCATATGGAATCCATTTAAACTTGTGTTTCATGTCAAGCAAGTTATTTTGTTGCATCTATTAAACATGACATGCATCATCCAATGTTTGTGCACTTATGCCATGTATTGATTGCCCGTCTTCCTTCGTTGTTGTTTTTGCTTCTTCTCGATTAGACGACGACGTTGGTACCGACGAGCCTTACGACACCACTACTCAGGACCTAGCCCAGTACGAGGCTGAGCTGCCAGGCAAGTTATCACTCACATGAATCATCGAGTTCCTTTCCACACTTGTTGTCGATACTATCTTTTGTCTACTATTGCTAGCCCTATGTATCGTTGCTTGATCTCCGAACCCATCACATGATACCTTGAGCCATGATATTGCCACCACCTCCATACCTACAGCCATTGCTTGTGCCTGTTATTATCTAGCATGCTTAGGGTTGCTTTTACTCGAGTCTGTTGTCGGTTACTACTGTTACTATCTTATTATTCTTGTACCGGGGCTCGTTATTAATCAATCAATCCTGTTAATTGCTAATGGTAATAATAATTTGATGATAAGGCACCGGCAGGAGGCCCATGAGTGGTTTTGGAGCCTGCTAGTGTCGACCCTAATAGGAAAAGGGTCTTGTCTACTGATCCATGATGAGCGCACTACCCGCATTTGGGAAGCGAGTATGGGCGCCCCCCTCAACTTGACCTGATTCGCATCTCGTCCAAATCGCCTCATTTAGTTCGTGTTTTCCATTTGCCGCATGCATGTTTTTGCGAGCCCAGCGCAGGGTGGAACTTTCGTAGTCGGCATATAGGGGGACACGTTCTTAGAGTGCTATGAGGGTCCATTTTCTTCTGGGCTCGATTAGCCGTGCGCCCAAGGTGCTTTGGGCTTGATGCGGAGAATGGTTGGTTGTGTAGAGTACCCCGCTTGGTGGAAGTGCATTTCCATCTGGCGGGTTATTCTTGAGTGTACGGCCAAATTGGTGCAACCCTGCAGGGATAATCTTCTCGAGAAGCCGTGTTTTCCGCGGTTATGGATTACTTGGTGAAAGTACTGGGTAACAAGTACTCAGGACAACTTCAACATAATGATCAATCATGTTTTCACCCAATGATTAATAATTTGACTAGTAATAGGTTATCCACACAATAACTTGATTCACCTTATCACAACTGTGTGAGTTATCCTAGGATTGCTTCTTTGGATAAGGGGCGAGATCCAGGATGGGTTTGGTTGAAGTTATCTTTCAGTTGGTTACAATCCTCGATCTTATCTTTTCTGTTAGCCGGAACTTGTAGTTATATTCTGTAGTTGTTAGAGCAGCCAGCAGCAACTTTTATATCACCCCTTTCTTCCGTTGATCCCAAGCATCTATGCTTGTGTTGACGGGTAACTCCCTGATGAACTGTGAGTCTTGCTTGCCAGTACTTGGATGTACTGACCCCGTTGGGGCTGTGGTTTACGCAGAGTACGACTACGACTACGATGCTTCCCAGGATGGCTACTTTGTGGAGTTCGACGACGCTGCAGACGAGTAGTTAGCTGGACCAGGGCAGGATCCAGACCTACGTGGATGGGCTTCGCTTTTATTTGTTTTCTCCGGCTTCTTAAGCCATGGATTTGTCTGTACTCAGACCCCGTTGATTGCTTCCGCTGTTGTAATGGATGATATGTTGGGACATGTGTCCTCTGGATGACTGTATTCGATATTTTCTGCCTTAGTGAAGGCCAGTTGCACTTATTTCATTCTTTTGTGTCTTAGAGACATTCTGTGTTATCATTCGTATCAAACTGTTGACGTACCGTGCGTGTTTGATTATGAAGTACGTCGACAGTAGTGCCTTTAGGTTCCTAGCGGATAGTTTACTTCGACGGTGGAAGCAGGGCTTGTGTTGTCGCGCATAAGCGCAGGCCTACCAGGAAGCTGGGACGTGGGAGCATGTATGCCCCATAATCCAAGCACCTGACTTCCAGTTCGTGCGGAGAGTATCCTCTAGAAACCCAGGGTGCGACAAATGGTATCAGAGCCTGTCTGCCTGTAGGATCCCTTTTTACTGGTCGCAGTTGAGTCTAGAAACTATTTTGTAGCTATACAGGAAAAATGAAACGTGAGAGTAGGAATTCTGCCATTTTTCTTCTTTCCCCACCCACCCACCCTTTTCTGGTAAGGAAGTGCAACGTTGTTTTCTGTTCTCACCTAAACTTTCAAGTTAGGATTTCACGTGTTTTGGGTTATCTGTAGTACCTCAGGACTTTTGGTCTCGTTTTCCCGATGTTGCTTCAATATCATGCTCTTTTCAACATCCTTTTCGTCCATTGAACCTTGTTGTTGTTTTCCACATCCTTTTCCTTCTACCGGAGTCTAATCAAAACCTTCCAAATAATCTGCAGATGGGTCTCAACTACTATCCGCAGGTGGTTCGCATGACTCGCTGTGAGAGCACCGCCGGTTTTCCGGAGTTGCTGAGAGACATGGTTACCTTTCTGGGGTTCCGTTGGGCACCAGAGTACCAGGTCTACGAGCACCAGCGAGAGTTTGACCAGACTTGCTACCGGGCTATCGTCTACATTCTGTCGGATGATGGCAGGAGCATTGCACACCAGTACGAGGCAGTAGGGTCCACAGTGGATATGGCAGTGCAGCAGGCAGCGTACGTGAGTATCACCGTTCTCCGTGCTGACTACTGGGGGTTTGATAAGTCCAGTTTTCGTCACATCCCCCGTGGTTACATCACGGCAGCGGGAGTTCACTTCACTATCCACCGCGACATGGATACCTACGAGACTGATAGCTCCAGGCTCCAGATCACTGCCCAGTTCGCTAGTCACAGTGATGCCGTTGCTTCCGCACTTTCTCAGGAGTTAGCCTCAGTCAGGGAGCAGCTCCACCTTGCTCTCACTCGCCTGGCGACGTACACCACAGACTTTGTTGGAGACGAGCGCTTCGCACGTGTCGTTCAGCCAGCTGGTCTTCCGTTGCCAGATGCTGGAGGTTACGAGCCGATCAGAGGCCCACTTCTCGACCTCGGAGCTGGTTACACAGGGATTCCCCGCTATGGAGCACAGGGATACGACGCTTCCTACTTCACGACACCGAGAGTTGCTCTCAGAGCAGTTCCTATCTACATGGATCGTCGTGATACCTACTTCCGTGGGATTCCTCCTCACCGTATCTCTCGTCGTACTACTCACCGCCGTCCTGCGTGATGAGCATGGGAGTACCGTTGTATCCATTACTAGCTGTGTCTAGTTTATCCTTTCGTTTTCGAACCATGTATTGGTCTGTTGGATATTCTGATGTATTTGAACATGTGATGATGTACCTGTTGGTTATCTATTCATGCGTCGGAATAATCTATCTTTCGGTTACCAAGTCTATCCTTTTCTGTTGTTGTGCTAAAATGAATTTCTGTTCAGGATGCCTCCAACCAGGAACAACCCGCCTCCGCCACCACCAATGGGGGAGCTGTTGGCTCAGATGACCCAAGTGGTGACACAGATGGCCCAGATCCAGGCTAACCAGCAACACAACCAGAATGCTCCAAGGGTCACCATCAAGGACTTCCTCAGCTTGGGCCCAAAAGCTTTCGTGGCAACACGTGAGCCCCTGGATGCTGATGACTGGATCCGTGACGTAGCAAGAGCTCTGGAGATAGCTCATGTTGCTGAAGAGGATAAGGTCAAGTACGCCACCTACCTACTGAAAGGTCAGGCAGCTACTTGGTGGGAGAACTACCAGGCCATGAGGGCTGGCTTTCCTATCAACTGGGGATGTTTCAGAGATGCCTTCCTGAAGCACCACATCCCGGATGGTCTTATGGAAAGGATGCGTGAGGAATTCTGCTCTCTCAGACAGGGCAAGCTGGACGTTCTCGGCTACCAGAACGAGTTCAATCGTCTCGCTCGGTACGCTGGTGACGAAGTGTCCACCGAAGCCAATAAGATGGCAAGGTTCCGCCGAGGTTTTAACCCGGAACTGAAGTACGCTCTCACCAACATCAAGTGCAAGGACTTCGTGGAGCTTGTGAACACCGCGCTCAATGAGGAGAATGGGCGCAAGGCGTTCGAAGAGTCCCGCAAGCACTCGCGTGAGGGTGGTTCCTCCTCCAACATGACCACCCCTCCGCAGAAGCGCCGCATCTGGGTGCCAAATGGTGCTGTCACTCGGGCTCCAAATGCCCAAGCTTCTCCAGGCTTTGGTCCCCGCCCACCCAACCCATCTCAGATGCAGGGTCAGAGGTTTCCGATGGGGCAGCCAAGGCCAGGTCCTTCTCGTATCGTCACTTGCTACAAGTGCAAGGATACTGGACATTATGCTGATAAGTGCACTCAGAAGCAGCTACCCCTACCTCCTCGCCCCAACACCAACCAGGCTATGGTTCGTGCTCCTCCGGCTAAAGCCTTCAACTCCAACAATAGGCCTGTCGGGAGGAACGCGAGGGTGAACCATATCAAGGCCGACAAAGCCGAAGAGGCTGCTGACGTCGTTCTCGGTATATTACCCGTAAACTCTATTCCAGCTAAAGTGTTGTTTGATACTGGAGCATCGCATTCATTTGTGTCAAAGATTTTTGCAAAAGCATACAACCTAGTTCTGGTTCCGCTAAGCAATCAAATGACTGTTCACTCTCCGGGACCGCAAATGTTGACTTCCAAGATAAGCATGGACAATGAGATCCTAATTGGAGGTCGCATATTCCTTGCTTCACTCATGTTGCTGGGAAATTCTGACATTGATGTCATTCTGGGTATGGATTGGTTGAAGACCCACAAAGCTAAAATTGACTGTGCTCAAAAGTCAATAACTCTCTCCCACACTTCAGGCCAGATAGTCTATTCTCCATATGGATCAACTTCTGTTCAGCTGTTCAGCCTCGATGCCAAACCCCTTCCGGCAATTGAAAATGTTCCGGTGGTTTGTGAATTCCCTGACGTCTTTCCAGAAGAGTTGCCAGGGATGCCTCCGGACAGAGCAGTTGAGTTCGTGATCGAGCTTGAGCCAGGTACTGCTCCAATCTCTAAGCATCCATACAAGATAGCTCCTCCTGAACTGAAATTGTTGAAGGAGCAAATCGATATGTATATGGACAAAGGTTTCATTCAGCCTAGTTCCTCCGCTTGGGGTTGCCCAACTCTGTTTGTTGCCAAGAAGGATCAAACAAAAAGACTCGTGGTTGACTATCGTCCTCTCAACGAGAAAACCATCAAGAACAAGTATCCACTTCCTCGTATCGATGATCTTTTTGATCAACTTGCTGGAGCCTCAATATTCTCAAAGTTGGACTTGAGGATGGGTTACCATCAGATAAAGATCAGAAAGGAAGATATTCCTAAGACAGCTTTCACCACTCGGTACGGTCTATATGAATACACCGTCATGTCCTTTGGTCTCACCAATGCACCGGCAACGTTCTCAAGACTCATGAATTCTGTCTTCCATGAATACCTCGACAAGTTCGTTGTGGTATATCTCGATGACATTCTAGTCTACTCAAAATCCGAGGAAGAGCATGGAGAACACCTTCGTCTCACTCTCATGAAACTTCGCGAGCATCGTCTGTATGCCAAGTTTTCCAAATGTGAGTTCTGGATTCCAGAAGTTGCATATCTTGGTCATATCATCTCTGCCAAAGGCATAGCCATTGACCCGGAAAAGGTTAAGGCAATTGTTGACTGGAAACCCCCTAAGACGGTGAAGCAAGTCAGAAGTTTTCTTGGCTTGGCTAGCTATTGCCGTCGTTTTGTCCAAAACTTTTCCAAGATTGCCAAACCTCTCACTGATCTCACAAAGAAGGACAAAAAGTTCATTTGGACTCCACAATGTGATGAGAGTTTCAACCTCCTGAAGACTAAACTCACTTCCACACCAGTTCTAGTTGGCCCCGACACCACCAAACCTTTCCAGATATTCTGTGATGCATCTCTCCAAGGCTTAGGAGCAGTTCTTATGCAAGAACGTCAAGTTGTGGCTTATGCTTCACGTCAGTTGAACCCACATGAGCAAAACTATCCCACTCATGATCTTGAACTTGCAGCAGTTGTGTTTGCCCTCAAGAAATGGAGACAATACTTGTTGGGTAACAAAACTGAAATCTTTTCCGATCATAAGAGTCTGAAATACATCTTCACTCAGCCAGATCTGAACCTCAGGCAAAGGAGATGGATTGAGAAGATTAAAGACTTTGATCTCACTATTTCTTACACTCCAGGCAAGGCTAATGTTATGGCCGATGCTCTCAGTCGCAAATCCTATTGCAATAATCTCATGATCATGGAAAGCCAACCTCCACTTCATGAAGAATTCCAGAAGCTGAACCTTGGTCTTGTGCCTGAAGGATACCTTGCTAGCTTGACAGCCAGCCCAACTCTCGAGGACAAGATTCGTTCTGAACAACTTCGTGATAATGAAATCAAGAAGATTGTGGATCACATCAAGGAGGGCAATGATAAATTCAAGTCCTTCTCAATTGATGACAAGGGAACTGTGTTCTTCGAAGGACGCATTGCAGTCCCTCAGATTCAAAGTCTCAAGGATATCATTCTCAAGGAGGCTCATGAAACTCCTCTATCCATTCACCCTGGAAGTACAAAGATGTACCAGGATCTCAAGACTCTGTATTGGTGGCCTGGCATGAAACGTGAAATTGCTCAATACGTTTCTGAATGCGACGTTTGTCAACGTGTTAAGGCAGTCCATCAGAAGACAGCAGGTCTACTCCAACCTCTGAAAATTCCTGAGTGGAAGTGGGACATGATTGAAATGGACTTCGTTACTGGGTTTCCAAAGTCCAGAAAGGGCAACGATGCAATCTTCGTTGTTATTGATCGTCTCACTAAGGTTGCTCACTTCTATGCTGTAAAGGAAACTATCTCAGCTAGCCAGTTAGCAGAGCTCTATACAGCAAAGGTTGTTCCCCTTCATGGTGTTCCATTGGAAATAAGCTCAGACCGTGGAAGTATTTTCACTTCTCATTTCTGGAAAAGCTTTCAAGAAGCATTGGGCACTAAACTTCTGTTCAGCACAGCTTACCACCCTCAGTCTCAGGGGCAAGTCGAAAGAGTCAATCAGATTCTCGAGGATATGCTCAGAGCATGTGGTCTCTCCTTTGGCATGAAATGGGAGGATTGCCTTCCGTATGCTGAATTCTCCTACAACAACAGCTACCAGGCAAGCCTAGGCATGGCACCATTTGAGGCACTGTATGGTCGCAGATGCAGGAGTCCAATCAATTGGTCTGGAGCTGGTGAACGTTCACTTTTAGGCCCTGACATTGTTAAGGAAGCCGAGGAGAAAGTTCGTATCATTCGTGACAATCTCAGGATTGCTCAGTCTCGACAGAAGAGCTATTATGATAGCAAGCACAGAGATATGGTCTATGCACCTGGTGATAAGGCATATCTCCGTGTAACTCCCCTCAGAGGCACCCATCGTTTTGGTGTGAAAGGAAAGCTTGCACCAAGATACATTGGCCCTTTCAACATCCTCTCAAGACGTGCAGAGAATGCTTATCGTCTTGAACTTCCAGAAAAACTTTCCAAAGTGCACGATGTGTTCCACGTGTCACAGCTCAAGAAGTGTTTCAAAGATCCAGATCGTGCAGTTGATCATGATTCCATTGAACTGCAAGATGATCTATCTTATGAGGAGCACCCTATTCGTATTCTCGATGAGACCGAGCGTAAGACTCGCAACAAGAGCACCAAGTTCTTGAAAGTCCAATGGTCGCATCATTCTGATAAAGAGGCAACGTGGGAGACCGAAGAGGATCTTCGCAAGAAGTATCCGGACCTGTTCATTACTCAGTAGGGAATCTCGGGGCGCGATTCCTTCAAGGGGGGGCGTTTTGTAACATTCCAAGTATGAAAACCCTTAGTTGTTTTACTTATTTGTTTAATTTATGCAATGCATCATGGCATCATTCTCATTTTCATTTCTGTTTGCATTGTTTTCATAATAAAATTCAAGCTTAATCAAACATTGTGTTCACACTTGTCTGTTACTTTCTTTCAAACAAAGAATTGCAATTTAAAAACCTCTTTTGTTTCCAAACAATCCATTGTAATTCATCCATTAAATTGTTGCTTAAATCAATTACTCAATTAAAATAATTAATTCCAAATCATTTCCAATTTCAAACCAACTCTCCAAACCTTTAATCTTTTGGAGCCATGAAGTTCATAACTAATTGGTATCCATAATTTTTAAACCCTTCCAAAACCCTATGGGGAAACCCTAGTGGGAATGGCTTTAATTTCAATATTAAGTATTATTGCATTTTCCAATTCAATTGGTTAATTTTAAAACAACAAACAAACCATAAATTTTTTTTGGAAAACAAAAACTACCAAAAGGTTGCATTTTTTCCACTAATAAAGTTACCCTATTTTTTATTCCAAAATTTTTGTAAACAAATCTTGTTTTGTTTCCGATTCACTCAACTACAAAAAAAAACAGTGTACAAAAAAAAAAAAAAGCAGTGTGAGGAGAGGAGAGCAGCAGCTAGGCCCAGCCCGTTACTCCCTCTGGCCCGTTAACCTTCCCCTCACGTCTGTCGTCTTCCTCGATGACGACGTCATCTGTACGACATGATCGCCACCATCCGATCCTCCTCTGGAGCTCCCGATGGCCGCCGTACAGCTCCCCCGATCCCTTAAAACCACCGCGGCACCTCCTCCTGCCCCCCAACCCTAAGCTCCACCCCTCCATCGCCGCCAACCTTCCTTTCCTCTTCCCCAAGCTCCTGCCTTTCCCTCTGTACCTCTAGCTCTGAACCCCCGACGCCACCCTTCTGAAACCCGCCGCCGCTCGCCGTCTCCGGTGGCTATCGAAGCGCCGCTCGCCGGGAATGGAAACGCCCATATCCCCTGAGTCTCCTCGTCTCCTCGGCCGCCGCTGAGAGGCCCTGGGGACGCCGCGCCGTCGCCGGCAAGACTTCCGCCGGCTCTGCCTCGACAACGAACAGCAGCAGCAGCAGGTAGTCCTCTGCCCTCTTCCCCTCTCGCTTGCCCGCCCAGCGGCCACACCTCCGCACCACGCCTCCGCTCACGCATCCAGCCTCGCCTGCACACGCCCGCCGTCCATCGGAGATCACCGCGACCGCCGCTCGCTCCTGTTCCGTCATGGTTCAGTTTCTGACGAACGAAGTTCAGAAAAACGAGTCGCTGTTGTTTCTGTTTCAGTTAGATGCAGTTAGCGCACCACACACATGTTATCCTTCCGCGCACCCTACCCCTGTCACGATTCGATCGCAGCGCAGTTGGCGCGATCCTTGCGCGCGGGCCAGGAGGTCTCGGGGTCGAACCCCCGGAGACGCAAGCCCCTTTTTGCTGGTTTTTCTTCCCTGTCCACGCTGGCGCCTGCGTGGCTGCCACGCTGGCCTGGACCCGCAGAGCAGTGGCAGCGGGTATTGCCCCTCACGGTAACAAAAGAAAAAAACGCAAATCTGTTATTTTTTCCAATTCTTTTAAATGGGCAGAATAACCTAAAAACTATAAAATGCAATAACTTTTAATCTATGCATCTGATAAATGAAAGTTATATATGTAATCTGATCCAAATTTTATAATCTTTCCAAATTTTCAACTTGTGTTCTGGTTTGAATTTTCAAAATTCATTTAAATTTCAAATTTGAATAATTCAAATGCAAATTGAAATAATTCATAACTAATTCATACTGTTTTCAAATAATTCAAATAAAATATGTTTTTCACACCTTTTTGAATGCTCTATTCAAATATAAATTTTGTTTTCTGGTTTGAATAATTTAAATTGCCTAAACTATTTAAATCTTGTTTAATTCAATTAGAAATTGTTTAATATTGTTTAATTCATAACTAAATAATCTAAAGTCCAATTTCAAATTGTGAAACATGTAATCCAACTAAAATTTGATAAACTTTTCAAATATAAAATTTGTAAATTGTTTTGCACACACTAACTTGATGAAAACAATAATTGTTGGTGTACCATGTTTAAGTAACAAAATTCCAATTTGATAAATGCCTTTCTAAATTGTTAATTATCATTCTAATTGCATCTAACTTGTTATGTTATTGTTCCTCATCATGCATGCATCATACTAATTCACTACACCTAATGCTTAGTGATAGAACAATTAATTCAACTCCAAGCATGGGCTTCCATATGCACCCTTTTGCATATGGAATCCATTTAAACTTGTGTTTCATGTCAAGCAAGTTATTTTGTTGCATCTATTAAACATGACATGCATCATCCAATGTTTGTGCACTTATGCCATGTATTGATTGCCCGTCTTCCTTCGTTGTTGTTTTTGCTTCTTCTCGATTAGACGACGACGTTGGTACCGACGAGCCTTACGACACCACTACTCAGGACCTAGCCCAGTACGAGGCTGAGCTGCCAGGCAAGTTATCACTCACATGAATCATCGAGTTCCTTTCCACACTTGTTGTCGATACTATCTTTTGTCTACTATTGCTAGCCCTATGTATCGTTGCTTGATCTCCGAACCCATCACATGATACCTTGAGCCATGATATTGCCACCACCTCCATACCTACAGCCATTGCTTGTGCCTGTTATTATCTAGCATGCTTAGGGTTGCTTTTACTCGAGTCTGTTGTCGGTTACTACTGTTACTATCTTATTATTCTTGTACCGGGGCTCGTTATTAATCAATCAATCCTGTTAATTGCTAATGGTAATAATAATTTGATGATAAGGCACCGGCAGGAGGCCCATGAGTGGTTTTGGAGCCTGCTAGTGTCGACCCTAATAGGAAAAGGGTCTTGTCTACTGATCCATGATGAGCGCACTACCCGCATTTGGGAAGCGAGTATGGGCGCCCCCCTCAACTTAACCTGATTCGCATCTCGTCCAAATCGCCTCATTTAGTTCGTGTTTTCCATTTGCCGCATGCATGTTTTTGCGAGCCCAGCGCAGGGTGGAACTTTCGTAGTCGGCATATAGGGGGACACGTTCTTAGAGTGCTATGAGGGTCCATTTTCTTCTGGGCTCGATTAGCCGTGCGCCCAAGGTGCTTTGGGCTTGATGCGGAGAATGGTTGGTTGTGTAGAGTACCCCGCTTGGTGGAAGTGCATTTCCATCTGGCGGGTTATTCTTGAGTGTACGGCCAAATTGGTGCAACCCTGCAGGGATAATCTTCTCGAGAAGCCGTGTTTTCCGCGGTTATGGATTACTTGGTGAAAGTACTGGGTAACAAGTACTCAGGACAACTTCAACATAATGATCAATCATGTTTTCACCCAATGATTAATAATTTGACTAGTAATAGGTTATCCACACAATAACTTGATTCACCTTATCACAACTGTGTGAGTTATCCTAGGATTGCTTCTTTGGATAAGGGGCGAGATCCAGGATGGGTTTGGTTGAAGTTATCTTTCAGTTGGTTACAATCCTCGATCTTATCTTTTCTGTTAGCCGGAACTTGTAGTTATATTCTGTAGTTGTTAGAGCAGCCAGCAGCAACTTTTATATCACCCCTTTCTTCCGTTGATCCCAAGCATCTATGCTTGTGTTGACGGGTAACTCCCTGATGAACTGTGAGTCTTGCTTGCCAGTACTTGGATGTACTGACCCCGTTGGGGCTGTGGTTTACGCAGAGTACGACTACGACTACGATGCTTCCCAGGATGGCTACTTTGTGGAGTTCGACGACGCTGCAGACGAGTAGTTAGCTGGACCAGGGCAGGATCCAGACCTACGTGGATGGGCTTCGCTTTTATTTGTTTTCTCCGGCTTCTTAAGCCATGGATTTGTCTGTACTCAGACCCCGTTGATTGCTTCCGCTGTTGTAATGGATGATATGTTGGGACATGTGTCCTCTGGATGACTGTATTCGATATTTTCTGCCTTAGTGAAGGCCAGTTGCACTTATTTCATTCTTTTGTGTCTTAGAGACATTCTGTGTTATCATTCGTATCAAACTGTTGACGTACCGTGCGTGTTTGATTATGAAGTACGTCGACAGTAGTGCCTTTAGGTTCCTAGCGGATAGTTTACTTCGACGGTGGAAGCAGGGCTTGTGTTGTCGCGCATAAGCGCAGGCCTACCAGGAAGCTGGGACGTGGGAGCATGTATGCCCCATAATCCAAGCACCTGACTTCCAGTTCGTGCGGAGAGTATCCTCTAGAAACCCAGGGTGCGACAATATGATCAAAAACTTAATTATGCTCATGATAAGATACATGCAAGATACTGTCACTTAATAGCTACGCAAACCATGAAGAGATAACAACATATTAATAATAAACAACATGAAGCATAACTATTTGCAAGATTGTAATATTCACAATAGGATATGATAAAGTGGTATCTCGCTTTCCCTTAAGTGTGGGGAAAAACATAAATGCCAGGGCACCTCTGAAGTTCAAGGGAAGACTAGAAGTAAAGATATCAAAGATACAAGTATCAAAGTTATACCACAATCAACCGTACTTTGGGACAAACACATCACACTAAGAATGACCATTGTGCTCTCAAGAAAGTTCTCAAAGAATATGGAGGAGACTCAACATAAAAGTAAAAGAAAGGCCCTTCGCAGAGGGAAGCATGGATCACTCATGTGCTAGAGCTTTTTATTTATTAAACATAGGCATTGAAAACATTTTGAGAAAGGTGTATTCTTATGTCCACGAATGGTAAACAGACAATACAGTACATCACAAGCCAACTGGATTCACAAGAGCGGCTCCCATTTGAAGGACGCGTCTGGGTAGAAGGACATCCCTCTTTCCCTTTAGTTTACACAATTATGCTTTGACTGATAAATCAGGGGCAAAAAGAGTGAAGAGAATTTGTGTGTATTAATTTGGGGCTGGGCACCCCGCTGCCAGCTCTTCTATCATTTGGATAAGTGGATGAATCCACTAGTCCAGCGTGTGAAATCCAATCAACGAGTGAGATAAAGATTCTCTATTTACATCCTCATGAGCTAAAACAGGGGCACAAAACAAGAATAATTTTTAGCAGGTTTTAAAGGTAGCACATGAGCAATTTACTTAGAGTGGCGGTTAAATACCACATATAGGTAGGTATGGTGAACAAATTTGGCAAACTTTGGTTTTTGGAAGTTGGATGCACGAGTAGAGCTCATACTCAGTACAGGTGAAGGCTAGCAAATAGATAGGGAGCGACAATGAAGAGAGCAACAACTATCATAATCATGTTTGCGACAAAGTAAAATTAACTGAGGCATAAAATTGATACTAGAACTTTGAGGCAAAATAAATCATCGAGGCTTATTGACTTTTTGTTTTCAGTCTTAGCATGTGTGAGCATGTGCCAAGTCGATTCAAATGAAACAGTCATACGAGGCTACCACAATATCATGTCCTTCTATGAATAGAACAATGCGAACACATATTTATATGACAAGTCATTTACTATTAATAAATTGGAACAAAATATGAGAGAGCATGAAATATTAATCAACAATTAAGTCACATATATCTTATACGAACAAACTAAGCATGCTCACATATATGGATATATGTACAAAAATGAAAACAAATAGAGTTCATACCAGCCTCTCACCACAACTTGAATTGTCGTATATCGTCATTATTGCTCTTCACTTGTGGCTCGAATAATATATAATGAAAACCAAGCTTCAATGGAGTCACAGACGACTGTTGAAATCCGCAACAAACTTTATAAAACCAAAGAAGAGCAACAAATAATTTTTGGTTTTTCAATTAAAACACTAACAGAAAGAGAACAAGCAAACAAACCAAACAAAATATTTTTGGGTTTTTTGAAAATTAAACTTCAACTAAAAGATAAGGCAAACCAAATAATAAAGAAACTAAAGAAGCAAACAAAGAGAAATAACAGAATTATGTTTGGTCTTTTTGTGTTTTGGAAAACAAGAACAAAACAATAAAAACAAAGAGAAATAAGAGAAAGAAACGAAAACAAACGAAAGAAACAGAAAGAAACTAAAATAAAACGAAAGAAAAGAAAACATGGATATACAAAGAACCGACCCAACATGATATATAAATGAGTGTGATGTCGGTATACCTACCCCCAAGCTTAGGCTTTTGGCCTAAGTGGAGATCAATCAAAGCGCGGGAAATATCCCCACTGCGTACTCGGGCGCATAAGAGGAGGGTGATGCAGCTGGCACATAGTCATAACCGGGGTGCTGGTATGGGATCCCCGTGGCGTCGTAGGGCTGGACGAAATCACCATCGTCCCCTTGTCGACATCCTCCCCTTGCTGGGGGTGATGCTCAAGGTATGTGTCCAGATCACTCTCAGAAAGCTCCCATCCTTGCCTGTTATTAAGATCAAACAAAAGAGGTACAGGCAAAAGTACTTCTCTAACAGTTTTAACAACTCTCCACCCGGATCGTTTGGATAAAGTTAATTCAAAAGATAAATTATGTAAGTGATCATGGGTAGAAAGAAACTTATGTTGAACCATGGAATCAAGATTAAGCCTCTCTATAGGAAACTGGAAGTCTAGAGGGTGTGGCTCCAAACCATGCAAAGCTAGCAAGCGCGAGGCAATAAGACCTCCACAAACTCCGCCCTTCTCACGGTTATGTGAGAGACGGTAAGAAATCAAAGCGCCAAAATTGTAAGACCTATCACATCTTAAAGCAGCAGCGATAAACGCCAAATCTTAGACCGATAATTTGTTGGCTGTTTTTCTAGCTAACACACATTTAGAAATAAAGTAAGCAAAATATCGAATGCTAGGGAGTTGAATTTCACGAATTTTACCACTCTCCCCCGTGAATCTTCTTCCTTGGCAAATATCTCCATATGAATCCAGTAGTGGTTTGGGCTGCCCACTTATTTTCTCACAAGACCCCCACTCGGGTACCTTAATAGCTGCACAGAAAACACTAAAAGGCAGGCTCACAACTTTATTATAAATTTTATAGTGGACCATTGAGTTAGTTGGAGACCATTTTAAAACGAAAATCCTGCACCATAGACATAGTTAGTTTCACATATTGGATAGGCTCATCCTCAATGAAACACTCTAAGCCTGCATTATGCACTAAAGTGTTAAAATCGTGCAGAATTCCTGTAACTTGCATAAATTCCCGACACGGATAGACTGATGGGAACACCCTCTCTTCACGGTGCATAAGCATGACCTCATTCACCTCCAACTCATGCTGGTTTAGTTGATAAGCATTGTTCTCCATCTCTGAAATTTTTCAACAATCATCATAAAAATTAATTTCAAGCAACTATAAGGTGGAAAATACGATAGAGACTTATATGAGAGCTAAACATACATCAAAACTACTACTCAAATCAAGCATGCAAACTCACATAAGCTGTCACATGCTGTGGCAAAATAGTCAAGAAATACTTCACTAAACAAAATTCTACTTGGATCATCGGAGGAGTCACATACCGGAGATCAAACACACCAAAAATCAGCACAAATCATGGGATGAAGAAGTAGATCAAAAATCCAGAGGAAGAACACCAAGAACACGGGATCCAGGAAATGTTTTCAGTTTGGGAGGTGAGAGAAGAGACTTGGGCAGTGGAGAGAGTAAGTGGAGGGCCAGGGGGCCCACACCATGTGCTGGCGCCACCAGGGGCAGGCCATGCCACCCTGGGGTGTGCCTGACTAGTGGGTCCCCCTGGGGTCTCCCAGGTGGGTTTCTTCCTCATTTTTGACGTAAAAAATTATTATAAATTTTCTGGAATTTTTCGAGAAACTTTATTTTTGAGGTATTTCCAGAATTTTAATAATTAATAAAAATTGGGAAAACGAAAGTGAAAATGTGGAAAAAAAACCAAAACCAGCACTAGAGAGGTTCTATGACACTCTAATGAAAGAATATACAAAGAAAACAAAGGTGGTAGTGGTGAAAACATGCATAACTTCAGTAATCAGAGTGAAAACATCAGGAAAACATGCATAATGATGGTGGAAAACATGATTGCACTCAAGTAACAATGTGATAATAGAAGTAAACATGGTGAAAACATAAATGGGGAAGGTTAAAACATAGTTAAAACATTGCCCATTTCATTTAAAATCATTTTGTTAAGAAGGGTGATCAAGTCTTGCTACCAAAATAATTTTTTATGAAACAAAACTTTGTTTCTCACTAAATACTCATGTTACTTGAACCTTGATAGACATAGTTCCAATCATAATAATTTCATATTCTTTTGGTGGCTTTGGAATAGGACAATAAAATTCTCCAATCTTCATGGTCTCAATATTTTCAATGGAATTCAGACCATATTTTCTATCAATCTTCTTGGGAAAATAAACAGTGTGCTCTTTATCATTAACATTAAAAGTAACTTTTCCTTGATTGCAATCAATAACAGCCCCTGCAGTATTAAGAAAAGGTCTCCCAAGAATAATAGACATATTATCATCTTCAGGCATTTCTAACACAACAAAGTCAGTTAATATCAAACAATCATTAGCAACTTGAACAGGAACATCCTCACATATACCCACAGGAATAGCAGTAGACTTATCAGCCATTTGCAAAGATATATAAGTTGGTATCAATTTTTCTAGGAGGAGTATTTTATAGAGAGTAAAAGGCATGACACTAACTCCAACTCCCAAATCACACAAAGAAGTTCTAACATAATTATTTTTAATAGAACATGGAATAGTTGGTATACCAGGATCTCCAAGCTTCTTAGGAACCTTGCCATTAAAAGAGTAATTAGCAAGCATAGTGGAGATTTCCTCATTAGGAATCTTCCTTTTGTTAGAGACAATATCTTTCATATATTTTGCATAAGGAGGCAATTTAATAGCATCAGTTAAAGGAATTTGCAAGAACAAAGGTTTCATCCATTCACAAAACTTATTATAATGTTCTTCTTCCTTAGATTTGTGTTTCTTATTAGGAAAAGGCATTGGTTTTTGTACCCAAGGTTCTCTCTCATTACCATGTTTATTAGAAATGAAATCTTCCTTAGTATACTTTGCAGTTTTAGTTTGCTTTTCAGGTTCAGCTACAGGTTCTTCTTTATCAGAAGCATCATTCTTTTCATTACCACTTTCAGTTTCAGCATCAGAGATAGATATATTATTAGGATCTTTAGCAAGTTTAGAGGATTCTACAACACTTTTATGTTTCTTGTTCTTTTTCTTCTTAGTATGAATAACATTATCATTAGTTTGCTCAGAATCTTGTTCAATTCTTTTAGGATGTCCCTCAGGATATAAAGGATCTTGTGTAGTAATACCACTTCTAGTTCTTATTTCATAAGCATGTTTTTCTTTAGAAGCATTAACTAGCAAATATTTTTCCACTTTAGCAAGTTGATCAATTTGAGTTTGAACCATTTGAAAATGTTTCACAAGCATTTTAACATCATTAGAGGTTCTTTCTATAATACCATGAAAATTATCAATAGCTCTAGAGTTTTCCATTAGGTGATTTTGTACTCTCTTATTAAAATTATCTTGCTTGATAACATAATTATCAAATTCATCTAAACATTGATCAGGAGGTTTGTTATCGGGAATATCTCGACTATCAAAATATTGGAGAGAGTGTACCTCAATGGTGGATGAGTGAGGGATTGGCTTACATAATTCTTCTATAGGTGGAATATTCTTCACATCTTCAGATTTAATACCCCTCTCTTTAAGAGATTTCTTGGCTTATATCATCACTTTATCATTTAATTCAATCATTCCCCTCTTCTTGGGTGTTGGTGTTGGTGTTGATACTGGAGTAGGAGTCGGCTCAGGATCAATCATAGTCCAATCATCATGATTTTGGCTTATTTTAGCCATTAATTCCTCAGCTTCTTCTGGAGTTCTTTGCCTGAAAACACAACCAACACAACTATCCAGGTATGTCCTAGATTCAAAAGTTAGTCCATTATAGAATATATCAAGAAGTTTATTATCTTCTAGCTTATGCTCAGGTGTGGCTCTAACTAAATAACAGAATCTTGTCCAAGATACAGGAAATTTCTCTTCTTCTAATTGCATGAAATTAAATATATTTTGTAAAGCAGCATGTTGAGCACTAGCAGGAAAATATTTCTGAAAGAAAACATTAACCAAGCCAATAGGACTATCAATAGATCCAGGATACAAATTGTTAAACCAAGTTTTAGCTCCATCTTTTAATGAGAAAGGGAATATTTTGGCAACAAAGTAGCTACATTTCTTAAGACCATCAGAGAACAAACTACTCAAAGAGGAGAGCTCATTCATATGTTTCATAGCACTTTCATTTTCAGTACCACTAAAAGGTTCTTTCTCAAAAATAGATATATAAGATAAATCAAGAGAGAAATCATAACCATTGTCCTTAATATTAATGGGAGAAGTGGCAAACTTAGCATCATGAGATAATTTATATTTAACAGCACGACTTTCAGTAAGTCTCATAACAACATCATTATCCTTCATAGTATATATTTCATCAATAAGATCATCATTAAGATCAATATAGGCATCATATAAATCATCAATAGGATTCTCTATAAGCTCAGGTGAAACAGCAGGAGTAACATGATTTTTACCAGGAGTTTCAGTGTTTGCAATATTTTTAGCTTTAGCAATAGTAGCATCTAAGAAAGGACCGAGAGAACCACTCTCATCAAGCACAGTAGAAGCATCATCAAAAGTATGAGAAGTATTTTCAGATTCAGCAGAAGTAGCATGTGTAGCATGTGGTGGTGTAAGCAGGTTACTCATAACAGACGGTGAATCAAGAGCAACAGAGGTTTTCAGAGTTGTACCTCTTCTTGTAGTGGATGGTAATATAGGAAACTTTCCATCACGAATCTTACCCATGATGAATGATGGCAGCAGATAATAATACTCTCCGATGAGCTCGCAAATAAAGCTATGCTCCCCAGCAACGACGCTAGAAAATAGTCTTGATGAGCCACAAGTATAGGGATCGCAACAGTCTTCGAGGGAAGTAAAACCCAAATTTATTGATTCGACAAAGGGGAGCCAAATAATATTTTTGAGCCTTAACAAGTGAGTTTTCAATTCACCTGCACCTGAAAGTACTTTTGTTCGCAGTGGTTTATCAGTAGTAACAGTTTTATAGTAGCAGCAGTAGTGAAATAATAGCAGCAGTGGAATGAAAACAACAGCAGTGATGTTTGAAGTAAACAGAGGGATTAAATACTGTAGGCATAGGGATGGAAGAACGGGCGTTGCATGGATGATATAGTTCAAATAATTATCAAGTCATGGGCATTGCAGATAAATATGATAAAGCATCCAAGCACTAAGTAACCATAGGCATGTGTTCCGTAAATAGTCGTACGTGCTCGCAATGAGAACTTGCACAACATCTTTTGTCCTACCAGCCCGTTTTAAGCGGGGCCTCAAGGGAACTACTGGTAATTAAGGTGTCCCTTTCAATAGAACACCAGAGCAAAGCCTTAACACTCCGTGAACACATGTGATCCTCACATCACATCCATCCCCTCCGGTTGTCCCAATTTCGGTCACTTCGGGGCCTCGGGTTCCGGACAACAATGTGTGTAAACAACTTGCAAGTATGATCAAGAAACAATAATTATCATTGTGATTCAATAACATGTTCAGATCTGAGATCATGGCACTCGGGACCAAAGCGGAAAGCATTAAGCATAACAAGTTGCAACAATTTTAATATCACTAATAGAGGATACTAGGCACTATGCCCTAACAATCACAGCATTATTAAATGAACGATCTCATCCAATCCATACCATCCTATTCAGACTACAGTGGGGAATTACTCACACATGGATGGGGGAAACATGGATGGTCGATGGAGAGGCGTTGGTGATGACGATGGCGATGATCTCTTCCACATCCCGTCCCGGCAGGGTGCCAGAACAGGAACTTCTGATCCCCGAATCGAGGTTCGGGATGGCGGCGACGCTCTGTTCTATTTCTATGGAATATGACAAACCCCCTCGGGTTTTAGGGTTAGAAGCTACTTGTAGTCGAAAGGGGAGTCTGAGGGGGGCTCTGGGGGGTCCACACCCTATGCTGGCACGGCCAGCGGGGACCCGTGCCAGGGGGGTGTGGCCACCCTGTGCCTCCTCTCCTGGCCCCCTTCTGGCTCCCGGGGTCTTCCGAGGTGAAAACACCAACGGGGTCTTTTCTGGGCAATTTCCCGAAAGTTGATTTTTCTGCATAAATACAAGACACCAAGGTAATTCTGTTGAAAACAATGTTAGTCCATGTTATTTGTATTCAAAACACACAATTTTAGAGGAAAACAATAAGAAAAGTGTTCGGAAAAGGAGATACGTTTTCGACGTATCAGCTTACTTTAAGGAATGCTTTTTCAGCCCTACACAATGATTAGTGTTCGTTATCGAACCGGAGAGGGTTAAGAGCATCATAGTGAAGAGAAGATATTTAGTTATTTAATTATGTGATCATTGTTGAGAGTGTCCACTAGTGAAAGTAGGATCCCTAGGCCTTCTTTCCAAGCATTGAAACACCATTTTCCGCATGTTCTGCTACATGTTTGCTTGCTGCCATATTTATTTCAGATTGCTATTATAACTTATAACCATCCATATTACTCGCATTTCACTATCTCTTCGCCGAACTAGTGCACCTATATACCTGAGAAGTATATTGGGTGTGTTGGGGACACAAGAGACTTCTTGTATCTTAATTGCAAGGTTGCTTGAGAGGTATATCTTTGACCTCTACCTCCCTGAGTTCGATAAACCTTGGGTGATCCACTTAAGGGAAACTTGCTGCTGTTCCACAAACCTCTGCACTTGGAGGCCCAACACTGTCTACAAGAATAGAAGCGTGCATATACATCAGGTCTCAGGGGTCATACACGTGTAGGAATTGATCCCGAGTCGGTTCTATTCTGCCCTAACTTCTTGAGCAAGTCCCTCCTTGCACCTGCCTTATCTTGGACTCGTAGTGGGATCTGGTTCGGCAGCCGAAAGAGCTTCTTGGGATACCCCCTGATGGGCTGCACCTGGTAGGCCCACCGTGGTGGGTCTCTCCGCTACCCCACGTCAGTATCCCTCGAGTGTCAAATGGAGTCGAAGACTCGATCAAGGGACCCAAACCCCGAAATCGAGGCAACTCGAATATGTTTTTGTACCCTGCTCTAAAGGATATGACTCAACATGCTTGACTCACTCGACAGATCAAGGTCAATTAATCTCACTTGGGGAAAACACCATTGGCCTACTCAGGCTTCTAGTACTGAGGCTCGAACCCGGAAAAACCTAGGGTAACTTGACTCTTGCCTCTAAGGTCTTACCGAGTCGAAATCAAGTTGTCAATTTGTTTTACCCAAAGTGTCCGTCAGTAGAGGTGCGACTCCCAGGACATTGAAATTGATCCGCGGGTCTTACCTTCATGCAATGAGGACGACATCAGAATTTTAACACAGATGTGTGACCCGGGAAACAGAGTGCCTTAGCACGGTTCGTTAGAGTCATAGTTTTAGGAAACGCAAGAGAATTTTCGACTAATGGACCTTCCTAAAGATCTCGTATGCTGTGTATGAGTCAATTAAATCCCAAGCCTTTGAAGAAAGCGTAATTGCTCACTGGTCTAGCTCCATGGCACCAAAAATGTCTCAGGGCTCAAGTGATTCACTGAAGCGACAAGACCTTGAAAGCAGCTTTTTCAAGTGTCAGTAGCGGGACATTCTGTCAATCGGGTAAGGTTTTTGGTGACAAGACCTGGAGATATCAGAAGTGAGAATGCTGACATGAGTAACGAGAAATCCTGTGAAAAACACGATCGCCTACCAGTGGAAGGCTTTCTACGTTCAGTCAATCTACGCAGAGTGAATCGGTCCCTAATGAACACCTGAAAGGGCTGTCGTCCGATGGGTACACAAAAGTGACAAAGTTGCTTTGACTACTGAACCATGTCTGGATCGTCGAAGCGAATTGGATGATTGGGCCGAGGGATGCCCCCTCTTCCCATCGCTCTCCTTTCCTTAATACTCACCGTCGAGTCATCAAAGCCCTCAACTAATTCAGAGGGGCTCGGCTGGCCCGGTCGCCCTACGCTACTGGCGCTTCCAAAGGCAAAGCTCTCGTCTTTGGCGACCAACAAACGGAGGGCTAAAACCTGTAGTTTTGAAGAAAGGGATGAGCGTAAAATCCGTTGCGTGTTAGCGCATACGTTTTCTTGCTGGGGCGGACACGGATTTCTCTCTAAAGGAAAATACTCTGAAGTGGGCGAACACTCGGCCCAGCGGGCGAACATGCCGGCTCCGGCTCCGGCTCCGCGCACCTGCTGACACCTTTTGAAGCACTTTCACTTGTGAACCGAAGTTGTCTTGCCGAACTCCTTCCTTTCTCATTTCAGTCCTCACCGTTTTCATCTTCCGTAGGGGCCTTTAGTCTGTTGATCAGAGTAGAGGTCGCGAGAGAGCAGAGCGTACCGCCCTGCCATAGTCGCGAGGATCGCAATAGTCGGTCGCGACTGTTGTCATAGTATAGTCAACGTCGTTTGAAACTTCCAGGAAAAAACTTCGAATTGGGAGGGCGATCCTCCCGGTGAACTGACCGTACCCCAAACCGACACAGGTGAACAAGTAGAGTATACTAGGGTGCTTCGAGAGAACCATGTCAAAGGAACTCGTGAAAATGACCCCGTAACTTCGGGAGAAGGGGTGCTCTCCTATCTTTTGATTAGGAAAGCGGCACATACAAGGGGGTAGCTGTCGCACCCTGATTTCTAGGGGATACTCACCGTACGAACTGGATAGCAGATGCTTGGATTATGGGGCATAACTGCTCCCACGTCCCAGCTTCCTGGTAGGCCTGCGCGTATGCGCGACAACACAAGCCCTGCTATTCCATCGTCGATGTAAACTATCCACTAGAGATCAAAGGCACTTCCGTCGACGTACTTCAAACCATACACACATGGTACGTCAACGGCGTTTAACAACTGATATCACAACAGATCTCTACGACACAAAAGATTGAAATAAATTGCAAATGGCTCTCATTAGAGCAGAGATAGCAAATACAGTCATTCAGAGGGCACATGCCCCAACAATACATCATTACAATACAGCGGAAGCATTCAACATGTCTGAGTACAGACAAGAACCAAATAGGCCTAAGAGGCCGGAAACAAACAGACGGAGCCCATCCACGAAGTCTCGGATCCTGCCCGGGTCCGCTATCTACTCGTCAGCAGTCTCGTCAAACTTCACGTAGTAGCCACCATGTAGATCCTCGGAAACGTCGTCTGCGTAAACCACAGCCCCAAAGGGGTCAGTACATAAACGTACTGGCAAGCAAGACTCACAGTTCACCAAAGTGTAACCCGTCAACACCAAGCACAGATGCCTTGGGTTCAACGGAAGAAAGGGGATATAAAAGATGCTGCAACTGGCTGCGTTAACCAACTACAGAGATTCTACCACTTCCGGCTAACAGAAAGGAGATAAGATCGAGGATTGTAACCAACTGAAAGATAACTTCAAACAAACCCATCCTGGATCTCGCCCCTTATCCAAAGAAGCGATCCGAGGATAACTCACACAGTTGTAATAAAGGTGAATCAAGTTATTGTGCCATCAACCTATTACTAGTCAAGTTATTAATCATTGGGTGTAACATGTTTGATCATTATGTTTAAGTTGTCCTGAGTACTTGTTAGCCAGTACTTTCACCAAGTAATCCATAACCGCGGAAAACACGGCTTCTCGAGAAGATTATCCCTGCAGGGTTGCACCAATTTGGCCGTACACTCAAGAATAACCCGCCAGATGGAAATGCACTTCCACCAAGCGGGGTACTCTACACAACCAACCATTCTTCGCATCAAGCCCAAAGAACCTTGGGCGCACGGCTAATCAAGCCCCGAAGAAAAGGGACCCTCATAGCACTCTAAGACCGTGTCCCCCTATATGCCGACTACGAAAGTTCCACCCTGGCCTGGGCTCGCAAAAACATGCATGCGGCAAATGGAAAACACGAACTAAATGAGGCGATTTGGACGAGATGCGAATCAGGTCAAGTTGAGGGGGGCGCCCATACTCGCTTCCCAAATGCGGGTAGTGCGCTCATCATGGATCAGTAGACAAGACCCTTTTCCTATTAGGGTCGACACTAGCAGGCTTCAAAACCTCTCATGGGCCTCCTGCCGGTGCCTTATCATCAAATTTATTATTAACAGTCATTAGCATGATTGATTGATTAAACATCGAGCCCCCAGAACATAAAAGGAAATAGTAACAGAAAGTAACGGGTAACAGACTCGAGCAAAGCAACCTAAGCATGCTAGTAAGACACGGGCTCAAACAATGGTTGTAGGAAGGGAGATGAGGCAATATCAGGTTTAAGGGATTCATGTGATAGGTTCGTAACAGAACAACTACTACTAAGGCTAGCAGAAAAGAACAACGGAAAGTATCGGTAACCAATGTTGAAAGGAACACAGTGGTTCATGTGAGTGATAACTTGCCTGCAAAACCCAGTAGCCTGGTACTGAGCTAGTTCCTTAGAAGGGGTGTCGTAAGTATCGTCGGTCTCAACGTCGTCGTATATCCGATAAGAAGCAAACAGACAATGCAGAAAAGGTAGACAATCAATACATGGTATAGGTGCACAAACATGGGATGATGCATGTCATGTTAATAGATGCATCAAAGTATCCTACTTGACAAGTAACACAATTTAATTGGATCCATATGCAATGTGAATTGCATATGGATGCAAATGGTTTAGGTTGAAGCAATGATCTACATTTGATTAACAAGTGTAAGTGGTTAAACATGATGCTTGCATGATGATGATGACAAGATAACAACAAAATTAAGTGCAAATGGAATGAGGGTTAACAATTTAGAAAGCATTTATTAAGTTTGGAAGTTTTGTTACTTAAGCATGTCACACAAACAATTATTGTTTTCATCAAGTTAAATTGTTCAAAATAGATAACAAAGTTGATATTTGAAAAGGTTAGCAAATTTTTGTTGGATTACATGTTTCACAATTTGAAATTGGACTTTGGATTAATTATTTATGAATTAAACAATATTAAACAAGCTTTAATTGAATTAAACAAGATTTAAATTGTTTAGGCAATTTTAATTATTCAAACAATGAAACAAAATTTATATTTGGAAAGTACATGAAAAGTTGATTGGAAAACATATTTGGTTTGTGAAATTTGGAATTTTTATGAACAAGTTATGAATTTTGCAAATTTAAGTGAATTTGACAAGTTTTCAAATATTGCACCAATTTAAAATATTCAAAACAGTAAACAAATTTTATATTTGGATAGAACATTTAATTTGGTATTGAAAACATATTTAAAAAGTCAAAATTGGAGTTGGGATGAATTTTTTATGCATTTTACAAGTTTTGTTATTATTCTGCCATTTGTATTGCAGCTAGGGACTTAGGAAAAAAAATAACCAGGGACTTAGAAAGAAACTGCAGGGACCTAGAAAAGAAAAAAAATACAGGGACTTAGGTGTGATAGAAGGATTGGTGCAGGCCCAGGAAACAGATGGAAAAATAGGGGCTTTGGTGCGCAGGGGGGGGGATCGAACCCCTGCCCTCCTGCTAGCGCACAGAGCAGCTAACCACTACGGTGGGATGCGTATGCTTGTCAGGGTAGCGGTGCGGGGAAGGTTATGCTGTTGTTTTGCGGGATTAACTGAAACTGAAACCGAACAGGTACGCATCTGCTAACTGAACGTGGAAGAGGTCGATCGCTGGCAGAGGCGCTGGAGGCTCTCTGCCGCTCGCCGGAGGGGGCGCCGGGGCGTGGGGTGCCGTGCGGTTGTGCGAGTAGAGAGGAGGGAGAGGGAGGAGGATCGAGAGGAGGGAGGAGAGCAGCATCACCTTGGTGCTCGAGCAGGAAGAGGTCAGACAGAGAGCAGCAATGCGCTGCAGCAGGCAGGGCGATGGCCGCCTTGGGGGGGATGGCGCCAGCGAATCCGTGGCTCCCGGCCCTCGACGTGGTGACGATGGTGTAGAGGAAGCCTTGGGGAACCCATTCCGGGCCCCAGTTCGCTCGGAGGGGGTGCCAGCAGCCGGTGATCGACGGAGGAACAGAGGGCAGCGGTCGGGTGTGGTTCAGGTACAGCGAACAACAGAGCAGAGGAGGAGAGGAGAGAAAAGATGGAGGCGGTGAGAGGGAGAGAGGGTGGAGGACTAGGGCTAGGGCTAGGGCACCGAGGGGGCCTAGGGTTTAAATGGAGGAGGAGGGCATGCTCGCAGCCGTCTGCTGCTACCTTGATGCGACGTGGCCATGCTCTGATTCAAGCCGTACAGGAAGAAGAAGGTAAGGGGGGTACTGGGCCAGATTTTGGTGGGCTGGGTGGTGAAAAGAAAAGGAGATGGGCTGGGATGGTTATGGGCTGTTGTGCTCTCTCCCTTCTTGTTAGCTTTATATTTTTTGCTAGGTTTTATTTTATTTTATTTTTGCAGCAAGGAAAATGGAACCAAAAGATAGTTTGTTGATTTGATAAAAATTTGGAAGAAAATCATGTGGGTTTGTTATTCCAACAACTCCCACTTGGCCACTTAAGTTTTTGAAATTCAAATTTATTTGTTGTTTTTGCACATTGGTTTGAATTGGAATAAATTGCAAATTAATTGATTAATATTTGAAAACAACAAGTTTAGTAGGGTGAACCCTATTATTAATTGGATTAAAATATTAGAATGGCTTGGTAGTTTTCATGACTTGGAATTTGGTGCTGTTGAAGTTGCAGGGTATTTGATTGAATTTTATGATTAATTGGTTAAGGAGACAATATTTTAAAATAGGGTGGTCAAATGATTTTAATTGGAAACAAATGGTTGATTTGTTTTGCAATTTTCATAACTTTCAACAAGGGTTGTTGTTTGGAAGAAAATCATAATTGAATTTGAAAAGGGGTTTGATATTACATGAATTTTTGATAGAAACGAATCAATAGTTTGGAATTACACTTGAATGGAAACAAATGGTTGTTTTTATTTGAAATATTCATTTGGAAATTGTAACATCACAAGGATGAAACAAAAGGTTTGAATTTTTGGTTTGAAATTCAAATAGAAAACAAAGGAAAACAAATGGAAAACAAACAAACAAATGCAATCAACATGATGCCATGATGCAAAACATAAAATAACAGAGAGCAATCATTCTAAAGGCTATTTTTCAGACTTGGGATGTTACAAAACGCCCCCCCTTGAAGGAATCGCGCCCCGAGATTCCTACTGAGAAAAGAAAAGGTCCGGAAACTTCTTGGGAAGATCCTCTTGAGCTGTGACACGTGAAACACATCGTGCACCTTGGATAGACGTCAGGGAATTTGCAAACCACCGGAACATTTTCAAGTAAAGGGAGTGGTTTTTTGTATGGAGGGTGTATAGCTGGATAGAATTTGATTCATTTGGAGAATAGACTATCTGTAATAAGGTTGGAACAGAGTTATTGACATCAATGGAACACCAAGGATGACATCAATGTCAGAATCAGCAACATGAGAGTAACGAGGAATATGTGGCCTCCCATTAGAATTGGATTGTTCTTACTTATCTTGGAAGTCAACATTTGAGATCCTGGGGAGTGAACAGAGATTTGATTTCTTAGTGGAACCAGAATTAGGTTGTATGTTGTGGAAAAGATTGTTGACACAAAGGAATGTGATGCTCCGGTATCAAATAGCACCTTAGCTGGACAAGAGTTTACGAGGAAGTTTTGATTAGACGCCGGTAGAAGATTTGAAGTGGAAAACAACAACAAGATTTCAACGGACGAAAAGGATGTTGAGAAGAACAGGATATCAACATCGGGGAAAACGAGAACAAAACTCCTGAGGTACTACAGAAAACCCATCCGGGCTTCTAAAGGATCAATATCTACTGCTTAAGGAATAGAGGATGTGCTTCCGGGGCTTACACGCCTCCGTTCTCAATCATGAGTAGGCAACGTGATAAATCATGTCACAACCACCTCCATTCCTATGGTCTAGTAGATATAACCATCCTAGAGAAACCAGAATTCGTGAAATCCTAACTTGAAAGTTTAGATGAGAAGGGAGAAATCAACGTTGCACTTCCTTACCAGAAAAGGGTGGGTGGGTGGGGAAAGAAGAAAAATGGCAGAATTCCTACTCTCACGTTTCATTTTTCCTATATAGCTACAAAATAGTTTCTAGACTCAACTGCGACCAGTAAAAAGGGATCCTACAGGCAGACAGGCTCTGATACCATTTGTCGCACCCTGATTTCTAGGGGATACTCACCGTACGAACTGGATAGCAGATGCTTGGATTATGGGGCATAACTGCTCCCACGTCCCAGCTTCCTGGTAGGCCTGCGCTTATGCGCGACAACACAAGCCCTGCTATTCCATCGTCGATGTAAACTATCCACTAGAGATCAAAGGCACTTCCGTCGACGTACTTCAAACCATACACACATGGTACGTCAACGGCGTTTAACAACTGATATCACAACAGATCTCTACGACACAAAAGATTGAAATAAATTGCAAATGGCTCTCATTAGAGCAGAGATAGCAAATACAGTCATTCAGAGGGCACATGCCCCAACAATACATCATTACAATACAGCGGAAGCATTCAACATGTCTGAGTACAGACAAGAACCAAATAGGCCTAAGAGGCCGGAAACAAACAGACGGAGCCCATCCACGTAGTCTCGGATCCTGCCCGGGTCCGCTATCTACTCGTCAGCAGTCTCGTCATACTCCACGTAGTAGCCACCATGTAGATCCTCGGAAACGTCGTCTGCGTAAACCACAGCCCCAAAGGGGTCAGTACATAAACGTACTGGCAAGCAAGACTCACAGTTCACCAAAGTGTAACCCGTCAACACCAAGCACAGATGCCTTGGGTTCAACGGAAGAAAGGGGATATAAAAGATGCTGCAACTGGCTGCGTTAACCAACTACAGAGATTCTACCACTTCCGGCTAACAGAAAGGAGATAAGATCGAGGATTGTAACCAACTGAAAGATAACTTCAAACAAACCCATCCTGGATCTCGCCCCTTATCCAAAGAAGCGATCCGAGGATAACTCACACAGTTGTAATAAAGGTGAATCAAGTTATTGTGCCATCAACCTATTACTAGTCAAGTTATTAATCATTGGGTGTAACATGTTTGATCATTATGTTTAAGTTGTCCTGAGTACTTGTTAGCCAGTACTTTCACCAAGTAATCCATAACCGCGGAAAACACGGCTTCTCGAGAAGATTATCCCTGCAGGGTTGCACCAATTTGGCCGTACACTCAAGAATAACCCGCCAGATGGAAATGCACTTCCACCAAGCGGGGTACTCTACACAACCAACCATTCTTCGCATCAAGCCCAAAGAACCTTGGGCGCACGGCTAATCAAGCCCAGAAGAAAATGGACCATCATAGCACTCTAAGACCGTGTCCCCCTATATGCCGACTACAAAAGTTCCACCCTGGCCTGGGCTCGCAAAAACATGCATGCGGCAAATGGAAAACACGAACTAAATGAGGCGATTTGGACGAGATGCGAATCAGGTCAAGTTGAGGGGGGCGCCCATACTCGCTTCCCAAGTGCGGGTAGTGCGCTCATCATGGATCAGTAGACAAGACCCTTTTCCTATTAGGGTCGACACTAGCAGGCTCCAAAACCTCTCATGGGCCTCCTGCCGGTGCCTTATCATCAAATTATTATTAACAGTCATTAGCATGATTGATTGATTAAACATCGAGCCCCCACAACGTAATAGAGATAGTAACAGAAAGTAACGGATAACAGACTCGAGCAAAACAACCTAAGCATGCTAGTAAGACACGGGCTCAAACAATGGGTTGTAGGAAGGGAGATGAGGCAATATCAGGTTTAAGGGATTCATGTGATAGGTTCGTAACAGAAACAACTACTACTAAGGCTAGCAGGAAAGAACAACGGAAAGTATCGGTAATCAATGTTGAAAGGAACACAGTGGTTCATGTGAGTGATAACTTGCCTGCAAAACCCAGTAGCCTGGTACTGAGCTAACTCCTTAGAAGGGGTGTCGAAAGTATCGTCGGTCTCAACGTCGTCGTATATCCGATAAGAAGCAAACAGACAATGCAGAAAAGGTAGACAATCAATACATGGTATAGGTGCACAAACATGGGATGATGCATGTCATGTTAATAGATGCATCAAAGTATCCTACTTGACAAGTAACACAATTTAATTGGATCCATATGCAATGTGAATTGCATATGGATGCAAATGGTTTAGGTTGAAGCAATGATCTACATTTGATTAACAAGTGTAAGTGGTTAAACATGATGCTTGCATGATGATGATGACAAGATAACAACAAAATTAAGTGCAAATGGAATGAGGGTTAACAATTTAGAAAGCATTTATTAAGTTTGGAAGTTTTGTTACTTAAGCATGTCACACAAACAATTATTGTTTTCATCAAGTTAAATTGTTCAAAATAGATAACAAAGTTGATATTTGAAAAGGTTAGCAAATTTTTGTTGGATTACATGTTTCACAATTTGAAATTGGACTTTGGATTAATTATTTATGAATTAAACAATATTAAACAAGCTTTAATTGAATTAAACAAGATTTAAATTGTTTAGGCAATTTTAATTATTCAAACAATGAAACAAAATTTATATTTGGAAAGTACATGAAAAGTTGATTGGAAAACATATTTGGTTTGTGAAATTTGGAATTTTTATGAACAAGTTATGAATTTTGCAAATTTAAGTGAATTTGACAAGTTTTCAAATATTGCACCAATTTAAAATATTCAAAACAGTAAACAAATTTTATATTTGGATAGAACATTTAATTTGGTATTGAAAACATATTTAAAAAGTCAAAATTGGAGTTGGGATGAATTTTTTATGCATTTTACAAGTTTTGTTATTATTCTGCCATTTGTATTGCAGCTAGGGACTTAGGAAAAAAAATAACCAGGGACTTAGAAAGAAACTGCAGGGACCTAGAAAAGAAAAAAAAATACAGGGACTTAGGTGTGATAGAAGGATTGGTGCAGGCCCAGGAAACAGATGGAAAAATAGGGGCTTTGGTGCGCAGGGGGGGGGATCGAACCCCTGCCCTCCTGCTAGCGCACAGAGCAGCTAACCACTACGGTGGGATGCGTATGCTTGTCAGGGTAGCGGTGCGGGGAAGGTTATGCTGTTGTTTTGCGGGATTAACTGAAACTGAAACCGAACAGGTACGCATCTGCTAACTGAACGTGGAAGAGGTCGATCGCTGGCAGAGGCGCTGGAGGCTCTCTGCCGCTCGCCGGAGGGGGCGCCGGGGCGTGGGGTGCCGTGCGGTTGTGCGAGTAGAGAGGAGGGAGAGGGAGGAGGATCGAGAGGAGGGAGGAGAGCAGCATCACCTTGGTGC